>LS558154.1:108137-136945 GCA_900490775.1 Pristionchus maxplancki
TCTATCATATTCTGAGGGAAACTTCACGGTCAGGCTGTACGTTGGATGTGAAATAATTTTTTGAAACACATTTTCGGAGGTTTTTATTTTTTAGCTTTTTTATTTTTTGTCCCACGGCTTCGGTGCCAATAGAAAAGTTGTTTATAATATTTTTCCGCATTTTTTAAGCCTATGTACGACCTTCTAGCACATCGGAGAGTTGAGATATGTCAAAGCCGGGTCCAGAACCGGAAAATTCCTAAAAGCCGGTTCTGGGACAAATGACCTATATTTTTCAAAATATCATCTCTAGGGTAATATCACACTATGATATGATCGAGATCGGACAAACTTTTTGCAAATTGTTCCGGCATTGCTTCATTCTCTCGCGATACCTGTGGTAAGTAGAATACAACTCAGTTTCTATATTGAACTTACAGTAGCGCCGGAAAGTAATTGCCCACTTTGTTTTTCCATTATAACTTTTTAACCAGTGAAGGAATCTGGCTGATTTTTGGAGTGAAGATAGGAAAACCATTTGGGAATACAGCCGTGACATTGCGGAGTTTTGAAAATTTCTAGTTATTGCGTAGTGATGACGCAATCAAATAGCACATTTTCAGAAAATTGTATTAATTCGGAGCACCTTTTGTTGCGCACAAAAACTCCTGAACTTGAAGGTCTTAGTATCGACTACTCTGAAAAAAATTTCAAGTGGCTGCGATTTTTTTCGGCTGCTGCAGCGCTGCTGCAAGTTTTCGGTTAAAAATTCATAGCTCAGCTTCCAGGCGTGCTAGAGACTCGTACAAAGCGTCAAAATGATCCTTACGGTGACCCCAACAGATTCTGAAAGTTTGGTGTTAATCGGTATACATTTAATTTTTTGGTGCGAAATAGTCACTTTTTCACATGGGTCGTCTTTGGGGGTTTACCACACCAAAGGAGATTTCTTTCAAAATCCATTTCCTGTGCAGGAAGGACCAAAAACCATCCTAGAATCGATTCCCAACTTTTGGTAATTTTGTCTCACTTTTCCGGTCTGCGAGAAACGCTTCCCGTAGACGCCCTCATTGCGCGACCGCTAAGCTCCGCCCCCTCCCACCATCTCACTCTTCTCCTTCAGGATCTGTTGGGGTCACCGTAAGGATCATTTTGACGCTTTGTACGAGTCTCTAGCACGCCTGGAAGCTGAGCTATGAATTTTTAACCGAAAACTTGCAACAGCGCTGCAGCAGCCGAAAAAAAATCGCAGCCACTTGAAATTTTTTTTCAGAGTAGTCGATACTAAGACCTTCAAGTTCAGGAGTTTTTGTGAGCAACAAAATGTGCTCCGAATTTATACGATTTTCTGAAAATTTGCTATTTGATTGCGTCATCACTACGCAATAACTAGAAATTTTCAATACTCCGCAATGTCACGGCTGTATTCCCAAATGGTTTTCCTATCTTCACACCAAAAATCAGCCAGATTTCTTCACCGGTTAAAAAGTTATAATGGAAAAACAAAGTGGGTAATTACTTTCCGGCGCTACTATATATGTAGAGATAATTATTCCGACGTGACGGCACGTCTTCAGCCAACGATCCACTTCGAGGAAAAAAAGCTATCGCTATCAGAATCATCAACCCCAAAGTTACAGAGAATCGGCATATTTGATTGCAATATATTGCAATCAAATATATACTCTATACTACATACATATACTCTGTATATATACTCTGAGCGAAAATTTCGCGAGCGACCTCATATTAGCTACATATTTTAAGATATTAACAATTCTCAGACGATGTTTTTGCAGGGAGTGGAAACACGTTCATGGTCGACATTTCCTGTACGACACAACTGAAACAGCCGGTCCCCTCTCCGGATGGATGCGATAGCTTCGAGGATGATAGCGACGACGGCGTCTGTTATCAGGTTAGTATTAGAAAAGGGTAACCCTCGAAATTAACAAGCGTTGAGTAATTCGCAGAGACTCGTTCATTTACTTCACTCAAGTATTTGAGGTCGGCTCCACAGCCGAATCCTGGCAGGACGCCCAAATGATTTGCAAGAAGCTCGGAGCCAATCTAGCATCGATCCATAATCAACAGGTTTTTTAAAGCTGATATCGAAAATAGGAAGAATATCAGGAAAACTCCTTCATTCGTCGATTAGCCGTTTCCAAAGGCGCAGTTAATGGTCTTTTTCTCGGCGCAACTACATCAGGAAAAGGAAACGATTTTGGATGGGTGAACGGATCTGAATGGGATTATCAGAACTTTTATCCAGGTTTTTGCACTTTGTATATTTGATTTGGAAAGGTATGTTTTAGGGTTTCCTCCTCCTGGCATCGGTGACTGTATTGCGATGGATACCACTACTTCGGCCGGACAGTGGATGAACATTGATTGTTCGACGAAATTGCCTGTGGCTTGTGTTCGCGAACGTAGGTTGATTTCAACTCTACATATAACTTCATTAACTCCTCTCAGAAAAGAAAGAACCAACCTGCAACGCCGGCTTCGCTACTGAGGGTATTGTTGTAAGATTGAATTATAATTCCAAATATTTAAAAATTGAGACACTTTTCAGCTAACGTCTCCCGGATTTCCCTACAGCGCTTCAACTCCTTGTGATTTCTTCCTTGAAGTTGATGAAGGCAAGGCGGTGGAAGTTGAGGTATATTTTTTGTTTTTGATGTTGTTGTTGTTGTGTTGTTTTGCAACTGTTTTTATTCCTTCAGATCGACTTGGAAGCCAATCCTTGCTGTGATTTCCTCGTACTGCACGAAGGATTCCTAGGAGGAAGCATGATTGCGAAGTAAGAGACAGGCGATTTCGAAATTATGACAAGATCTTAGTCTGACTGGTGAACTCCGCAACGCCACATACATCTCTGCATCTAATCTAATGAGAGTTTCGTGGCAACCGGATGGAGGAGTGAATGTGAGAGGAGCTATGGTGAGAATGGACCTCTATGTCATTCCAATAATCCAGTTCAATTCAGATGACCTACCGTGGAGTGTAATAATCAACATACACGCGCCTAAGCATTATTGATTTTCTCATTCATTTGTATTCACATTATTGAGTCGACCGATAAAGATATTTTGCTTCAGAAATTTTTTCCACACATGTTATCGACTACTGGAACCTCAGTAGATACGCATTGTTGAGCACCGAGACGCGTCGTCCAACTTCTGGCTTATTACCCCGTGGACTAGTAGCGAAGATCATGATGGACGCAATTGCGATGAAATGTCGAGAAATAACTCAACATCACATGATTGAAGCCAATAATGAAGGTGTATTCCAGATATTATAAAGACTTCTCACATCGATCGTTGTTGGCGAAGTCTCTCGTCGTCTTATCGATGTCGGCTTTGCGTCGGAACCTCATGCCCCTGATAAGACGTATCGACCGGTTTTATCGACTCTGCGCATCCTTCTTCTCTCGATAACAGCGAGGTGCGGCTTGCAAAGCGAAGAATCCTTCGATTCCTGTCTTCTTTTTGTGAATACGATGTGGAGATTGCTGCTCTTTTACGCTGTATTTCGTGAGTTTCAAATTTTCTTGTTTTTTCGACTTTTTGAGTTACATTTGTTCACATTTCAGAGCGATCACAATATTGATCACAATTTGAGCGATCACGTATAGTATACGATATTTTTCCTATTTAGAAATCGCTGAATGTTCCTGTCCTTCCGGACTCGAACTGGTTAGCAATGGACAGTGCAGAGGCTCGTATGCCAATGTGTCCCTTGGTCATGAGAACGCAATAGATACAATAGTCGCGAAATGCCGTGAAATCCAAGCGCAACCAGTCATTATTCACAATGACGAAGTGAGTGAATACAACCAACAGGTAACAAGTTCAAATTCAAATTCAAGGAGCAATCGTATTGGAGCAAGCACGCATACCCTAATCCAGATGTCGGTGGCCCGATGCTCATGCTTGGTGAGGACAGCAATTCACTAATTTTGACATTCGAAAATTTTAAGGAATTCAAAAAAGTACGAATGGGTGGACGGATCACATATAGACTTCAAGCCTAGCAGTTATCATTCAGGCAAATGCGTTGTTTTTCGCGACAAAATGCATCATGAATCGTGATTTCAGAGCTTAATTCCAATTCATGCAAATACAACGACAACTTTTACATCTGGTCCGATGGTTCTTGGTATCTATGTAAGTAAAACATAAGTCGATATTGAAGTCACAATCATTGTCATTAAAAAATAAATGAAAATTCGTTAGAGAACTTAGAAATACATCTCTCTCCAATTTATTCGATGATTTAAAAAATAATAAATGATTCAAAAAAGACTGTTTTGCAAGTTTCTCATTACCACCATTGCTCCCTATGCATAAAAAAGAATTTTAAACATTTTTAAGGCATGGACAAATTTAGAAATTATGACCGCCCAATGAGGAAGTCGCTATAAGAACCGCCACCCCAAGTTAATGAAAATCGATTTTTTTTGTCTGTGCCATACGGTGTGCGAATTTTTCGCAAGCAGCATCATAGCAGCTTCATATTCTAGAGATTAAAAAAATTTGCACAGAATATAAATACGTCCCTCGTGATGTAAAGTGGTATGGGTGCAAGTAACTAATCAAATAACCATAATGAAACAAAAAGAAAATGCCTTGAGATAAGAATGATTTGTCTTTGGGATGTGTTTGAATTACAGGGAGCATTAATACTTACACCGTCGACATTTCCTGCACCATTCAACTTCACTCAACGATCCCTGATGGTGAATGCAATTCATTCGCCGACGATACGGACGATGGCGTCTGCTATCAGGTTGACTACGGATATTTATTAGTATTTTTTATTTTTTTAAAATTATTATCATTATTAGTATAAACTTGATGAATCACGATTATCAGGTGGGAGAAACCGCCGAGAACTGGCAGGATGCCCAAATGGTCTGCAAGAAACTCGGAGCAAACCTGGCATCAATTCACAATGTTCAGGTCTGATTGAAAGTTAGTCCGCCAGCAAAACATTATTCCAGGAAAACTCATTCCTACGACGACTGGCGGTTTCGAAAGGAGATTTAAGTGGAATATTACTTGGAGCCACAATGTCTGGAAAGGGAAATTCTTTTGGATGGATAGATGGAACTGATTGGGACTACGAGAACTTTGCTCCAGGTTAATGAGCTAGTTTTTCTAGAACGGGATTGAATTTTTCAGGTTTCCCCAGAAAAGGTTTCGGAGATTGCATAGTTATGGATACATCGACATCCGCTGGGCAATGGAAGAATATTGACTATACCGAAGAATATCCCGTGGCCTGCATTCGCAATCGTGAGCTCCATTTTTAAAATAATTTTTTAAAATATTCTAATAACACAATTTATTATAGAGACTGTCCCAACTGAGCGCATTTGCAGTACAGAAACGTGGGAGGAGGGCTCGATCGTAAGTTATTCTCCATTAAAACTGAAAACGGTAATTATTACAGATCACTTCACCCGGTTTCCCATACAACGCTTCTACTCCTTGCGATTACTATCTGATGGTGGATGAGGGGAAGAGGGTGGAAGTGGAGGTGACAAATACAATTATTTTTGATCTATGAAAGCTGCTCTATTGCAGATAATTCTGCTCGAGGCGAATTCATGCTGTGATAAGTTCGTACTCTACGATGGTTATGTTGGCGGCGTGGTTCTTGCTAAGTATATTACTTTTATAGCTTATAAAATACAAAATCATGTTCAGCCTAACCGGAGCAGTGTACAACTCAACCTTCACCACTACATCATCGCACAAAATGCTCGTGAGCTGGCAACCGAATGGAGGAGTGGGCGTGCTGGGATTGGCGGTAATGAACAATTATTTGACCATTTCGAAATGATTTTTTTGCAGATGACATTCCGCGGTGTCTGAGGTGTCTCTCAATGGAATGATATGTGTGTATTTGTTGTGGAATAAACCTGTTTCTTCTTTTGTTCGAGTGCGAGCAATTTCTAAAGCGCATTAACCAATCACACTAAACATTAAGTTTAGTGTGACTAAACATTAAGTTTAGTACCGATATATTATATTTTCGCAATAATTGTAATGCCTACGAGTGCTCAATACTAGAGCTGGAAGTACGAGTCGCCGTCTCTTCAATCTGCACGATCTCTCGCCCGGTCGACAGACGAGGGAGTGTGGAGACTGACTAGACGGTGACTGGAATGTTGTTTCCTTGCTCGAACAACAACTCGGCACATGGATGATGACGAGTAAACGGCTTCTAGTCTTCTCAATCCCACGTGGTGATAAGAGAAACCGGAGATTACAAAGGCCGGAGGTAAGAATGGCTTGCAAACCTCTTATATTCCCGCCCAACCATCAATTGTGGTGCACCGATGTGGAGGTTGCTGCTGCTCTTAGCGCGTGAGTTTAATTGAAAAATTTCAAGACATTTTTCACATTTCAAGATTTACCCGTTCGAATATTTCCACGCCAAAAAAACCTGTTCTATTTGCGCCCTCTCCAATTTTTCCACAAACGCTTTTCCAACCAGAGATCGCCTACGGTTCGTGTCCATCCGGATTTGAACTCGTTCGCGATGGAGAATGCAGAGGATCATTGGGTAATATGAGCCTCGCACACGATCAAGCACTGGATACCGTCATTGCTAAATGCAATGGGATTCAAGGACAGCTTGTTACTATTCACAACGAGGAGGTGAGCATCTTGATCTTTTATTCTAAGCGGTTGATGAATTCAAGGAGCAATCGTACTGGAGCGCACGGGGCTATGCGGACTACAACGTTGACATGTTGGTTTTAGGTATTTTAATTTGATAAATTTGTAAGAGATAATTGTAATAAAGGCTTGGTGTGTAATACCACGTCGACAAAATGGCAGTGGGCGGATGGATCACCGTTGGACTATAAGCCGCCGTCATATAGTTCTGGTAATTTTATTTCTGGTTCTTCTCCAATCATACGTTTTCAGTGCTCGATTCGGCTTGTTATTCGACTTACGTTTTCTTCGTGTTGCCTAGTGGATATTGGCAAGTGTGTGAGTATGCTAAAATCTTAACTGTAAATAGTAAAATATTATGAATTAGCACTTTTGGTAGCTTCAGTATCTTGGGATCAACTGTTTTTGTCGCGACAAACTTATCCCGCTTGAGACCACACAGTGATGGGACACGAGTGTTCCATTGGAGCCATACTATCCGTACAGAACTAAAACATTATATACCTTATTTTATCTACAACACTAACTCTTGATTTTTTTTTGTTTACAAAAATGTTTTTTTAAATAAAAGTTGTATCAAAGAGCAATGAATTTGCAGGGGATTTCGGAATATTCATGGTTGATGTTTCCTGCACTGCTCAACTGCAACAACCAGTTCCCTCGCCTGATGGATGTGGTAGTTTCGAAGATGATGCTGACGACGGCATCTGTTATCAGGTTAGTTTTAGAAAGATTGAGTGTAGCCTACGCGGACCGGGTTGAGCAATGCACTGATACAGATTAAAACATGTAATCCTCTCAAAAATCAGATTGTTGTTGTTGTTATTGTTGTTGTTATTAATGTTGTTGTTATTGTTGTTTTGTGTGTTCAGGTCGGCGACACAACCGAGAACTGGCAGGACGCACAGATGATTTGCAAGAAGCTTGGAGCCAACCTAGCATCGATTCACAATGATCAGGTTTCATTGAAAATTAGAACAACACGTAACTGCTAGTTCAGGAAAATTCATTTGTACGTAGATTAGCAGTCTCCAAAGGCGCAGTGAATGGAGTTTTTCTGGGAGCAACTACCTCAGGAAAAGGCGACAATTTTGGATGGATAGACGGAAGTGAATGGGATTATGCGAATTTCTATCCAGGTGACAAACGACTTCAAGAATGGTTAATTATAAAAAAGTAGGTTTCCCCAAGACCGGCTTGGGCAACTGTATCGCAATGGACACCTCTACATCGGCAGGGCAGTGGATGAATATGGATTGTTCGGCGAAACTGCCGGTCGCATGCATCAGAGATCGTAAGTTCGATTAAAAATTTGTAATTCGTAGTAGACTAAAAAAGAAAGTTTCAGAGAAAAGTGAAACCCAGCAAACATGCAGCAGTGACACCTGGCAGGAAGACGTGATTGTATGTTATTCCTTCAAAGGCTGTCAGCGATCAACATTTGCAGATCACCTCACCTGGATTTCCCTACAGTGCATCGACTCCTTGCGACTATTTTCTCACTACAGATGAAGGGAAGAGGGTGGAACTGCAGGTTGAGATGTTCATTTAGGAAATCGAGAATAATCTATTCAAGATCGCTTTCCTCGAGGCAAATTCGTGTTGCGACCATTTGATAGTCTACGATGGATACATCGGAGCTTCTGTCCTCGCGAAGTTAGACTAAATATTTTTTTTAATTATTTGTTTTTATTAATTTATCTTTAAATCAATAACTCTCAGTGTCACCGGAGCAGTGCAGAATAAGACGTACACTACATCCACTTCCAATGAGATGAGAGTGAGCTGGCAACCGAACGGAGGAGTGAATGTGAAGGGCCTTGCGGTGAGAAGACTATACTCGAACACGATGAATTTTCCGATTTCAGATGACATTCCGCGGTGTTTGAATTATTCAACACGAAATTTTCCGTCCTCGTTTTTAAACCCATTAATATGCGATAAAACATGAATCCTTTGCTACTACAATAAAGAAAACAAGTCGGCGGTAGGGGCCCGAAACGTAACTCGAGAAATGAAACCGATATATTTGTCACTCTCACTCTGAAATGATTTCTTCGAAACCGCTCGCTTCAAAACTTCTCTCTCGGAATAAGACTTTAACTTTCCTTCCATCACTTTGCATCTTTCTAACTCAATTATCCTTTGTCTATTCGTTTATTATTCCAATTCGTCTTTTACCTGAATGAGGCATACCGACCGTTCCATTCCATCTCGACTATTACGAATGAATTGTGACGAAAGGAAAGTTACGGAATGTCCAATTTCATATCTCGAGTTACGTTCCAGGCCCCCGCCAATCGGCATATGCATTATTATCACTAGAAAATGTATAAAACATATGTGTCGTAGGTTCTGTGACTACATTGAAACAAATTATTGACCATGACCAGTAAACACAAAAAATCCGTAAATCTGAAATCCGATATTCGTAACGGATATAGTGGTGCTTACACTCAGAAGGAGGAAGTCTAGGAATCCTCTTATTTTTTGTATTTGAGCACTTGCACTTACGGCTCTGGTAGTACAATTGTGGAGATCTGTAGCTCCTGCCAGTACACACTTTATTCCAGAGAACAAGCTCGAGCCTCAAAGAATGAAGCAAGGAGAGAGAAGCGAGAAGAGAGACAGAAGAGGTGAGAGGACAGTCTCCGCCTCTTCAGAACGGTGGTGGAAAAGCGGGAAAGATAATACAAAACACAAGCAAATACAAAACTTGAGGCATGAATAGCATTGTCTACTCGGAAGTATATATCATTTGTTGCTAGCCAATCGCTCAAACACCACTGCGTTCGCATGCTTTGTAGGCAGTATTCACATTTCCTCGAATGTTTTGATGTCATGCTTTGATGCTTTGAATGTTACGTTTTCTCACAGTTGCTGAGAATAGTTCCTTCACTCATTCATTATTTATTCCGTTCCCAGATAGCGTCGCGAAAGGTATACAAAATGGGTGATCGTAGAAAGGCGATGTAGTCGAATCGGTTGGGGAGTGGATGCAGCAATGCTATGGAATTTTGACTAGAGCTCGAGATATGAGTCGCCGTCTCTTCATTTCACACACTCTCTCGTCAGTGAACCGGGCGAGAGAGTGTGTGAAATGAAGAGACGGTGATTTCGAGCTCTAGTTTTGATAGAATGACGCCGGTGATCTACTCCCTTCTCCACTACGCCGTTTGTTTGACCGGAATGTCGCTGAATCTACTGCTATTTGTAGTGATCATCAGACGCACTCCGAAAGCAATGAGGTCAATTCTTTTATATTTTTTAAATATTTTTTTTGTTTTTTCGAAAAGAGAATAATATGCATTTCAGAACCTATGGTGCCGTTCTCTCCGCGTCGGCCGTCGTTGAATTCTGCACGAGTGTTGCGTGCTGTCTGACGTTCATCAAGTTAGATTTTTATTTTTATTTATTATTTATTATTATTTTTTTTTGATAATCTCTTCTTGATGGACTTGATATTTGGCATATAACATGACATATGACAGTGCTTAATATTGTCCAATATCCAATATCACATGTTCAATATCAAGGACATGTCATATGTCATGATGTCAAATATCATGACATTGGATTTTCGGACATCCCTTATGAACACCTCTTCATTGTCCACATTCTATTATCCGATAGGGCATGGAGCGTGCGAAATGAAGAGACGGCGGCACATCACCTTTGATCTTTCAGATTCGAGGCATCATTCATCGAAACCGTCACTGGACCGTGCGTCGGCTATCCAAGCACATGCAAATGGCTGCTGGCGACTCTCCATAGCGGCCACGCATTCTTCGCCTACAATATTACTCTGTGTTTTTGTTACAGGTATGTTTTCGAAAACAAAAACAACAACAACAATACATTTTCCAGGCTTGAATCGATTCGCCGGGGCGGAATGAGCGCTAGAGCAACAATGATTGCACTGATCGGCATTCTCACACCTAATATTGCCAATGCTGTGCGTCTATTATTCAGTCAACAAAAACAACAACAACAACAACAACAACCCAGGTGGCGTACGTACAGTGCGATTTCGTGGACTCCGATGAGGTACGAGAAATGCTGATTGAGCAGAACCGACCAACGGATCCGCATTTTATCTACAAAAGTAGCCTAATCGCTCGAAATACGAGTCACCGTCTCTTCATTTCACACTATCTCTCGCCCTGTCGACTGACGAGAGAGTGTGTAAAAAGAACGGCGACTCGTATTTCGAGCTCTACTAATCACCAACAACGGCATCTTAAATATCACGATCATCCAGAATACGAAAATGAGGCGGATGTATTGACCATTCTGGTCATTTCCGGCTTCACAATGCCGTATCCGGTCGCTTATTTCATCATTACTATCGTTTTTCGACAAATTAAAAAATCACTAGCGGCCGCGAGCGAATCTATGAGTGCTAGAACCAAGAACGCGCACAAGGAGATTTTGAAGGTTAGTAACGAACTTTTTTCTATATATTTTGTTGTTGTTGTTGTTGTTGTTGTTGTTGTTAATGTTTTCATAACAATACGCCTTTTTAGGGTCTAATAATACAGTCGTGTCTGCCAGCGATTAACGTATGCTCGATTATTCTTTTCGTGATTCTGCAGCGCTTTGAGTTCGACTCGGTCGCTGTGGAGTATGGGACGGGAGGCGTGAGTCGATTGTTGTTGTTGTTGTTGTTGTTGTTGTTATTGTTGTTGTTGTTGTTGTTTGTTTGTTTATTTGAAATAACTTCAGGCCACAGAGCTCGTAGCCTTGCTTAATCCGCTCATCTCGCTCTACTTCGTCCGACCCTATCGAGTGTAGGTTTCATTCTGTTCAGCAAGAAGTCTCTTGTCTCTCTCTCTCTCACTCGTGAGAAAGCGGCCCATTTCTTGAAAGATTCCTCCGTTGACAATTGACATTGTGACTCGTTAGCAACAAATTTATATTTCAGAGCAGTATACAATCTCCTTAATTGTCGGAGGCGATCAGAAGTCATGAAGTTACCTTCCATCACCAGCTTCGCATGAATGTTCTCCAACTTGCGATAACAACCACTAGATCTCGAAATACGAGTCGCCGTCTCCTCACTTTGCACACGCTCTCTCGTTAGACGACCGGGCGAGAGAGTGTGCGAAATGAAGAGACGGCGACTCGTATTTCGAGCTCTAATAACAACCACTCGCTATTCCACAGGATAATTGTAAGTATGGTCGACAGTAAAGATGAAGAAATAAACCAGAACATTGAACATTGGTTTTGCTTTTCTTGAGATTCAATATTATCATACAAAACACTCATTATAAAACATTTTATCGGAATTAAACTGAAAATAAGAGGACGAGATGTCGCATTCTAGACTGCACGGAAGGTCATCTGCAAAAGTGATAATTTAATTATAATTTAGAAGGGGTAACTACGATGTGTGGCCAGAGAAGAACACGAGAAGCGTATGTTTAATTATCGTAAAATGTGTTTTTCTCACCGCCAGTCCCTTCACGTTCACACCTCCCTTCGGCGCCCACGACACCTTCATGACATTGGACGACTTGGTGGTGTAAGTGGCGTTGTGCAAGTCGCCGGTGAGCCTGGAATAATATTATTGTTTATATTATTTATTATTTTTCATATTTTTAATAACTAAAATCAACATTCATAAATAAACCCACTTGGCGATCACGCTTCCTCCAATGTAGCCATCGTAGAGGATGAGCGAGTCGCAGCACGAATTGGCCTCGAGTTGGATCTACAATTTTGTTCTGATTCGTTGCCCGAGGTTGAAAGAGAAGCGAGAAGAGGTAAAAATGGAGATGCATGGAATGGTTCGCCGACCTCAACAGACACTCTCTTGCCCGATGCCACAGACAGCAGGTAGTCACAGGGCGTAGCAGCGCTGCTCGGGAAGCCAGGGGAGGTGATCTAAAAAATGAAAATAGAATATAAGGATAGAATTTAGACACCAAGATGGCCATCAAATAAATACAAACATGTGATCTAGAGAGAACGATACTGCTTTGGATTATTTGCGATCTGGAACCTGAGCTGAATAAGAAAGTGTTACTTACCACAGTGTTCTCCTTCCACTCCTCATTCTCGCAGAAGGGCTGCTCGACGTCGTTTCTTTCTGAAAATGTATTATTATTATTGTTGTTGTTGTTATTGTTTTTGCAAATCAAAACATACGTTTTCTACGACAGGCGAAGGGCAGTTTCGCTTTGCAGTCGACGTTCATCCACTGTCCATTGGAAGACGAAGTGTCCATGGCGACACAGTAGCCGAGGTTGGGCTTGGGGAATCCTTAATTTGGTATTATTAAATTAATTATTGCCTAATTAAGCAATTATGTTAATTAATCACCTGGAGCATAAGGTTCGTAGTCCATGTTGGTTCCATCAACCCACGTGAACGGCTGGTCGTCTCTCGCTGATGCACCGAGGAAGATTCCGCTCACTGCGCCATTAGCGACGGCCATGCGGCGAAGGAAGGCGTTTTCCTGAATAAAGACATGCAATTTTTGGGGTTTCCGGCCAATGGCCAACGCTTCCTATTGAACAAAGGCATGATAGTGTTGTATTGAGCTACGAAACTACACTACTCTTGACTGATCAAACGCACATCCTTATTGTGAATCGAAGCGAGATGAGCTCCGGCTTGCTTGCAAATGTTCTCAGCATCCTGCCAGCTTGCGGCGGTGTGGCCGACCTTTAATTAATTATTTAATTAAATAATTAGTGGCTTAATTAAGATCCAAACCTGATAGCACTGGCCATTGCCCGCATCTTGACCGAAGTTCTCGCAACCTTCTGTTGTCTTGGGAAGCGGAGGAAGGTCACTGGTGCACCAGATGAGGGCCTGGATGTAGTTGCCGGCTCCTTAAAATGGAATTTTTTCGAAATAAAAATAATAACAAATAGTTAATTACCTCCATAACTCCAGTAGCCGTCCGGGTGGATGTCCCAGGTGAAGTCGGGCGAGCAGGACTTGTCGAGTTCTAAATTTATTAATTTTAAAACATTCAGAACACCAAAACGGATATAATTGTACAGAAAAGGGTACCAGGGTTGCGAAGATTAGTAGGAGGCTTGTAGTCGAGCGCCGAACCATCGGACCACTCCCACTTCTTCGACTTGGAGTTGCACACCAGGCCTGAAACAATTTATTGCTCAAAATTCTGATAACGCATGATAACTCACCTAGAACCAAGAACCCATCCGTAGTCGCGGGCGCCTTGCCAGCCCAGTAGGATTGTTGCTGAAATATGGATTTAATTATCCTGACATCCTGATTTGCAAGAACGATGCTTACCTCCTGATTGTGAATGATGACAGCCTGCGCTTGGACTCCAGCGCACTTCTCGATAGCCGTGGGTGCAGCCTGTTTGAATATATAATTTCACTTAGTTTTAGTTTCTTGCAGGGCTACAGCACACGCAAATGAACAATTTGGTACTTGTGGAGTTACCCGGAACCTTTGCCAACTATTTCGCCAACAATTTCTAGGGTGGTTACCTGTTCAAACGGCAGGTTGAACTTCCCCAGGAAGCCTCTGCACTGCCCACCAGCCACGAGGTCGAAGCCTTTCGGACAGGAGCATTGGGCGATGCCTAAGATGTTTTTGTTATTAATTGTTATTAAAAACAAAACAAAAACAAACAATAAAAACTCACCCACAACCGCCAAGAACAGAGCGAGTCTCCACATCGTGATGTGAGTGATCCACGATCGTTCATGATCTTATGTACCGATCTTCCTTATCAATTTTGTCATGCAAGGATGATTTGAAAGGGAGGTTCTTTGAGGTGGAAGGAGAGATGAAAGGACGAAAACGTGGTCCGATAGTTTCCTCTGCTTCTCTCAGAGCGAAGAATCAATCTCTCGATTCTACCCGCTCTCTCATCGGTGAGAGATTCGGAAGAGCATGACAATGGAGAGACTGAGACGATTCTCCGAGGGCGGACAAACATGACTTGGGCCGCGGATGTGCCTTAGTTGTTGACTGAGTCATGTGCAATCGAAAGATGAAAGATAAGGATGGACAGATCAAAAATTGAATGGATGTCTGATTTTACTTCACACCCGATGGCGCAATGACCTAAAAAGGAGGATTGGTTCTGACTGGTGGAGTATAGATGACGAAGAATGGCTTTCCCGCTTATCCTGATCAGCGCCCAGAAAGCGACACTGATAAATTCATTCATTCATCGTAAAGGGTGCGCAAACATGAACAATCTGCGTCAATCGTGAAAGATGTCCTGTTGAGTCATGGAGGTCAAATTTGTCATTTCTTCTTTTCACATTCACTCTGATTTTTGCACGTTGTTATAAGAACTGGCGATAAATGACACCTTCTCAAGTTCTCTGAACTTCGAATCAACGCAAAGATCGCGGAATATCGTGCCATCTAGAGGCGTACGATTGCAATCGAGTATTTCCGGAAACCCATCACTCGTTATCTCCGATCAATGTTGACGTGAGACGAGCCGACGCCCGAGCAAATGGCAAACTACATTAGATAACGATTGCTGATGTTTATTCGTGGGCGTTGGTTAACTCTCTAGTTGGTTGACTTTCTAGCCGTTAAAAATATCAAAACGTGTATGCGTTGCATGTAAATTGACGGAATTATCGCATCATTTTCTGGAAACTAATCTTTCGTTTTCGACTCTCTTTTATCTTTCACTCGCTATCTTGGATCAAAATGCAAGCTACATCATAGATAGCAGTGGACGATGTTTCATTCATGCTCGAGCATGATTTCATGACATTCACTACCATTTCCGTTATTTGCAGGATGATCATAAACGAATGTCGTCCTCTAATCTTTCTGATTGTTTGGCCTATCACCTTTCAAGTGTTTCATTCAAATGATTTTGTTGCAATAATATCTTTATCTCAGGCAACACTCTATTACAGTTCAAAGTGTTGTACAGCGATGCGTCGACATTTTAAACACCACGGAACGTCATCTAAAACAAGTCGGTGATTTGTGGTTTACTTTTCTCGTCCTACCGCCAGCCCTCTCACATTCACTCCTCCATTCGGTTGCCAGCTCACTCTCATGATATTCGACGTCTTGGTGGTGTACGTTCTATTCTGGATGCTTCCGGAGATCCTGAATGCTTTATTTGCAACATCCCCCTCTTCTTAGCCCTGAATTTAAATGTATCTTGTAGTTGAATGTCCCTGATCTCATGGCGTATTAGCGACATTGCAAATGGAAACTCTCACTTAGCAATAACAGCTCCGCCCAGGTATCCATCGTAGAGAGTCAGCGAGTCACAGCAGGAGTTGGCCTCGAGGAGGAGGATCTGAACTTCTTCCATGGAATTTGCTTCTAAAATTCAGTCTACCTCCATCTCTACTTTCTTTCCAGATTCTGCAGAGAGGAAGTATTCACACGGAGTTGAAGCACTATTCGGGAATCCGGGAGAGGCGATCTAAAGATAATAAAATCAGAATTGATCACTGTGTGACGATCTCACAATAGTGTTCTCCTTCCAGTCCTCATCGCTGCACGTTGACTGGGTGGCTGTTCTCTCTGGATTATCTGTATAGATTCGAACAAGCAAAAACCACTTACGATTGCGAATGCATGCCACCGGCAGCTTGGCTGCGCAATCGATGTTCATCCACTGTCCTGCAGATGAGGAAGAATCCATGGCGATACAGTCGCCGAAGTTCTTCTTCGGGAATCCTGAAGATGTTCTCAAGTTACCTGGTTGAACCTGCCAGCTGTGATATGCTCAGATCAGAAAATGTAAGTTGTATCTCACCAGGATAGTAGTTCTCATAGTCCATAACCGTTCCATCGATCCATCCGAACGACCCGTCTTTATTGGCCAAAGCTCCGAGGAACACGCCATTCACTGCTCCTCTGGATACCGCGAGACGACGAACGAAGGCGTTTTCCTTTTTTTATTGTACAGGGAGTGTTTGATATGGAAAAAAACCTGCGCATTGTGAATGGACGCGAGATCAGCACCGAACTTCTTGCAGATCATTTGAGCGTCCTGCCAGTCTTCAGCTACCGCGCCGACCTAGAACAATGCGTTATGATGTGATGAAGGGAATAAGAAATGTCGATAGAAACCGTTTACCTGATAACAAACACCATCATCTTTATCATCATCGAAACCGTCACAACCGTCAGCCGATGGAGGTACTTGGACGAGTTGCTTGGTGCAGTAGATCAAGGCGGTGATAGGATTGCCACCGGTTCCTATAAGAAGGGCAATAAGTCAAAACTACGACTCATCTACCCCTAAGTGCTCTCGCGACATCCTTGAAGCCTATATTTCATGGTTATTGCTCAAACTTCGGGCTCCGAGTTCTTTGGGGTCATGTAATCTCTCAGAAGACGCGTGCTATAACGTCTAGCTGAGAACCACCAAATTGAAAGATACGAACCATAGTTCCAGTATCCATCCTGGTGCACGTCCCAGCTCCAGTTCTGCGAGCACTCGTTGCCCAGTGCTGTAATCGTTGAGTTGTTTGTTGATGGAACTTTCAGAGCTATCAGAACATAAGAAATCCACACACCTTCATTGTAGCCAGCAGAGGGCTTGTAGTCTATCGCCGATCCATCAGACCACTCCCACTTTCTCGTCTGCGAGTTGCACACTAGACCTGAACGGAGGGTTCTTTGAAATCTTCAATTTAGCTATTAGACATACCAAGAATCAAGAACCAGTTCGGCGTCGATGGCGCCAGTGCTTTCCAGTATGATTCTTGCTGGAATTGTCGAAAATAATACAATTAGACTTGCACAATTTCCTAGAGGTCTTGAACGACTGGTAAATGCACACCCCGACGGCCAGTATGACATTCGACTATAGCTGATCAAAACACTACATGCTGGAAACACTGGATGGAAAAACACACTTGCCTCCTCGTTGTGAATGATCACCGGGTCAGCTTCCACACCGGCACACATCTCGATGGCTTTAGTGGTTGCTTGACCTACAATGATTTGATCAGACATGATCTTCTCGGAGATTAGGCCACTTTTCCATGGGAATATGTTTAAGATATGGCGATGATGATGAAATTATAAGGAACATACCAAAGCTGAACGACGACGTCGCCTGCAGCCCTCTGCACTCGCCATCGTGAGCGATGTCGTAGCCGTCGGGACAGGAACCATCGACGATCTCTGAAGATGCATTTCGAAATATCAATGAGCATGCAAAAAAGGAACTAAAATGATTGAGAGCTCACGAAATACAGCGAAGAAGAGCAGCAGTCTCCACATGCTCAAGGCGTAGCGACGCTCAGTCTTTCTGCTCTTTTCATTGCCTTTGTTATCATGAAAAGATGATAGCAAGTCGGGCGTTTCATCCAGTTGAGTGCGTGTAAACAGCAATTACGTAGGCGAGAGAGGGGAGATCCTGGGGTCTCTCACTATGTTTATGTCGCACCACGCCTAATGTGAATCACTCATTATCATTGTGGCCAAACATGATCACGTCGTGGGACGAGGAAACCCCTCTAATGATGCTGACAATGTGAGTAGACACATGTGCCTAGACCAAACGAATATGCCACGCCCGAACATAACACGGGAAGAAAACAGATACATCAAATAGTGTGTATTTTTTCACCTCTAAGGCATCATGAATCTCTTGAGCATTGTCTATGAATGAACCGTTGGCAAATAACAACATTGTTTGGATGTTTTTATACAGGTTGAATGAGCCATCTCCTTGAGAACTGCAACAGGATGTTCACACTGCACGGTAGGTGATCTGAAATGTCATTAGATTGTCCTCATCCCTTCTCAAATTTGACTGCCCTATCGACTTCATTCGAATTCCACTCACCACCATTCCCTTGACGTTCACTCCGCCATTCGGCGCCCACGACACATGCATGATGTTGGACGATTTAGTGGTGTATGTCACATTATGAAGGCTGCCAGTGAGCCTGAGCAAAGCGCATGTTTCCTCAAGAGCAATGCTACTAGTCTGTGGCCAATCAGACAGCAATGATGCGGATTAAAGAGAGGTTGGCTCAAAGTCTATCAAACGCTAGCTCACGATGCGATCATATCCGATCCGAGCGATCCCTCGTAGATACCAAGCGAGTCACAGCAAGTGTTCGCTTCGAGGGAGATGATCTGGGATGAACTCGATCGTGGGTACATGATCAAGACACGATTTACCTGCAGTTGCACTCTTTTTCCAGCTGGAACCGCAAGGAAGTAATCACAAGGCGTGTAGGCGCTGTTAGGGAAGCCGGGAGAGGCTATCTGAATTTCGAAAATCAAATTAACTCAGATAAATAATCATACAATCTGTCCCTCATAGTAGTCCTCTCCGCTGCAGACGGGCGCAGGAGCGGCTCCTTCTGAAATTTGCGAATTTTCAAGTTACCTGGTTGACCCTGCCAGCGGTGATATGCCCAGATCAAAATGTCTGAAGTCTCAGTAGAAAGGTGGCTCACGTCTACGAATGCACGCGGCGGGCATTGCCTGCGTGCAATCGACGTTCATCCACTGTCCGGACGTCGACGAAGTGTCCATTGCGATGCAATCACCGAAGTTCTTCTTCGGGAAACCTAAAGGCGTTTTCATGTTACCTGGTCGAACCAGCCCGCGGTGATATGCCCAGATCGAAATCTAACCTGGATTGTAGTTCTCCCAGTCCATCGGCGAGCCGTCGGCCCATCCGAAGGCTCCGTCGTCTTCGGCGAAGAACGAGGAGGCGCCGAGGAACACGCCGTTCACTGCTCCCTTTGAGACGGCCAGGCGACGGACGAAGGAGTTTTCCTGGAAATCTCGTGTGACTAAAACTATGCATTGGAGTAGATCTTGCATTCATTTTGACTGTCTTTGACCCCTATTGTACCTAATTCGACCTGGACAAAGGATGATTATGATGATGAGTACCTATGAACGAAGGATTGGTATTATCAATCTAGTGTATAAGGATGCCTCAGACCCCCGTTACCTGCGAATTATGGATCGACGCCAGCTCTGATCCCCACTTCTTGCACACAACGTACGCATCCTGCCAGTCTTCGGCGAAGTCACCGACCTGAAAATGGGACATATTTCTGAATCTCTCATTTCTCATTTGACTGGTCAGAGAATTAAACAGATAAACAATCCACAGATCCTTTTTTGAAAAGACTCCCTCACCCGATAGCACACTCCATCGGCGCCATCATCCTCAAAGTTGTTGCAGCCGTCCGGATTGATGGGCGGCTGCTCCAGCTGCACCGTGCAGTAGATTTCCACAGTCTCGTACGGACCCCTCGTTGCTGCAATACATACAACGTTCAGCCGGGTCCACCTGCTAGCGTCCGTAAAAGTGTGCGATCATCGATATTATGGTGATTATAGAGGTAAAGCTTAGTGCCGATCTTTCACATTGCGATGTTTCGCCTCACACGGAACTTCGTCATTAATATTCTCAAAATTTTCACCGAAGTTCCAGAATCCATCAGACCGAATGTAGAAGCCGTATTCGGGATAGCAGTAGTTCGTGTCGAGTTCTGAAAGAATTTCATAAAAAATTCAAATGAATAATCGTAAAAATCGCGCAACTTACCGTTGTTGTACCCCTCCTTCGGCCTGAAGTCAATGGATGTTCCATCGGACCATACGAATCGTCTCGAGACAGTGTCGCAGACGATTCCTGAACAAGCCGTTTATGATCATAATCATCTAATAAACACGTGGTCGGTGAGCAAATAAAACTCACCGAGGCCCAGATACTGGTTGTTGTCCACCGGCGCTCTCTGCTTCCAGTAGGACTGTTGCTGAAGAGAATTTCATTGGAATTTCAAAAGTGTGCACAAAAATTGGTACGATTTGTACGTTTTAGTGCGTTTTGCGTAGAATCTAATCGACTAACCTCCTCATTGCGGATGATCACCGGCTTGCCGGGCACCGGGCCAGGCAGCGCCCCGCACAGCGCGATTGCTGTGGGCGCGACTTGATCGAACGTCAGTCGTTCCTCAGAGACGAATCCGCGGCACTCGCCTCCACTGACCAGGTCGAAGGTTGGGGGACAGAATGCGTGGGCGAGCTCTGAAACGCTTCCTCTTCTCATTCACACAAATAATGAATGAAGTCTGCAATTACATATTTCATATCATATTTATCCTGGCATCAAAGCAGTGGAAGAAGGAGGCAAATAGGAACGTAATAGAAAGCTAAAAGCAAAGAAAAAAATAAGATAACGAGAAGACTCACGAAATAGCGCGCAGCAGAAAATCAGCCTCAACATCTCGACGTGAAGGTTGTGAGCAAAAGTCGACACAATGGCTTTTATCTGCCTTCCCTCTCTACCCTAATCCCCCTCTTATCAGACGAAATATGGATAGAGGACGATTTCTTGATCTGCTTTTAGTCAACATCAACATCACAGGAAGGAGAGTCGGACTGAATACTAGACCTAGAAAAGAGAGTCACCGTCTCTTCATTTTGCACGCTCTCTAGCCCGGTCTACTGACGAGAGAGTGCAGAGAATGAAGAGACGGCGACTCGTATTCTCTACTGAATACGCCACACCTAGCTGAGTCACAGAGGAGATCTCGGCCGAAATGACTGGTCAGAGCAGAGGAGAAAGAAGATCGTGATCAACCTAGGCAGAGCGAGGCTATTTTTCACCTGGCTTAGCGCTGATCAAATGTGCACAGTTCTTTAGGCTATAGTTCATTGAAGATGATGTCTCTAATGCACAAGTGGTGAGCCGTTTTACGCAACGTGTTGTTTTGTTACCTCACAAATCTATGAGTGCAACATTATGAACATGATCATGTTGCGATTATTGACATTATCATCATCTGATAGAAATTCGTTTATCTCGGACATCAACGTATCATGCTAGGTAGAACTGCGGAGTAGCATGCGGGGACGTTCAGACAATGCTGTAGGAGATCTGAAAGGATAAGAGGTCGTCAATCAGAAGCGTGATGAATGCTTTGTTCAGTCTCGCGCTCGGTCACGAGATAGCGTGCAAAATTAAGAGACGACGACTCGCATCTCGAGCTCAACTTACCACCATTCCCTTCACGTTCACGCCTCCATTCGGATCCCAGGACACCCTCATGATGTTGGACGTCTTGGTGGTGTAAACCTGATCACGAATGCTGCCCGATAGCCTAAAAAAGTTACTTTTCTCTCCATTATCTAACTTTTTCCTCACTTTGCAATAACGGCGGCTCCAAGGGTGCCATCATAGAGGGTAAGCGAGTCGCAGCAAGAGTTTGCTTCGAGAAGGATGATCTGTGAGAGTAGTGATTACTGAAGTTTCAGAATGGTTTGAAAAATTGATCGTACCCTGACTTGCACTTTCTTGCCGGGAGGAGCGGTTAGGAAGTAAGCGCAAGGCGTCGAGGCGCTATTGGGAAAACCGGGCGATGTGATCTTAATTGACAATAATATAATAAAAAAGAATTTTTAAAAAAACAATAATTTTTAAAAAAATCATACAATTTGACCCGCATCGTAATCCTCGCCAGTGCAAACGGAGTCTTGGCCCGGTCCTTCTGAATAAATGTTTTTTCCATCGTGAATAATAAGAGTCTTCAAGTTACCTGGTTGAACCTACCTACGGTGAATGCTTAGATAAAAAATTAAGCCATGTCTAAGAACATAAAGGTAAATATGAATCTGCGATCAAAAATGTCGAAAAGTGTATTAGACAAATCACATAAAAATGGTTTTCGAAGTAAATAAAAGGCGTTGCACTCACGATTGCGAACACATGCAACGGGAAGAGGAGCGAAGCAATCAACGTTCATCCACTGCCCAGCGGCCAGAGTAGTGTCCATAGCGAGGCACTCGCCAAAGTTCTTCTTCGGGAATCCTGAACATTTTTTCAAGTTACCTGGCCGAACCTGCCCGCGGTGATATGCCTAGATAAAAAATTAATCTGCGAACAAGTCCAAAATTCAATTCATTTTCAGTCAACAACGTCTCCATAATGGCTCACCGGGATAGTAGTTCTCAAAGTCCATCTTCGATCCGTCGACCCAGGCGAATGTCCCGTCCTTCGTCGTCGACGCACCGAGAAAGACGCCGTTGACTGCGCCTTTGGAGACAGCCAGTCGGCGGACGAACGCGTTTTCCTGGAATGGATTCATCCCCCCAATTCATAATTATCTCTATGTTCTTAGACATGGCTTAATTTGTTATCTGAGCATGTCACGGCTGGCAGGTTCAACCAGGTAACCTGAAACATAATGGATGTCCACTGGGCACCCCGTAACTTGCCCAGTGGACAGCCAATCTGAATCATCTCCATCACAATTGCGACCAGCTACTTTCCATTTGAGATAATGCCAGTTGTGGTGAGGGAAATGGGGCGAGACTCAACCAATGCCGCCGAAAATACAAACCTTGTCGCAAGACGATAGGTTCAGTGGGATACTAGATACTTTATCATTGGCTGCAGGGGTTTAAATACTGGCAAAGCTACGGGGGCGATACGAGAGAGAAGAGAGGATAGACGGGAAAGAAGATAAAGGATGATGAATCAAAAGAGAAAATGATAGGAACCATTAATCTTCGGTCAGAGATGAGCGGAGGCAAACCTGCTGATTGTGGATGGACGCCAGGTTGGCGCCAAAGTGCTTGCACGCAAGCTGCGCGTTTTCGTAGTCGGTGGCGAGCGCGCCGATCTGGAAGAAAACATTCACCATGAGTCCACTGCCTAGAAGTCAAGGACGTTGACTGCTCAACTCTAATGCTGTGAACAGTGTCTCTGCCTAGTCTCATTCTCTAGTCAGATAAATCGACTAGAGGGGTCGGAATGAGAGGGAGACGAACTCTCAATTCCATTGTTCGTCTCCCTCTCATTCCCACCCCTCTAGTCGATTTGTCTGACTAGAGAATGAGACTAGGCAGAGACACTGTTCACAGCATAACCTGATAGCACACTCCATCATCCGCATCATCTTCGAAGTTGTCGCATCTGAAAGTGATGACATCTGATGATAAGGGATGGCTTGGCAAGAAATGCCTCTCTTCATTTTGCACGCTCTCTCGCCTCTCTGACCGGTTAGAACGAAATGAGGAGACGATTTCTTGCCAAGCCAACTTATTCAACCACTCATTCTTCATTCTAACCCATTACTAGAGCGGTTTCGTAATCGATTGATTATTTACCTCGCAATCGATTGCGAAGGGTGAAGAATGAAACGGATTTAAAGCGATTTTTTGTCTGAATATTGGTGAAATTGATTTGTGTTTCATTTATTCTTCAAAATAGTTTTTGATAGCAAATGATTGCTGTAAAGTTCGCAATCGATTGGTTCGTCGCAATCGATTGCGAGACCGCTCTACGAGAGTGATTGAATAAAGAATGAAGCAAATGATTGCGTCATTTTTCATAGCCTAGCTCTAGCCTAGCTCTGACTGTCGAGAGAGCATGACGAAATGAGAGGGTCAGACTATTGAAAGTCGCACCCATCGGCAGCCAGGGGCGGCTGCTGCAACTGCTGCGTGCAATAGATGAACGCCTGGATGTAAGCGCCTTGGCCGCCTGTGAGTTAAAAGGTAAAGGTAAACATCAAACATATCAAAGTCGCCATGCGACAAATACACGGCACATTGATTGTCCGAGATTTGAAAGAACAAAGTAAAGCCTCCTAGTTGTTAATCTACGTAGATGAACGCCTCGATGTAGGCGCCTTGGCCGCCTGAGAGTGAAAATTAGAGATGGCTTCGCAAGAAATCGTCTCTACAGTCCGCGCTCTCGTCAGTCGACCGGGCGAGAGAGTGAGCAAAATGAAGAGACGGTGACTCGTATGTCGAGCTCTAGCTACCACATCAAACGATTACGCAAGCTAACGCTCTAGGCGTGGCACATACGGCCGTCCGAGATTTGAAAGAACAAAATAATGCTTCATTATTGTTATCTAGGGAATGGAACCTACTGATCTTCCTGTTCCCCAAATAATTGCAAATGAGTACCATAGCTCCAGTAGCCATCGGGATGAATGTCCCAACTGTAGTCCGGATAGCAGTAGTTCGTGTCGAGCTCTAGAATGTTGACTAGTGATGACAATTCGGCACACGCCTCTCTCGTTTCGAATTACATATCTCTACGGGTCAGAGAGACACGAGAACGCGAAATGAGGAGAGATGATTGCCGATTTGTCAACACTAATGTTAAAGAAGGAGAGATGCCAACCGAGGATATACCCTCTGGCATAGTTGCGCTCTCTCCATTTCGTACGCTCTCTCGCCCGTTGCCTGGGATCAGGGTGACTTGGCTCGCTGCCAACTTACCCTAACTTGATTTAGAAACCAGAGATAAACATGGAATTTTCAGAATTCTGATATGGTTAGAGATAGCTACAAGACTGCGTTTCCAGTATAGGCGCTCAAACATTGATATTTCTCCTTCTTTAACTGTTTATCAGAGATCTTCTGAGAGAAGGCAACTTTTGAGGTTGATGCCCCTAATGCTGTGAACAGTGACTCGGCCTAGTCTCATTCTCTAGTCAGATTAATCGACTAGAGGGGTCGGAATAAGAGGGAGACAATCTCTCAATTCCATTGTTCGTCTCCCCTCATTCCGACCCCTTTAGTCGATTTGTCGGACTAGAGAATGAGACTAGGCCGAGACACTGTTCACAGCATAAGGAGCAAGAAGATATTGCTGAATTGCTGAGATCAAAAATTTGCCCAATAAAGATAAAATCGCGCATAATCACGCACAGTGCGTGTCGAAAATGTGCAGTGAAAGCTACAAAATACAAAAAAAAGGGTCCGGATCGCTTATGAATGCGGAAATTGCCACAAATGTGGAGGGCGAACGAACCCTGATTGTAGCCATTGGAAGGCTTGTAGTCAATGGCCGATCCATCGGCCCAAACGTACTTTCTCGAGGTGGTGTTGCAGATGATACCTGCATTTGTTGACAGCTCGAATCAATCAGATCGCTTATCATAAACTTACCAAGAATCAGGAAACCATCATTAGTAGGAGGCGCCTTGCCTTTCCAGTACGTTTGATGCTGAACAAATTCACTTTCTGTTACAAATTGACACCATTGCGGATAGCCAGAAGTTTTTTAAGATAAACAATTGCGTCAACTCTGACAACCTCTAGTTGGAAAAGCTCAAAATTAAGTGACCATGAACCGACTATATTTCGAACAGCAATTTCCATTGCTGACCTCCTCGTTGTGGATGATCACCGGCTGGCCGGGCACCGCATCGCATTTGGCGATGGCTGTTGTGGCCGCTTGGTCGAACGTCAGGGTCTCGATGCTCACTAGCCCTCGGCACTCGCCATCCTTCACCAGGTCGAAGGTTCCGGGGCACACGGATGAGCCGAGCTCTGAGATTGCTCATCAGAATCACTCTCTTCATTCTGCGCAGTCTCTCAACCGGTCGATCGGCGACTTTGTCGACTATGAATCCCAGACCGTTTAAAGAAGGAGTAGCACGAATATCTAAAGAAAGACTCACGAATGACAGCGAAGCACAGCAGCAGTCGCCACATCTTGAGGCAATGTGAGCGAGAATCGAGACAGTGATCTTATCAACCCGCTCGCTCTCGATCCTTATCAGAAACATCGGATGACTTTCAGCGCTTTCAGTCCGACGGGGCTAGAGAGTGTGCAGATTGGAGAGACCAAGAGCACTGCTCCACTCGACGGTGCTTAGAAAACGATCCTTTGATCTGTCGCTGAGTGCTGTAAACATGCCTCGCGTGGGGGGAGAAGGGACCAGATAGGCCTTCAAGAAATGACTCTCTTCATTCGTCAAGCTCGCTCGCCTCTCTGACCGGTGCGAGAAGCCATCCCGATAGGGTACCCTCAAGAAATGGCGCGTTACACCACGCCTACGCTGAGTCACTGATGAGCACTGACGGTCAAGATCTGGTTATTATGATTTCGTTATGAGGCGAGGAAACCCCTCCGATGTGATAATTTTCTATTTGAACGGTGTAAACTTTTTATCACAACAATTTAAACTTTGAGTTTTTCTAAGCTTCCATGTAGCGTAGCTCATTCGATTGATCTTCAGACTCTAAAAGTGGACGTCACTCCTTATCAGCGATTAGACGTACCGACGCCCGAGCAAATTGCAAACTACGGGGGAGATAACAGTTAACATGGCACCGGAAACACGAATCGTATAATCATTCGATCTTGATCAAATGATGCTAACGCTCGTTTTTATTTTTTCTCACAATTACGTGAATGTTCACTGCATTGTGATGCGTGCTGGACCACAACAATTGATGCAACTTTTTTATGTAACAAGTTTATCGTACGATTACAACAACCGAACAATCAATGCAGGACTCCTTTGAAGGACATCTGCAAAGGAATTGACCTCACAAATTTCGTTATGTCTTTTCTCACCACCAATCCTTTCACATTCACTGCGCCATTCGGTACCCAATTCACGCGCATGATGTTGGATGTGGTTGTCTTGACGACCTTTGAGAGAACGTTTCCGGTCAGACTGAAATTATATATTTACATTTTAAAATGAAAAACAAAACCATCACTTCGCAATCAAATGTCCACCCAGGGTGCCATCGTAGATAGTGAGATAATCACAGCAGGAGTTGGCTTCTAGTTCGATGACCTGAAAGAAACTGCTTTCTGAGAAGATCTCTTTTTTCAATACCGCCTCGACTTTCTTTCCCACGTCCACTGTGAGGAAATAGTCACAATACGTTGATGCATTGAAGGGAAATCCGGGAGACGTGATCTTCAATATTTCGTTTGATTGCGTCAAAATCGCACGAGTCTTACGATTTGGCCTTCTTCCCAAGTTCGATCGCTGCAAGTCGGCTCGACAACCTCTTTTTCTGAAATTTTTAAAATACTACCTTTGCTCATGATGCGAACAATATTGACTAACGATCTCGAATGCAAGCGACAGGGAGGTTTTCCGAGCAATTAATGTTCATCCATAATCCAGACGACACTGATGTATCCATAGCCAAACAATCTCCATAGCCGGTCTTTGGAAAACCTAAAGATCGCCTGTTCTCAAGCTATATATAGAACAAACCTTGGTGAAAGTTTTCGTAATCCCATGATGTTCCATCGAGCCAGGCAAAGTCGTATCCCTTGCCAGATACCGAAGCTCCGAGGTATACCCCATCTACGGCTCCTTTCGAAACAGCGAGTCGACGAATGAACGAATTTTCCTGCATATCAGTAGAATTCAATATACATATAAGTCTTATTCTAATGATGTACCTGCATGTTATGAATTGAAGCTACATTCGCTCCGAAATCCTTGCACAGCATTTGAGCGCCTTGAAAATTGTCGGCAACATCGGCAATCTGAGATGGATTAAATTTTAAAATCGTTAATCTAACAATCCTGCCTGATAACAGATGCCGTCGTCACTATCATCCTCGAAACTGTCACATCCATCGGCAGCAGCGACTGGAGGTTCCAGTTGCACCGTGCAAAATACGTCGGTCGTCATTTGTGAGGTGCTGTGTTCTGACAATCAACTGTGACTCTTTTCTTGCATATTAGACTCACCTCCGCTCCAGTATCCATCCGAGCCTAGCCACCAGGTTTTCCAATTAGTCGTACAGTCCTGGTCCAGGGCTGAATCCGTATATCAATCCAGGTTCCATAAAAAATGACTGACATTCTTCGTATTTATCCTTCGGTGGTTTGTAGTCGAGTGGCGTTCCATCAGCCCATTGCCATAGCTTTGTTGCGGAATTGCAAATCAGACCTTAACTAGTACTTTGCACAAACGGCTCTGCAATGTTCACTCACCCATCACTCTCCATTTGAACTCTGAATATTTGCCGCTCCAATACGCTTGCTCCTGAACAATTATTACTTTCTTGACAGAAATGAAATTAGTAATCACTTCGTCACTGTGAATAGACAGCGGAAATCCTTGAATCTCGCTGCATTTAGCGATGGCTGATGTCACTGCATCATCATGCGGCGTGACCGTCCGGGAGTAATTGCCTCGGCATTGCCCATCGCGAATAAGCTCCAAGCCGTCAGGGCAGGAGCCATGAACGATTTCTGTTGTTAAAAATAATGAAAAGGTTAAATATAATTTCAAAACTCACGCAGTATCGACAAAGAAAAAAGAAGAAGGCGCATCGTCAATAGAAAACAAGAGGAAAGTGAGCCGAAACCTGGCCGCGCCGTGCCGTTATCACCGCTTTAGCATTAGCGATAGCAAGAGGAGAAGCAGATTACA
>LS558154.1:137045-172989 GCA_900490775.1 Pristionchus maxplancki
AGAGCAATCGATTGAGCTAGGTCAAAGATCACAAAAACGTGTTTAAACGCGTTTGCACACAAATTTCAAAATAAAGTTAGAGACCTGAAACCGGGTGGGTTGCGTAGCTACTATTTGACACACTCAGCGGAAATTTTTTTGAGTGATTTCGCCAAGTTTGACGAGAGTTATGGCCCGTTGCCCAAATGTCGTTGCCCATGTGTCATGCCCCCGATTACACACGACTTCGCCAAGATTATCAAATTCGAAAATATTCATCCAAAAAAATTTTTTTTTTCTTATTTTTTCTCAAAAAAAAGATTTCACTTTGATTGTCATTTTCGCTCCTAAACTTCGTTAATAAACTAAATTTGATCATTATCAGAGACTATCTGAGAGAATTTAGATAGGGCCGTACAACGATTTTGGACCCTATGCTCAAAAAATGTCCCTAGGAGTACTTTTTCATGTAGAGTCCGAAAATCGACCTTAGGAAGCCGTATCTCTAACCCCCCATTCCCTGTTGCACACTCTACCCTGCCAGGGGGCAAATGCAATTTTGCGAGGGGGGCTCCAAACCCCTACAAATTATATACCATTTTGTAGATCTCGACGAGACAAACATTTTTTGTGTTGGAAGTGAAAGGCTAACTCTTCTACGAAAAAAAATATTTTGGTCGGAAGTTTTATTTTTCGCACCATGAAAAACTTTTTGTCGGCCCGTGCAAATTAAACTTTTTCATTTTGTTCGCCGTCCTTTTTTACCCCAGTGTACATTTTTTCACGAGGATATCTTTTGGGGGAAGTTGTTTCGTGGCTCGTCGAAAGAGCGCAACCTCGCTTTTTTCAGCTTTTTCGGATTTTTGAAATCGGATAACTTTTGAATTTGCATCTACCAAGAGCAGTTTTTCACTGAAAACAACTAATATGGGCCATAACAACATTTTCTGAGAGTTGGAAGTGAATCCGAGGGAAAAAAATTTCGACGAAAATTTTCTCAAAATACGCCAAAAAATCAAGATAATTCAAAAAATATTTTTCGCTTCGATTCTTGTTCAACTCTTAGGGAGTACTCGTCACTCGCGAGTACGTGGATTTCGCGAGTACTCGCTTCATTCTGCTCATTGGTGGCTGGGGCGGGCGGTGGATCCGAGTAATGTTTCACTCTTTTCTGACCCTATTCTCACACCGACCGCGCGAGTACTCGCTAGAGAGTGGAAAATGAGCTCGCCGAGAACGAGTACTCGTTTGGATTAGCTAAACGAGTACTCGTTTTCGCGCAACCACTCGTTTTCGAAACTCTAGCTACAACCCATTCAATTCAGGGATGCATTGCGAAAGTCAATGAGTCCATCGGCTGTCGTGGTGACAAGAACGCAAAAGTTCTTTGCTTTTGCGAGTGCGAAAATATTCTCTTGCGCGAAAATAATGGTTAGTTTTCAGCACAAATCTTTGCAACTCGGATGGCTTCAAAATTGGGCAAGTAGCGCCGCTTCGCAATTTGAGTTGCCCCAACTCGTCTGACTTCCTACTGCGTAATGAAAGAGAAAACGCGCCTGATTGTGATAGAACCTCTTGCCTGATCTCAACAGGTTACGAGCCGTGAGTATTAAATTGATTATTTCAATAATAATATTTATTATAGCCACTGTGCCTCCTTTGGAAAGCCGTCCACTATTGAAGAGTAAGCTATTCATTCGTCATTTAAAATAATTTAAAAAAGAACATTTAGAGTATTCGTCAACACCATCGTGTTTGACCAGAAGGGTCCAGAAAATGTCACCGCTTCAGTAGGCGCTTCTTGTCACAGTACAGTATGTTTTTAGTCTTGTGAGAATTAATAAAAAACAAATTTTAGGAGTGCATTGCCCACGCCGAATCAATCGTTTCTCAGAACTATTCACCTTCTAGGGGCCGAGTAACGTGCTATACGTTTCTACACGTGTGTTCTTTCTTTCACGTTCATCAAAAAATCTCGTCCATATATGTATATTTTTATAATATATATATTTTTTCAGTATGAGTGCGCACGAAATAACGTAACTTGCACCGGAGATTTCTGCTATGCAATATTCACCGTTGGCCAGTACGCAACTCGGGGTTGCGTCACAGTGCTTGATGACCGTTTGGGCGAAACAAAGGTGGAGGTAGAAAACATATTTTGCACTCTAATGGAGACCCACAAACCATTTCAGAATGGCATATTCAGATACTTTGAGTTAGAATTGTACATCTGTTCTGATGATTACTGTAACTATGATACGAGTAAAGACTATGAGGTATGTCTCGAGTCAGAAAGAGCAAGTGTGAGATTGAATGATCCTTTAAAATCTATATGTGCAATTGTTTTAGAAGCGGAATCCAATTGAGACAACGACAAAGATTGCTGCCCCTCACTTTTCCTCGTTCATACTGGCAGGGATAATGACAACAGTTGTTCTGAAGAACTGTTAAAAATTAATTGACTGATGATAAACTCGATTGAGAATGATCTCAGCTTTCTGGTTCGATGTGATCTCGCATGACAATGAATTGTCCCAATCAATTAGCTAAGAAACACCTCTGAGCGTTTGAAATCTCGGTGAAAAAGCATTTTGAAATCCCCAGCAAACACGAATAAAAGTCACCATTTTCAAAAATGATGTGTTTGCAGTTTACTCCGCTTCTCGTTTCGTTTGATAGAATTGCGGGCACCACTTCAATTTCAAGAATTGTTATAATTGTAAACAAGCAATGCAAGCACATGCTACAAATGCTTTTGCATTTTTTATCGAAAACATTCCCACGGTTTCAATGTATAAAAACAACCGATAATGGAAGATGTTCCATTCGAGCAATGATACTTCTCTTCCTCCTTTCCCTCATCTTTCTCACTACTGTGGACGTCGCCAACACCGACCCCGTTAAAATAAGTAAATTTGGCCACGAAATGCTGGCAGTAAGTTTCAAAAGAACAAATATATTCACGAATAGTTTATTGGTTTCCTATACATGAAATGATCGATATAAATAACCGAGGGAGTTTTTTCAGTACGTATACAAAGAGGCTCCCGGGTTGAAGGAATCTTCTTTTTTTAAATATTATTTCTATTTTTCTAAAATATTTTTTAACAAAACAAGTTGAGATGTTACTTGCTCTTCTGCCACTTTGATGACAAGAACTCGTGCATTCACACAAGAAGGGACGGATGCCCCTGCAGGGATCAGTGCAGTCATTTCGCGAAGACTTACACTCGTGAGAATGTGGGTTTTCCCTTTTTTATAAAACAATTCAAATTGTTTTTGCAGCTACGTTCAAAGACCGGAACGTACGCGATTTGGAAGGAAAAGCAGCAATGCGTGGATGAGTAAGCTCAATTTTCCCAAATTCAATCAAGTTATCGCTCAAGATGCATTCTCTTGCTGTCTAAACGAGACCATTCGGACTCTATCTGCTCCACTCTCTGTGGCTTTCACTTCTCGTATGCCAACAGGGAGGAGTACCAGAAAGAAGTCTGCGATTTGTTCCAAACGTACCTCGACACTTCTCCGTTGCGATTGATCTAATGTAAACGATAAACACTTCACTTCCCCAATCTACACGATTCCTCAGCTATACAGCTCAACAAAAAGACGCCATATTGAGCTCTTGCTCCGGCTGATAGCCACTGATAGGCAGAACAGCTCCGATGCCTAACCTTTAAACGCTCTTACTTTTTTACAACAAAAAGAAAAGACATCAAAACTCATTGGCAATAGCATAGCTTGATTTTAAAAATAATGTATATGCAATAAAAATTAACAATTAATATTGTAACAATAACTGTAAACAACCAATGCAAGCTCTGGCAAAATATTCCCACGGTTTCGATCTATATAAGCAATCAGGAAAGGGGGATGTTCCATTCGAGAATGATACTTCTCTTCCTTCCCCTCTTCGTTTATTTCGCTACCGTCCATGCGGCCACTGCTGTGGATCCACCCGGCGTCCATTTGATGGGCCAATTCGGCACCGATATGATGACAGTATGGCAATCTCATTTCTTTTTTTTTCTTTTTTTTCTTTTTTGTTGTTGTTTTTTCATGCTGGGCCACTGTGTTTCGGGAAATGAAAATTTACAGTTTGCATTCAAGTGGGATTTTGAGACCGAGCGCACAGCGTGTCAGAGGGGGTAGATAATTCAATTATCGCGTCCGAGACCAATGCGTGTCGCTGTATCATTCTCGCCGATCTCGAGCGAGCGGGGCGGTTGGAAATGAGGGAATGATAGGCCACTCGAATATTTTGAAATAAATTCGTTAGATTTCTTTCAATGTTTCGGTGAAACATATTCGTCTTGCAGCTGCAAAACATATTCACTTTGATGTTACCGTTTCCGGAAACCGACAATTGGAAACCCCCACACCATTATTATTCACGGATGCCTAGGAAGATTCTCTAGCGATTTGTTTGATTAGATTTTCAACGATACATTACTATTTTTCGAGAAAACTTCGAATAAAGGAGAAAAATCCTGTTTTCTCAAAATTTTATAATGCATCGTTGAAAATCTATTCAAACAGATTTATAGAGAATCTTCTTAGGCATCCGTGAATAATAATGGTGTGGGGGTTTCCAATTACGAGCTTCCGGAAACGGTGACATCAAAATATACTACTTGAAAATTATATTTAAAAAGTTCAAAATAAACTGATCGATTCAGAAATGAGTGAGAGGCACCTTTGGTCATAGATCAATAATTTTACCTTTTTAGATTTTCATTATCATCTCTTATCAGTAAGTTATGGGATATGCTTCACAGGTTTTATAAAATCATTGTGTTCGAGTAACCATGAAAAGGGGTCGGACGAGGAGAACAAAGGAGATCTCCCTCTCTGACACGCTGTGGAGCGTGATCAAGCTCGAGTGGGGTATGTTCTAGGGTTCTCGAATTGGGCGGCGCCCAGTCCGCCCAATTCCAAAATGCGTTGAATGAATAAAGCCTAATACGCCCGATTGCGAACAAAGGATATTGGCTGGGCGCCCACGGGCGCCCATTCCTCTCATTCAACCCGCGATGAGCGGTTCACTCACTTCATTTCTCTCACTCTCGCTCCCCTCTCGCTCATTCCTCACTAATTCACCCTCGATATCGGTTCGGTTTCAACAGTCACTCATATTAAACGCCCAGTGGGCGCGAACAAAGGAAATGCGCCCAATTGGGCGTCCATCATTCTGCGCCCAACTGGGCGAATCGACCGCCCCGCAAAAGCCCAGTTGGGCGGAATGGCCCAATAGGGAGAACCCTAGTATGTTCTAGTGGAGTATGCTCGTTGCAATCAATCCTACATTAATTAAGATGCTACTTGCTGTACTGTCATTTCGATGACAAGAACTCGTGCGTTCACAATAGGAAAATTGATTGCGACTGCAGACTCAAGTGCAAACAGTTTTCTCACATATATACTCCTGATAATGTAAGGCTCCACTCTTTTCTATTTGCTGTGACTTGACGACTACTTAGATGAAAATGTTTACAGCTTCGTCCAAAGACCGGAACATATACTGTATGGAAGGAAAATCAACAGTGCGTTGATGAGTAAGTTATTTGTTATTAATATTTAAATGCCGATTGTGAAGGTGCATTCTTCTTCTATCCAAACGCGATACTTCTGATTCAATCTGCTCTTCGCTATGTACTTTCCACTTCTCGTATTCTGACAGAGAGAGATACCAGAAGGAAGTCTGCGATGTGTTCCAGAACTTCATGCCAACGAACCTTTTCCGATTGATCTAACTTGTGGGCAGTAAATCACATCAAGCAGTTTGCATTGATTTTGCTTCAACTTAAGAGTTCGCAATAGCAACACCAATTCGGAATTCGCAATCGTTTATCCACAAGTGAATTGACAAACACGTATTAATGCCAACGATATTGAGTACTTCAAATCTCGCCGTAGGTCATCTGTAATGAATAACAATAACAATAACAAATAAAAACAAAAAATAACAAACAATAACAATCTTTTTCTCACCGTGAATCCCATCACGTTCACTCCCCCTTGCGGCTGCCAGCTCACCACCATCACATTGCTCTTTCTCGTTGCGTAAGTTGCGCCGGCAAGACTGCCACCGGTGAGACTGAATTGTAGAGCTCGAAATATGAGTCAGCGTCTCTTCATTTCACACACTCTCTCACCAGTCGGCCGAGAGAGCGTGCAAAATGAGGAGACGGCGACTCGTATTTTGTTTAGTGTTTTCTGACTTGGAAAACCACTCATAAGATCTGAGGATTTTTTAAAAAAAACTTATGATTTGTTTGTTCTCGCTGCGATAGTATCGCCGGCAGTATAAAATGTGTGAATGCAACTTTAAAAGTTTCCCCACTTGGCCAGAACAGTTCCGCCCACAGATCCGTCGTAGATGATGAGTCGGTCACAGCAGGAGTTCGCCTCAAGACTGTTGATCTGGAAAATGATGGCTCTCTTGTTGAGGGGCATCTTATGAGATAACAGTAATATATAATTATTAGGTATAGTACAATATAGTTGTCGATTTAAGAAGATCTCATTCCTCCCCGGCCCATTGCCTTGATGTCAGGATAAATATGAATATGAAAATAGTAGAGAAAGCAGACACACCTTGACTTGCACTTTTCTTCCCGCTGGGACCGAGAGTACGTAGTCGCATGGAGTTGAGGAGTCGAAGGGGAAGCCGGGCGAGGCGATCTAATAAAAAGACAAAAAAAATTAAAATTTAAATAATTAAACCTACAATCGTGTTCTCCTTGTAACCATCGGGAATGCACACTGGATCGGCCACGGGTCGTTCTGAATATATTTCGAAATAGGGGTGATAGTCTCTTAATTCTACACACTCTCTCGCTTCTCTGACCGGTGAAATAGTGTGTATAAGGCAGAGACTGACTCTTGTTCGACAATAATGGTCACGCTCGCACGCTGGGCGAGACACTTTTCAAGTTACCCTGTTGACCCTGTCTGCGGCGATATGCCCAGATCAAAAGAAGGCTGTAGCAAGATCACTCACGATCGCGCACGCAAGCAGCCGGCAGTCCACTAGAGCAATTGACGTTCTTCCACTGGCCCGGTGTCGAGAATGTGTCCATCGAGAGGCAATCGCCTTCGGAGGGGTTGGGGAAACCTGGAAATATATTCGATAAATCGAGTCTAGCTCTCTCATTTCGCCATGCTCTCTCGTCTTCTTTTTTCTTTACTTCTATCTTTTCCTATTGTAAATCAAATCTTGCTCCAATTTTCTTAATTCTGACTTGCGCCTACAATTAAGCATCACAGGAATATGATCGAAAGGACACATTTCATGCTAATAATTATACTTCCGCATTACCTGGAGCGTAGTTATTGTAATCCATGGGCGATCCGTCGATCCAGCCGAACGTTCCGTCCCCCTGGGGGGTCGCGCCGAGGAAAATGCCGTAGGTTGCAGCACGAGAGACGGCAATGCGACGGATGAAGGAGTTCTCCTGAAGGCAATTTATTTTTATTTTTTAGACATAAGTGTGTCTTTTGAAGGATTTTTCTGCATTCAGTTTTCCATTTGATCCTAACAGCCATCGCGACTCCACCTCATTTTCGATGTTCCTCGCAACCTAGGTCTATTGGTACGAAAACTTGTATACAATAGTGGAATTTCCCAGAAGAGTGCTCATTTCTCACAATTCCCCTAAGCAAATTCTCACCTGCGCATTGTGCACCGACGCGAGATTGCCGCCGAACAGCATGCACGTCTGTTGAGCATCTTGGAAGGTGCGGGCCGCGAATTTACTGACCTAAAACTCCATATATGAAGAGACGGCGACCAACTCGAGACTACACTCTAGTCTCGAATCTACGAACCATGTAGCACTCTCCATCGTCGCTGTCGTCCTGGAACCCGTCACATCCGTCGGCTCCCCTGACCGGTTGATGTAATTGCACCGTGCACCAGATGTCGGCCTTGATCATGAATCCGGGACCGCCTGGGTTGTTTTTGTTATGACGCAGAAAAAAATAACAATAACAAAAACAATAACAAAAACACTCACCATAGCCCCAGAAGCCATCGGTGCGGATGTCCCAGCTGTAGTCGGGCGAGCAGGGCTTGTCCAGTTCTGAATTTTAAAAAATAAATTTAAAAACACAGAAAACTGAACCGCTCAGACGCACAAAATGACTCAAAACACAGTAGAGGAAGTCACGTACCAGGATCGTAGCCTTCAGAGGGCCGGAAGTCGACGGGCGATCCATCCGCCCATTCATAATGCCTCGTCTTGGTGTTGCACACCAGACCTGAACTTATTTTCTTTTCATTTTCTTGTTTATCGGGAAAAAAATATGAACTTACCCAGTATCAGGAAGTCTTCTCTGGCCGGCGCCTTGCTTCTCCAGTAAGATTGATGCTAAACTTGTCTTGTCAACCACTTCGAGACTATACTCTAGTCTCGAATTGAGCTCTAGTACACATTTACCTCCTCATCATGTATAATCACAGGCGATCCTCCAAGCTTGTCGCACATACTGACTGCTATCCTTCCTGCCTGCAGAGAATAGCTTTTTTTGTAAAATAATGCGAAAAAATCAAAAAAAATACTCACCGTATCATAGTACAAGTACTCCTTGTCCACCAGCCCTCGGCACTCGCCATCCTTCACCAGCTCGAAGTCCGGATTTGGACAACTGGACTGAACAAGGGCTGCAACAAAACATGAATTTAAATATAAAAAAGAGCAATGAAATGAAGAAACATGAATGAGGAGCTCACTCGCAACAGCAAAGGAGAGCAGCAGTCTCAGCATCTCGTGGTGTTTGGAAATGATCTTGCGCATCATTTTATCTTTTTTATCAATCACGATCTCCCAATGGTGACTTGAAGCTCGCTCTAAGATCATTTCAGGCCGAGACAGTGCGCAAATGCGAGAGACGAGGAGAAAAAAAGGAGAGACAGCCGTCAGAATGGCTTAGTGGTCACTACACACCTCGCGTATGGAGCACAAAAAACTGGCAATATGATGCACAAATACTCTTTACGTTATTTGTTTGTATTATTATTTATTATATTACGGCTGTGATCATGTGCTTTTCAGCTTATCTTATCGTGAATGGTGAAACACCGTCTTGTTTACCCTTCTTCGTGCCAGTTGGCTTTTAACCCTTCGATACAAGCTTGACGATTCGGTAAGGATACTCTCTCTTTCTCTATATTTTTAAGCATGTTTATTTTTTATCTAAAAAAATCTATAATCACATTCACGTTTCTTGCATGAGAGTATTTTTTTGACGCTTTACTGTTCAGTATCACAGCTTCAAAATAATTTCGCAATCTGCTGACACGTATTCACCTGATCCTTATCACTTCAGCTTTCCACCACCGTCGCAATACCCTGTTTTCTACTCATTTGTGGACCAATATCTCACCAAAACAGCTTTGAAGAATGCATCGACTTGTCGCGTTGGTTCGTTCTTTACGACATCTTATAATACAATTCGCATGGCCATCTTTCTTTGCATTCTTGGCATGTAGAATTCTTTTTTTGTTATTAAGAATGCTTTCAGTGTCTCCTGGCCACATTGGCCCTCGCCGTGGCCCAGAATTCTGACGGAAACTGCCCCAACGCCAACGAGGAGTGGCGAGAGTGCGCCAGCTGTGAGACAACGTGTGAGGATCGTGAGCCGGTGAGCATTTTTTTTTAATTTTTTGTATTATTTTGGTTTTTGGTGTTCTGTAGCAATATTAATTATTAAAAATAGGCTGGCGAACAATTAAAACAAAAAATAAAATATAGATTTTCAGATCTGCACCCGCATGTGCCGGCCGCCCTCGTGCCAGTGCAGGGTGGACTTCTATCGATCGGCAGGTGGACTGTGCGTGACCGCTGAACAGTGTGACGAGGCAGCTGGAAGTAGGGTTCAGCTGTTATTAATTTTCTGTCATGTTCTCTCCTTCAAGCGAAGAATGTGCATGCGATCTTTCATCACATGCAATGTTTGCAGATAATGATGACGCATCGGCCGTCGCGGGGTTGAACAACTTCATCTGAACTGGAGCATCCCCATCGTCGATTATCCGCATTCTTTCATTCATACCCTTTATAAATCTCTGATCATTGATGTCTCACAATTACGAAATGCCACTAAATCAGATGAGTGTGTGACCTCGAGCGCCTTGCGTAGACTAGGCTTCGCAAGAAATCGTCTCTTCATTTCGCGTACTCTCTCACCGCTCAGAGAGGCGAGAGAGTGTGCAGAATGAAGAGAGGTATGTCGAGCCATCCCTAGTCTGATTGAGGAGGTTAGAGATAAGCCCTTTGTCCTCGAAGGGTTGGCACGAATCAGCGTAGCGTTTCCGAGGATGACGAAGACTTGACCTTTCTGATCAGTGAACTTGTGAATCAAAGCAGGAAAAAACCGGCAATCATTCAAAAGTGTAAAAGACTTTCAGACTGTTTGATGGCACTGTCTGTTGCTATTGTGAACTCGCTATCAGTTTTTGGTCAGGGGGGGGGCTTAGGCCGTTTGATGTCGGCACGAAATAATCCAAAAGTCTTCCAAAGCCAACCATTTTCGGTTTCACCCTGAATCTCTTTTTCCTATTCATGTTTATCCTGACGTCAAGGCAATGGGCCTGCAGGAGGGTAAAGCAATAGTGTTGGGATTGGGATCTTCGTTCCCGGAATGTCATTGGGTAGAGGGATGGGATATTCTTAAATTTATCTTCCCATCTGTTCGTCGAGCATTGTCTATTACTGTTGAGACTTGCGGAAGTCAATCCAGCCACCGAACTCTAACTTGTTCGTACTTTGCTATCAGTGTTCATTCAATATATCTGATCGTGATGGGATATTTAGAAACAGTGGTGAGAACAGAAGCATGATGTGAATAAACCAGATCGAATCCAGCGAAATATTTATGCGGAAAGGGGAGAGGGAGATGGGGAGAAGAGACACTCGTATACATCGTCGAAGATCATTGGTGATGGTGAGAATGATGAGGTCGACGGTCTAATACCTGCAAAAGATAAATCTCAAATCACAATCCAATGCTTCTTTGGACATTCGACATGGTATGAAATTTCCTACATGGTATGACGAACAAGGATGGAAGATGAAAAATTCTAACAGAAACCACTCACCACTCGTTCAGGTCGTCAGCGGTCAGATGGATGTGGAACATGGTGACGTAGAGAAGAGTACGGTATACTACGGTAGTCAGGGGATACGGTACTCGAGGAAGTTCAGTTGGCGATGGACTCTCGAGGGGAAAGAGGGGTCGAGGAAGTTCAGGTGTGGGTGAACTCTCGACGAAGACGGTGGCCCGTGGAGGCGCGAGGCCTGGGGGCGCGGCAGCAGCCAAGCAAGTGGGAGGTGTGCGGAAGGTAAGACTGGAATGCTTCTTGGTGCATTGCAAAGCCTTTTATACCCTTTGGGCCTCTCAATGATGAGATTCGCAGATAAAGTGAGCAATCTCAGCCGCTGGCGACGAAATTCGAGTGCTTATCGGGTCAGACCGGCGACTTTGATCACTGGGAGTGTCGGCGAAAAGCACAATTGTAGAGGCGAGCACTAGCGATTGCAGAAGGCTGATGCAGTAATGGTGCTCTTTTGACCTGTGCTCTACTAGATTAGGGTGAACCTTTGCACATTCAACCTTCACTATTGCTGTTTGTTCCTTCTCTTATCAGTGCCTTTGATAACTCTGAAGATTCAACGACGACGTAACACTGTTTAGAAATATTGAACAGTCCATTTCCGAACAGCTCTCCGCAGATACACAATTGATCTAGCGATTGCCGCTTGGGTGCTCTTTTGGCTTATGAGCACAAGATGAAACGCTGTGCAGACTAGGGATCGCCTCGTAAGAAATCGTCTCTTCATTTCCCATACTCTCTCATCGATTAGAGAGGCGAGAGAGCGTGCAGAATAATGTCATTTCTTGCCAAGCCATCCCTAGTGCAGACTCTGGTTCTGATTCTTCATATCAGTGCTTTTAATCTCCCTGCAGATTCGGAGATGCACTTTGGCTGCAAGGCTTTGGCCTCTGATTTCCTGGTTCATGCGTATCCCAATCGCACCCGGCAAATTTATTTCTTTGATTGTTTCATCTCAAGTCGTAATCAAGGACCTTTATCTCCCTGAGGGTTCAGAGACGCACTAGCCTTTGGCTTGCGTGTTCCGGGCACAAGTTGGCACACTACACATCATCACACTAGTGCCTTGCGGACTCAAAGATCCACTAGTGGTTGTAGCAGGGGTACTCCTTCGACCTGTGATCTACTAGTTATGGATGAATCTTTGCACATTCAACCTTGTCATAGCTTTCATCTCCTGGCACATTGAAAAAGACAATAAAAATTGCAGTAGACGTGCTCTTTTAACATGTGGTTACTTTGTGTTGTTTGCCTACTCTTTATTGCTGATATTCTGGTCAGCTATAATGTATTTCTTGGTCATGTGGCATCACCTCACAATCATAACAGAATTAGCTGATTTTCGGATGTGATCACAAAAAACGAGATTGAGAATCAATTCGCTGTTGCCGATCAAGCCACGTTTGATGTCGGGATGGGGCTGGGCAATGAATGGCTCTCTTCATTTCCCATGATCTCTCGCCGCTCTGACAGATGAGAGACAGTGCCAGAGAAGAGACCATCCCTTGTGAGGCCGTCCCACGTTTGATTTCTGCGAGAGCTGATCAAATGGTGACTCATCACTTCTTTTCAAGGGCAAAAATGGATATCCGCATCCAAATCACGAGGATCAAGTAGCTGAAAATAGCTCAATATGAAATTGAAGATCATTATTGCGATTTTACTATGAAATACAGGCAGAAATACTGTCAGCGACACAGATACGAGAATTCTAGGAAAGTGGCCAGAGTCCTCAAAAAAGCCACCTGGAGGTAACGCAATGAGTTCGTTAGGCTTTGTTGGAAATCAGTAAATTTGATGTCCAATTCGAATATAGACGCACAGACAAACGCTAGAACGTTTGCGGAAAAGAGACTGGAATTGTGGTCTGACTCTGCATTTCATGCAGTATCTATTGTTTGATATGCTAGATACAATGTGAAATGGAGAGACGATGAAGAGAAAAAGTGGAAACGATCATGCGAAAAACAGGTGAGCAAACCGTTCGTTTTGTTCGGTTTATAAGGAAGAGAAGTGGATGAATTCACATCCACTGTTCTCTTTTCTGTATTGAATTGTTTCAAGTCGTCACTATGTTTCTGTTTTACCAATATAGACATTTGACCGCTCTTTTTCAGTTATTTGTTATCAATTGTGCATATTTACAGATGCAGACCCTCACTATTCTCGCTGTTCTTCCCCTCGTCGTTCTTTCTCAAGTAACGACGAAGAATGCAGGTGAGAACCATATTTTAACATGCTACATGACATTCTATGACTTTCTTTTACGCAAATAAGGAATAGTAAGGTTGATTGAGTAACGGATCGAGAGATTCCTTCATCATTTCTTTCTGCAGAGACCACTATATGGGTCACAAAAGAGAAGCTCCCATTGTTCTCAGGTATCTGCTACCACGGCCAGCTCTCGCAAGTTGGTTGCTCGGCTAGAGGACAGTGCGCTGCTGGGCAGACCTGTATGAACGGACTGTGCTGCACGACGACTGGCAATGAGCACACCGGTAAATACATGGTCGCACTGGTGTTTGATAGCTTGACGTAGCATGGCGAAAATGAAGGGGCTAGAGAGTGGGTTGGAAAAGTCGGACAGACCTGCATGAATGGACTCTGTTGCACTACTACTGGAATTGAGCATACTGGTACAATTTATTCTAGCTAAGGAGTAGTCAATTGGAGGGTGATAGATTAGGGTAGACCTGCATGAACGGACTGTGTTGTACCACGACTGGAAATGAGCATACTGGTATGATTGTTTTCATTCTTGAACAGACATGATCTTCACTGAACCGATCATGTTTTCCTTATCACAAAACTGATTCTGAGTGATAAATTCTGTGTTGTAAAATCGGTGTAATTGAATCATTTGCAGCCGCCTGCGGAGGCCTCGGAGCCGTTTCCTCCTGCACCAATGGAGGTATTCTCATACTTTTCAATATCACTTGTTCATATCCAATACCGATCACCACTGATATGTACTGATAACCAGACATCAAACAAACAAAAGCGACGCTCTCTCATCGATCAGAGAGACGAGAGAGCATGGAAAAGTGAGAGGGTCCTACCATTCTTCACAAACCCTTCTCAGGCTGCGCCGGTGGGCTCTTCTGCAGCACCTCTAACTACTGCTGCGAGTGCCCGGTGGGAAGAACCTCGGGAAGATGCATCAATGTGAGTTGTTGTTGTTGTTGTTGTTGTTATTGTTGTTATTGTTATTGCTGTTGTTGTTATTGTATTTATTATTTCAATAACATTTCTCTTAAGGGGGCCTGTGCCGCCGGCTTCTCGTGCCAGCCTAATGGATACTGCTGCGCTTGCTGCCCCAATAATGTGGGTCACTTAACTTCAAAAAAAATGAAAGGCGGTGACCTAGTCGAGACTACAATCTAGTCCCGTATTTCGAGCTCTGGAGCTAAATGGAGACGATTATTCAGGCCATGCCCTTCGGCGCCTGCCAGAACGGAACCTGCGGCAACGGAAAGACCTGCCGCGCCGGCAATCTCTGCTGCTAGATTCCAGAGAATGGCACTCAACCATTTTTTCGACACGTGTCTGATGTTGATAAACGATTCATACTCTGATCAAAAGTCCTTTATCTTGTGGGATGTATACTGAATACAATTGTGGATAACAATTATTCACACTCCTCGAAAGGTCATCTGAAATTACCTTCGCCCTCTGAATTCCTGATCTCCCATACCATCATTCCTCGCACATTTACTCCTCCATTCGGTTGCCAGGAAACTCTCATGAAGTTCGATGATTTGGTCGTGTATTTTTTGTCGGTGAGTTCTCCAGTCAAACTGATTGGAAATATATTTTTATAATTTAAAGATCTCTGATTTACTTCGCGATTACGTCTCCGCCGTTGTAGTTTTCGAGCAGCACGACGCGATCACAACAACTGTTCGCCTCAAGCAGGAGGATCTACAATAAATTTTATTATTACAACATAAAAAATGATAATAACCTCCACTTCGACCTTCTTTCCGACGTCTACTGTAAGGAGAAAATCGCAAGGAGTTGACGCGTCGAAGGGAAAACCGGGTGAATAAATCTGTGAAATATTTTCTTTTTGAATTGTCCCTCTTTAAGACGCACAATTTGGCCCTCTTGGAACGGCCCGGGGGAGCAGGCAGGTAGGGAATAATTTTCTGTGAAAAAATATTTTGTTAGAGATATTTTATATGATGTCTACGTTGCCGAGAGCATGCCACCGAATATTTCGAAGAACACTCCACATTTGCCCATAGTCCCGTGGTTCCTTCTGAATCCATAATAATGCACTCTCCAAGGCCAGTCATTGGAAAACCTCAAATGAAGTAATTGATATCGAATGAAATATATTCCCACCAGGATAAAAGTTGGAATAATCCCAATCAGAGCCGTCAATCCAGCCAAACTCATTTCCCTTCCCAGCAATTGTTGCGCCAAGATAAAGGCCTTGCAGTTCGCCTTTCGAAACTGCTAGTCGGCGAACGAATGAGTTTTCCTTAGAATAAATCTTAAATATTTCGAATAAACAATGTAAGAACCTTTGAATTATGAATTGATGCCACACTCGCCCCGAAACTGACACAAATGATCTGCGCTTCTTGCCAGTTCTCTGCGGTTGCTCCAATCTGGAAATTTGTGTACTAAATTAAGTTTTTCTTACCAGTCAGTGATATAATCTACCGCAGGACTCAATTCGTATTTCTGGGACAAGTCAAGTTCAAAGAGGCCGAAAAACGAGAGAAGAGCCAACATGATAACCTGATAGCAGACGCCATCTTCGTTGTCATCTTCAAAGCTTTCGCAACCATCGTCAGAAGGAACGAGTTTAGGGCTCACTTGTGTTGAACAGAAAACGTCGCTAGGTCCACTGACCGTATTGCAACCTGATTCATTATTTTTGGCACTTTTTCATTAATCTCAAATAAATAAGGGATCCCATAGATAATAATAAGTAGATAATAATTCAAAAAAGAGGAAATTGTTAAAAATGTTAATCTCTATATGTTTTCTATATATTTGGTATTTGTGAGATCCCCTTTTTTTATTCTTTAAATGTCTTGAATCGAAATAATGTTCGATACTTACCAAGATACCAGTTACGTGAATCTGAATCGGGATGAAGAGACCAGGAGCATCCCGTCTTGCACTCTTTGTCCAAGTCTTTGAAAATGTCATTCATTTTTCAAATCATTTCAATTTGGATACCATCGACATATCGTCCTACTGGTGGCTTATAATCCAAAGGCGTTCCATCAGCCCATATCCACTTCTTTGAACTTGTGTCGCACATAAGTCCTTAATTGTAAGAACTATTAATAATTCGAGTTTCATCATTACCTATAACCATGTACTTCTGGGATTTTTTGGTCAACTGGTCTTTCCAATATGTCTCGTCCTGAACAAATACTTTGTTGAGTTTTCGAAAATATCGAAACTTACTTCTTCATCTTGAATTATGACTGGATGACCTTGGATTTCTTGGCATTTCGCCACTGCCTTGGTTGCTGCTTCATTATCTGCAAGTTCCATAGTTGCATAATCTCCTCGACATTGTCCATCTCGAACAAGTTCGAATCCAGATCGACACGAGCCATGAACAGCATCTAAAAGCAAAACAACTTTATTATTCGAACATAAATTAAGCATATCTCAAAGTTTTAGGAGACTTACGCAATGATGTTAAGATCAGAAGCAGTATCAACATGTTGACACGCGCACAAGAGGATAGAATATGGAAGAGAAAAGAGAGCCGCACCTCACCTTATCGTGAGATTGCAAGGAAAATGCATTGACAAGACGGTTCAAAAGAGAGACTACGCTGTGAAAGAGGAAAAAAGAGTATATTTTCATTGTTAGATCGTATGGCATTGAAGTTGTGGTAATCAAGAAACCATTTTATCTTCATCTTGCGAGATGATCGAATATTTACAATGGGAACACGATAATTGATATCCTAATGACACTGCTGTAGATTATATCCTGAGGACATGGCTGTGGTTATCTTCTGTAGTTGACCTGAAACGGAATAGATTACATCAATGTTCGTTAACAATTTCGAAATGATCGTGAAACTCACGATATCCTCCTCTTCTCCATTTCATCTTCGTAGGCATCGTTCACGTGGGCATTCTGTAATTTATTGGTTCCATAATTTCGAAATGAATGCTAAAACTCACATGTTCAATTTCACTGAGCTCCTCTTCTTCTTCATCATCATCATAATCCTCTTCGGGCTTCGTGTAGTAGTTGTACTCGAAGAAGAAGATGGCCATCAGGGCGTAGATGCAGATGACGAGGAACCTTAATTAGTTAATTAGTTAATTAGCTAATTGACTAATTAACTCACATGCCGCCCGCGTACGCGAAGAACTGTACGGCCATGTCGTCGAAGAGGTTCAGGGCAGTGATGAGGACGATGATGGAGTCGCCTGGAAGGAAATGATGAGATATACACTAGAAGGTAAAGTTGTTTCCACATTCAAGACGATTTTTACAGTTGACTGGTACAGTCGACCACGCCTGGTGGTGTACACCGATAAGGACGGGTACTGCGCTAGATATCCACTAAAGTCTGAGTAGTAATGAGTAGTAGTAAGTGTAATAGTAGTAGTGAAAAATGTGTTGAGCTCACCAATAGCAGTAGTAAACAACCAGAGCGCTTGCACGACAGTCTTCATTGAGGGCGCGGACTGAAATGTAGAATTTCATGATAGAGGTGTCATTTCGAATCCGAGAATTTTTATTTAAACAGAGCCACCGCCAATAGTTTTATCACACTTTCAATCGTCAGTGTACTAAGATTTTGAATCATCACTGTAACGCCATTTACCTGAGAATACGCCAATTCATAACCAGTGATCGAGAAGAGGATCTCTCCCGCGGTAATGACGACGATTTGAGGGACTTGCCAGAGGATGCTGACCTGGAATTGATGTTTTGAGGATGATGACGTCATCAACAACGATTACAACAACAACTTACTTGATTGTCCTGCACCACCTGATAGACGTGAAGGGAGTTCTGCTCGGTCTGGAATTACAATATTAAGAAATCCAAAAATGTTTTTTGTTGTTGTTAAATTTCGAAATTATCTTACTTTATCATCGATATCCTTAACATCGCCATCTCCCGTCACCACGAAGTTGTACACGCCTCCCTGTCCGTTGATCTCGAAGCCGATACCGGTGTCCGAGACGTCGACCTGGAATTGGAATAAAGATTTAAAATCTGAAAACCGAAACAAAAATGAAAATAACAATTGCCAAACCTCCTCCTTCGGCGGCGTCATAATATCCACGTCCTTGACGATATTGTGCAGGAAGTAGAGTCTCCATCTACAATATTTTCACTTTTATCTTCAAATTGGAGAGATCATTTGGATCTTCCACTAATATTCAGTGATTTACCTATGGAGTGCGAGAGGGTGTTCTGAAAATTTGTTGTTCCTTGCTATAGTCAAAGATGGGAAGAGAGAAGGAGGTTGATGATAAGAACAACTCACTTTCCGGGCTTCACTGGCTTGAACTTGTATGTAGTAACCGATCGCTCGTCGGCGCCCTTCGTGGGTTGATTCATGACGTCGATGAAGTCCTGAATAATGTGTGAATGCAAATTCTAAAGCCAGCCTCGCACATCACCGGTCGAATTGCTAAATATACGTTATAAAAACATGAGAAAATATAAGATTTCGAGGCTGAAGAGACAAAGGATCAGAGGGTGAAGTGAAACTTACCCCTCGATCATCCGTGTGCTGATTGTAGTCCGTCTCCCAGTAGTAGAAGTCGGCCGGCGAGCGGGGATCGCAGGGGTGGTCCTGAATATCTTCTATTTGACGAAAGGGAAATAGAACAGAGACAGCAATCAACAGTTAATCTGCACGGGAGCCAGAGGCTGTATTGTATTAAAGTGATATTCGGTAATGAGAAGGAAAGTACCTTGTTAAAGTTCTTCGCCGTCTGTCGACACACGCACAAGCTGCCGTTGTAGTTGTCGCCGGTGAACATTGTGATTCTGAAAAGCACCGTATGAATGCCATTTTTCATCTCACATACGCATTGAATGCGAGAAGAATCAAGAGACAGTAAAGTGAAGAAATGCATACCCCATGCTGAACTCTCCCGTTCCATCAGTCGGCTTGGATGTACCTGCAGGTCCATAGACGGTGCCGTCAGGTCCGACAGCCACGTAGTATACCTCCAAGAATGAACTTCATAGTGAGATTTGATGGTCAATACACCAATATGATCAACAATGGTCCCACATACCTTTTTATCAGCCAGATCAACGGTCACATCCTCAGTCTTCCTTCCAGTGCACTTCGGTCCTTCATAGGATACTCGGAACGATGACTTGCCAGAAGGGACGTGGAACGTGTACTTGTTGTCGTCCGGAATGTCCACCATGGACTGAAACGTAGTCATCATTGATGTAGTCAACTAAGCTTCTAAATAAGGTAACAATATGTAGTGAGATTCTAGTCTTATCCATATCGTATAGACACTAAGACAGAAGATGGAGAAGAGTATGATGAGATGACGATGATAAGATGAGATAGAGAGGAACAACTAACTGTATTAGCCGGCAACAGGAACGGCTCATTCATCGGCGCCATCTTGTCGTCCAGCTGCCACACGGAGACATTGCAGTCCTTGTCGTAGACATTCATGAAGGAGGCAAAGGACTCGCCGGGCTGGGGCAAGAGCGGCAGGGTGTTCTGAAATGGTCCTCATCATCATCATCATCATCAGCATCCAATTGTTCAACGATTTTCGAAAAGAATCTCCCAAGAGTAGTGATATCGTTGCTGAGGAACTTACGTTGACTTGAAGTTGCACGAATCCCGTAATGAGGAAGGCCAGAGCAGCCAACCATCCACCGACGACCATCTTGCGGAGGGGACTTAAAGGAGAGGTTTATTCATAATCTTGGATTACCCGAAAGAACAGAAAGAATATAGAATATAGAACAGAAAGTCAACTCACGTGAGCTTGACGCACTTGCTGACGAGAGGGTAGACAACGATCTACAAAGATCTCTTTATACCTTCATTCACATCCATCATTCATCGAGTTTGAGAAAAGGAAGAAAAGGAGACCTGGAACAGCGGAATGTAGCAGAGAATGAGTACAGCGTTGAGTGTCTGCATCTGATCGGGAAGGAGAAGCATGCCGAAAACGTTGCAGTCCATTTGGATTCCTGAAAACCATCAAGTACTCTACAATAACGATGATCTTTGCTAGTGACTCATGCATTGGCTCATCAACGTCTCGATGGCACCCTACGAAAGTATGCGTTACCTTGAAGCAACCAGATGGATCCCTGCTGGTCGTAGAGCGCCCAGAACATGGGGACAGGCACGAACATGATGATGATCTTGAAGAGAGCGACGACGTCGGAGACGTACTGCTTCTGAAGTGAGGGATGTCATCGTTGAGGAACGAATCGAGGAAGATGACGTTACGTCAATAGATATGGAAGCTTAACTAACCTTCTGGCACAGATGCTGCGTCTTCTTCCTGGTTCCCTTTAGCGCCATGCACTTCGGGTCGTTCTCGCATCTGCGAATCTTATGATTACTCTGTCCCCCTCAATTGATTCTAGGAAATTGATAGTAAGAAGGCATACTTGTGAGTGTCCAAGTAATGCTCGAGCCAGTGATTCGTCGGTCCGGCATTTTTCGTCTTGGAGAACTTGTTGCCCAGGGCGCCCTGTAAATATGGTCACTCTTCCTTCCACACATGTGATGACGCATTCCTGTGTGTATGTTGAGGAGTTATTCATGTTACTCATGTTGAATCATCTCTCAAAATAAACAACTTAAGATAAGAAGTGGCATTCTCGATCACATGGGATAGAGGAGGAACTCACCCCAATCAATTTCGCGATCTCTCCGAACACGTTCTCGGTGGGCGGCTTCTTCTTGTACCAGGGAGAACCGATCATGAAGATTCCTTAAGTATTTCTGTTTCAAACGAATTAATTTCTCTTCATATCACCACTCACTGACCCCCTATTGGTCTGTGTCATACAAATAATGTGCTATGTGATACTCACCAGTCGCAATGACCATCAACACAGCAGGAACTCCGAAGGAGAGAGGGTAGCACGAGTCCTGACCGAGGCAGGGCTGAGCTGAAAGGATAATTGGTTACATCAAATCCACATGGCTCAGATATGGTTTAATCATCCAAGTTTGAAGTAAAGATGAGTGAATAAAACAAAAAGAGTGTGGAATCAGTACTAACATCTGAAGATGGGTGACACGAAGGTGGAAATCATCGCGCCGGCGTTGATCGAAAAGTAGAACATGGAGAAGTAGACGGACAGCATTCTCTCCTGTAATTGATTTTGAAATAGTTGTAGTTCCTTCAATCAACCAATTCCATGGATCCAGAACATGGTGTGAGAAGTAGAGCTCGAATCACTGTCTCTTCATGCTCCGCACTCTCTCGTCAGTAGACCGGGTGAGGGAGCGTGCGAAGAGACGATGAAGAGACGATTACCCGATTTTCGAACTCCAGTGAGAAAGTTATAAGAAATATCAATACCTGTCCCTGGTCGAACTGATCGGCTCCGAAAGCAGAGACGCATGGTTTGATTCCTCCCGTTCCCAATGCGATCACGATCAGGCCGGTGAGATCCATCCACCTACAACTTTTATTCATGAACATTCGTCCCAATCTGATTCTTTTTACAGCAAGAAGAAGTGATGTAGTTGTGACTCACGGATGCACGGAAGAAGTCCAGTTCTGTGTTGACGCCAATGCCAATGTGATCTGTCCGAGAGCGTAGAATATGGACACGGAGAAGATGGTCCTAAAAATTTCTCAATCAGAATTTTTGATCTAGTTGTCTCGCTACCCCATCACAATACTTTTTACCCTACAGTTTGGTCCTTTCACAGACTCCCTTTAGTGTCTACCCAATCTAATGATGTGATTCAAGTGCTCACCAGAACTTGCCAATGTACCCATCAGCCAGCACGGATCCCAGCATCGGCGTGAGATAGGCAACGATTGAGAAGGCATTGAAGAAGATGGTCGATGTGTTCTCGTCGAACTTGAGCACGTTGAGGATGTAGAAGGTGAGGACGGCTGAATATTTAAATTAATTTCGAAATAATTTTCGAAATTATTATTATTTTCCTACTTCCTTCCTTCAAAATTCGACGCATCGGTCAATGGAGGTGAAGGGAATTATCGTGCGTTTCGAATGCTCAGCAAAGTCACTACGATGTTTAGCGCACGTTACGGAACATTTTATTTTCTATTTGATTATCGATTATTTCTAAAATTCCGTTCTTCTCCATGCATTATATTAAAGGCCATAGGTACCGATTGAACACATAAACTAGACTCTGAGGCCTCGTAATCAACGAGAACATTCGACAGAGCGGAACCAAAATAAACGGAACGATTTATTCTTTTGCGATACTTATCATTTTATGCTATTCCATATTCCATGAGAATTAGTGACTATGCTTTGCTAAGCAAGATCCTAAGATCAAAGTGTTAATCTTTCAATGTTGGCACAATTAAGGCACATCCGTTCCCCGAACGACTCTTTGATCCACTCCACGTCACGTAAGCGTCTCTGCTAATCTTTGGAGAATAGCGAATGTGCTAAAGAGTGAGATCAATCCCACTCAACCCACTCATCACCGAACCAATCCTGCGCCTAGCGTGTGTCTTAGGGATGGCTTGGCAAAAAAATTACTCTCTTCATTTTGCACGCTTACTCGCCACTCTGACCGGTGAGGCACTACGCGGAGTGAAGAGACGTTTTCGTGCCAAGCCATCCCTGTGTTTCTCCCTTTCACTTTCTACGTCTATTCAGTCCGCGTGCTCTCTGATCTATCAGAGACGTGAGAGATAACGGATTGGAGAGAGTGGCATTCTGATTCTGACGATGCAAGGGCGAATCATGGAGTGCATGCGAGGCTTTTGGAGTGTGTGCTGATAAGAGCTAATTCCCGTGAAATCCTTATCAGCGCGAGTGAATCAAGCATCATTGTCGTTTGTAAATGCCCCAAATATTTTCTTTCCTGTCCAATAACGTCTTCAAATTGACTCACTTCTCATTCCATAGTACGAGAATCGCTCGCAGAACTCGTTGGAGACAATGCAGAGTGTCGTCTTTGGCCAGTGCCTAAAATGTATAAAATTTAGTAATTCTCTCTAAAAAAACCTGTTCTACAGTTAAAAAAAGAGTAAAATACGTACTTGAGCATCTCGGGCCACGTCGTGTAGATCCTCACGCCGTCTCGAGGGAGTGCAATGGCTGGCGGAAGATCGCCCTCCATTTCTGAATATTTTGTTTAAAAATTGCCGAAATCGGACTACAACCGCACAACTTTAAAAAAATCCCAATCGATGAGAATTCTAGGGTGACAAGTGAAGAAGAAAATCATCCGTTCCCCCATTGATGATTAACCTACGGGGAGCAAATAGATGCAATGACACGGATGGTTGTGACTAATTGTAGAAGAAGGGGAACGGAAGAAAGTGAATGGTGAGTAAATAAATTCAAATTACCTTTTCCTTTCGAATCCGCAGTCATCTTGGTAGATCTTGTTGCACGACGCAGCGAGGTTAGACCTGAAGGGAATAAGATAATAAAAGAGCGATGGTGGAAAAGTGGAAAGACAAAAGCTGAATTGGGCGAATGTTGCGCCCACCATTCTCTTTTATCCCCTTTGCAATCATCTAATCTCTGAGCAACAATTCTGACGGAATTTGATATGATCTCTTGATAGCGCTGCTTATCTCTTTCGTACCTCGTCCTATCGACTCCCTATCTCGCCTACAACAAGCACAGTCACTACTCATTCCACCTACTATGTCGCGTCTCAGATAGTGATGGCTTGGCAAGAAATGACGTGCTCATCATTCTGCGCGCTCTCTCGCCTCTCTGACCGGAGAGAGAGTGCGTGAAATGAAGAGACGACCTCAAGACTCTGATTGGGTGAGAAATGGAGCTAGCCGTCGCACCCATCAGCTTTCGTTTCGTTCGTGCACATGTCATCAATGTCATCACAGGATGGGGATTAGAGTCACCGTCTCTCCATTTTACCCGCTCTCTCGTCGATGTGGCCGAGAATATGACAGATGATACGTAGAGACGCTGCGCTCATTTCGAACTCGGCGATCGAAATCTCCGAATCATGAAAATGGATGATTAGAGCAAGTCTGACGATTGATGATTTAGCAAATAAACATGGCCAGAGGGGTGTGTTGCCCAAGCATTACGAAGATGCCCATTTCTTAGTTGAAAAATGTCATTTTTTCGAATGATCTTCAACACTATCGATAGGCAGCTGTATTCCTACCAGACAACTTCACAATTTCACTGACTCACGGCCAACCGGCAGATGTTTTATCCTTCTCTTGTTGATATGTCGAGATTTCTCTTTCTCTTACTGCCCTGAAATGTTCATTTTCTTCATTCTTCTACCAGTTGTATTGTCATTGACGTGCAATAAGCACGAGGGCTTCGAGTGCGTTTTTTCATTTAGTCGAATTCGAAATCGGGCTGAAATTAGAGCTCGAAATACGAGTCACCGTCTCTTCATTTTGCACGCTCTCTCGTCAGTAGACCGGGCGAGAGAGTGTGCAAAATGAGGAGACGGCGACTCGTATTTCGAGGTCTATTGAATTCGAAACCGGGTTGAATTTCGAAAAAAATTCAGAACTCCATCCACTTGCACGGGCACTGCGTGCATTACCACCACAGGCAGCGGAGGTGGCGCGCCTTCATATACCCAGGTTGGCAGGGGTGGGCTAGAAAAATGTATCGAAAAACGCGTGTATAATCACTTTTTTTGCGTTTTGAGAACCCTTCAAGGACACTTTTTCGCGTTTTAGGACACGTTGTGACTATTCTTTTTCCAGGGTTGCGCCAACAATGTGAATGTCTCTGCAGGATGCGTGCAGAATCCGAGGAATACGCTCTGCATTTGCATGTAATTATTTTAAATTTGGGGCTCTGTCAGATCAATTAGAGGAACTGTACGTTAATTCATCGTTTACAGGACAGATCTATGTAACAAGGACAAAATGTCGGATATGCCTGTACCGACGAGCCCGAAGGCCTCCACTTGCCCAGTTTGCAGATTTAAAAAAAATTGTTTGATTTTAAACTAAAAAAAACATTTATTATAGGCGACCGATATGTGCAGTGAGACCTTTACATGTATTTTCACTACCGACAAAGACATGTAATTTGAAGATTTTTTTACAACTTTGACACAATATTTTCAGTGATGCATGCACACTGGGCGGTGACCCTCAAACATTCTTTGAGTCAGTGTTTGTTTTTTATTGTTATTGTTTTAATAAACATTTAATTTTTTTAGGTTCTTCACCGGTACTGTTTTCCTCGATCAAACCTTCGTTCCGAACAGTAAAAAAGGAGCCGCAAAATCTTCGCATACCGCCCATTGCGACAGCGATGTTGGCTATCTCCTTGTAAATTTGAGTAAATGTTGATTCAGAAATGCATGAAATTGGCTAAAAAGCTAAGTACGCAAAAGAATTTCACGAGCCTGGCAACCCAAGTAACTTGCTACAGTTATCAGGTTCGTTAGATTTATAATTGCGCGGAATATATAATACCGTATTTTCGAAATTTATTATCGTGTCGAGACGCTAATTTCCCCTGATTCAGGACCAGCCTGGCTTCATCTTCGACCTTCACACCAACGCCACTAAGAAAGCCCTGAATCACTCTTGCACCGGCGATTTCTGCTACATGAGTTACAAGAAAGCGATGCAAGACGAAGTTATCGTTCGAGGCTGCCTAACCGTCGTTGATGATAGTCTAGCAGTAACGAAGATTGCGGTAACTATTTATTTTATAAAATAAATTTGTCTTTTTTTTCTAGGTCGGAATCTACGACTTTCTCAATTTCCATTTCTACATTTGCAAGGGGAACTACTGCAACTTGAAGGATATTCCGCAGATTAAAGTGGGCAGCCTTTATTTATATAGTTCGAAATACGGGTAATAATCTCTTCATTCTCCGCACTCTCACGTCACTAGACCGGGCGAGAGGGTGTGCAAAATGAATAGACGGCGACTCGTATTCCGAGGTCTACTCTATATTTGTTTGAACATGTTCCATCTAGGGTCAAGCACCACCTGTCGGTACGACTACACCGACAAGTAGCGATACGACGGTTATTGCTACTGAATCAACGATAACGACTTCTGGATCGACGAATGTAGTCACGGATACAACGACGACGTCATCTGTTACTGGCGTAACCATCAGTAATCCAGCGGAAGCAACGACTAAGGGGACGGGTTGCATTTTCGAAATGTTGTCTCTAGTAATCACGATCTTCATTGTATTGTGACAATTTTCATTTAAAAAGAGAGTGGAAAAGAGAATTCATACTTTTCTCACGTCAGTAACAGCTGAAATTACAGGTATGAATATGAAGAAAGTTTGAGATAACTCTCACATTCCTAATTGCCAACTGAAACTGATTCTTTCTCGGATTTTTATCCCGTCACGATAAACCGAACAGCAACGTAATGAGACAAATGATGGGAACATAAATGAAGAAGGAAGAGCCGGCGTTGTTCCCATTCTTGTTGTCCAGAGCCGATATCTCATTCCAATTGCAGAGTGGAGCATCACAGAAAACAGCTGAGATGTCGAGATAGGTGAACTTTCCGGCCTAAATCATCTTGTTTAGCTTGTTTTTATGTTTTTAATATTTAAAAACATACTCGAATCTTCCCATCCGCAAGCGAATCATCAACCCGCAGACACCCTCTATCTCCTAAACTTGATAGATAGCAGAAATCTCCCGAACAGATATCATCTGCGTTCGGAGTCTGAAACTCTATATTAGATCACGATCCGTCTCTTCATTTCCCACACTCTTTCGTCAGTAGACCGGGCGAGAAAGTGAAGAGACGGATACTCGTTTTTCGAAATACCTCATAAACAGTCGCTGCGTGGCACCTGATTTGCGGCCGATTACTAGTTATTTTCTTGCCGTTGGCAAAGGTTTTATTGTAGAGAGCAACGCAGTTCTCAAATATAAATTATTTGGACGAGTTAACTTTCGAAACTCAGACCTCATTCAAGCAATTTGCATGCAGATGAATATCAGATACGTGTTCATTGATTTTGACGTTAATCACGATTTTCTCGTTAACGAAGATTGTATTGGGAAAGAGCCTGGAATAATCGACATTTGTTCCATCAATTTGTTTTTATTTGTTGTTTGTTTGTTTGTTTGTTTGTTCATTTGTTTGTTTGTTCATCGATTGTCAAAATGAAGAATCTGTGTCTTCTCGCGTCGCTTGAAACGATGAAGATGCGGATTCTTCACTTTTTCACTTACGTATAGACATTTCTGATGCTCCTTTTCTGGCAACTGTATGCAACAGCAACACTGCCAATCCTGTACTCGTTCAATTCACAGGAAAGACCAGTGCATTGGTTGGGAGTCTGCAAAAACACAAAAAACACAAAAACTTTTTAAAATCTAAAATAAACAAAAAAAATTGGTTCCTTACATCCTTGAAGCAGGTCATCTCCTCCTCCTTCTTTACTTTAAAAGACAAAATGCCCCTGTCATCATTGCAGAAGTCGTCGAAACTGCGAATTTTCTATAATTCGAAAACAAAAACAAAACATAAATAAAAAAAAACAAAAACAAAAAAAACTAACCTGCAGAAACACGTCTTTTCCGCGCCATCCTCCTCGTAGCATCCGTTAAGGTTTCGGGTAAACGGCGTGAAAGAGACGCAGCCCTTAAAGAAGAAGGGATGCGAATCGGCATCTATGCCAGAGGGTATATCCGCGCACTCTTCATTTCGCACGCTATCTCGCCCGTTGCCTGGGATCAAGGTGACTTGGTTCGCAGCCAACTCGCTCTAACTTGATTCAGAAACCACATACAAACATAGGGTTTTCAGAATTCTGATATGGTTGGAGACAGCTACAAGACTGAGTTTCCAGTATAGGCACTCAAACTTTGATATTTCTCCTTCATTAAATAAAAATAATAAATAAATAAATAAATAATAAAAAAATAAAACCTGCGCATGAATCTGATAGCCATTGGTGAAGACGGAGGCGCACATATCGCCGGTGCAGTTGCTCCTGTGAATTTTCTATGATTTATTTCGTAATTATGTGACTTTTTGAATATAGAAATTAAAAAAAACATTGAAATAAATAACTTACAGAGGTTCACTCGATTTGCGCTGATTGCAAATGAGTGCTTCAGCGGCATTGAAAGATAGGAAGAAAGGAAATAACAGCATCAGATGTACACAAGGAAATGGCCTCTCTCTGTTTCTAAAGTGGGAGCTGCATGTAATTGCGAGGTGGGATATCCGAGTGAGCTCGCGAGTTAAATCACAAGATCATCTGACATTTTTATCGTGATTGTTGCACATTCAAACAAGAATGTACACAGTTACGTAAGTGATTATTACATAGAACATTGAAACAATTCCGACTCCTTTTGTTGTAGTCTCGAACGGTTTTGTGGAATGGGAGGGACTTCCCAGAATCTGCAAAAGAAAAGATTTCAGCTTAATCCGATAAAAAAAGGGTACTTTGCCATGTTGGATATATTTGTCATTACAATAATCATCACTGCACAGGTAGAAATGCAGCAAGAAGTATACGTATTCTCCACTCTAGATTAATTTTACAAAATAAAGGATGAAAAATAACGTTACCTCAACTTTTGCCTGGCTATCATCAACAATAGTCATACAGCCGCTAGCGTGCGTTTTGTGGTAGTTACTCATGTAGCAGAAATCCCCACGGCACGTTTGGTTAGGAATGGTTTTCTGATCCCCATCGCCTCTTCATTTTAGATATTATGCGTTCCCTTACATCCCAATTCCAATTGCTTGTTGTGGTAAAATGATTGTAGCAAGTAACTTGAGGTCTAGAACTCGAAAACGTTTGATTTCTAAGCTCCTCCGCACGTCTCATGCAATTCTAGGACCAAGTTAGTAAATAATATAAAGCAATTATAAGCATCTCACTTCACTTTCACAGGTTGCTATGAATGTTGATGTTGTTGTTGCATTATTCGAATTTTCGGTGTTCATACTCTGATCGAGTAGGATAACGTTTGGTAAGAGCCTGCGTGTTCCAATTAGATAATTTTTTTCAAATATTACTAACTCAAAGTATTGCGTTCGCCATCCAAAAGTGCGGCATGGGTCTCTGGAAATAATTTGATTCGAGAAATAATTCACGATCTCACATTTCGGAATTGTTGTTGATGAGGCAAAGCGTGTTATCACATTGTATCGGATTATCCTAAACAAATGAAAATGAATTTCAAAACAAAAAAAATCAAACCGTTCCAGTAGAGTCGTAACAACTAGCATTCTGCGAAGAAATTCTATTTGTTAATTTATGCTTGTGCGCATTACACATGTCAGTCCTGAAGGGGGCGATGGAAAGACATTTAATAAATTATAATGGATAATCAACAAAATGAGACTTACTCGCAAATGCATAATGTTTCCTTTTCTGATCTGCCCCAGCATCCAGTAGGCGCATCAACGTTGGTGATGCACCCCTAAAAACGAATAACAAACAAAAACAAATAAACAACAACAAAAAGAAAAACAAACTTGTCTAGCTCTGAAGAATCCATCGTAGAAAATTGCACAAGCATCTCCGTCGCACTCAGGCGAACTTCTATATTTTAGTAAACTCGTAGCTTTTTTTAAAGTGGCATCTCACCCCTGCCCAGCCGGATAATCAACATACGCTTCCCAACATTTTATTGATGCCGCTACACGAATGTAAAGCAACAACACTAACATCATTGTCACTTCTCGAAATCAATGCATGAAACTCGGATTACTTTTTCAGCACCTGAGAAAAGACGTGTAATGGGGAAACATCTGCCTTTTCTGAATTTCCCTCGACGTATTTTTTTGATTTTCGAAATATGGTGTACAACGAATCGAAAAGAATCATTTATCATCGTCACACACACAAAAAGCTTATCACTGAGGAATCTCTGCGCTGCGCCCTCTGAATCCCCTACCAGCTCCCATCGAGGAATATTTCGCAAGAGGCGCCTGAGCGCTGATCTTCTCCTTTCCACTGAAATTAAAATCAATTACAGGTGAAAATCAATGAAAATGATATTACTTTGTAGAAATACGAGTCACCGTCTCTTCATTCTCCCCGCTCTCTCGTCAGTAGACCGGGCGAGAGAGCGTGCAAAATGAAGAGACGATGACTCGTATTTCTCGTATCTCGTATTACTTTGTATGGGCGTTAGCTCCAGCTGATCCATCGATAACTTCGACTTCAGAAGCTTCGATCACGCACAACACGGAGAGGTTGTAGAGGTCGGCGGTGGAGATGACGTGCCACTTGTCCTGCTCCTGAATGCTTGTTGTTGTTGTTGTTGTTGTTGTTGTTGTTGTTGTTGTTGTTGCTGTTGTTTTTTTACGTATTGTTGTTGTTATTGTTTTGTCAAAGCTCACCACTCGAGACACCGCAGTGTCCTTCTTGGCCACGCAATCAAAGGCGAGGTCGACTTTGGGGTCCGGGATGTAGTCGATCTGAAAGGGAATCGTAATGAAAAATGATTAATTTGGAAAAATGATGGGTCAAAGAACAAAATATACGAAAAATTACTCACCGGAGTGCCATCGATCCACTCCAGCCGGCGAGTGTTAACATTGCAGGTCATGTCTACAAAATACCGGTTTTATGGTGTAAGGAAGACACAGAATGATCGTGTTATAAAACAGTGTAGCTTACCGAGAACGAGCCAGACATATTTGCCTCTCAGGTAATCCGAGGTATTGACGATACGGTTGAAAGCGAGGTTGTCCTGAAATGAAATCATTTTTTCGTGTCTATCGAATTTAAGTTACTTTTTTAAGAATGGGAGGAGTTTTTGAAGAACCAAAGGAATTCTCACCTCGTGAGTTCTAATAATCGGCCTTTATCTTTCGCGCAATCAATACGCGAGTTTACACTAATCAAATACCTTTTAAAAAAGTGCCACGAACGCGTAATGAAAGTAGGAAGTCATGTATGGCATATTAAGAGGAATGTACAAACCTCGTGAGTTCTAATAATCGGAAGATGTGCTCCGTCCTTCCCACACTCAATGCGGGAGTACGGCAGATCGACAAAGAAGAAGAAGGATTGTTCGATCCAGATAGAGCGAATGCATCTAAGATTAACTATTTAATAAATAAATAAATAAATAAATAAAAAATAAAAACATTAAAATAATAAAAATGACATACCTGCCCTCCATCTCCTTGTACAGCGACGGGCATGTAAGTGCGGAGGCGGGCGCGAGAAGGACTGAAAATGAGAAAAATAAAAAATAAAATAAAACCAAAAAAATTAAAAATTAAATAATGTAATTCCGATGATAAAGGAAGAATCTCTCCATTCCCTGGGCTCTCTTACCGGCCATGGTAGAGAGAGAAATCGTGGTGATTCATGAGGCATTCATAGTTACACGACGATTGTGCACCGAATGTGAAACACGAAAGAGATTCTACTGATAGCGGATGAATCAGAATGTGTCATAGCATGATGAATGATAATATTGCATGCACAGATCAATTCAGCTAAGTTTTCAAAAACTTTATCTCTAATAAATTATCATTTCACTAGTTTTTTTAGAACTTCAAATGAATATCGCTATGATCAGAGCTGCGAGTATGCAGAACTTCAAGGAATTGGTTCCTTTGGTCGTCACTTCATCACCAGGGAATTTATCGTTCCATCCATATTGCTTCTGCAATATTTAATTCTTTGAAATAAAAAATTTTTTTTTAAATATCACAATATTTCGAGGAATATTTTCAAGATTGCAATGGTCAGTGCTGCACAAATAGAAGTTTAGCGATAAGAATCGAAATGTGCCGGACTGAAATCACACGTTTATAATCAATCGTTGATCTTTGATCTTTGATCTTTGCTTACCGTTACTTTGACTTCTGCTATGCTCTCATCAACAACAGTCAAGCAACCTCTCGTGTACAACGAGTAAACACTCATATAACAGAAGTCACCAGTGCATTCACCATCGTAAGTTCCCTAGATAATATGTATTTTAATTGTAAAATAAAATAAAATTACTAACATTATCAGTCCTCCAGCTCTTCGATTGATCGCTGTAGCACGACACTTGTGGTCTTGAACTCGTGAAGTTTTCGTGACTCAGTTTCTCAGCGAGATTCATGCATTGCTTCAAGTATTTTGAATTTATTTATCGAGCAATTTGTTACTTACCTTGCTGTCACAGTTTGCAATGAACGTAGTCTTAGCAACGGAACTGCATTGGTTATAAAATGTAGAGATCTGATCAAGAAAAATGACATTTGTGAAGACTCTATGAATATTTCGGTGAATAAATAAGAAAATTTTAGATTATTTGAACAAACTCATGTAGTATCGATGGATCAGAGAATTGTCGGCATGAATTTCTAAAAAAATTGTTATCGTGACCCTTTTAAAACCAACCTACATCTCGTTATCGGACGTGAAAAGACATCGAGAATTGTCGCAACCGGACGAGATATTCTGAGATTTCAGTATCAATTCAGGCAATAATTGCGATATTTACCGGAATATGGCAAGTCACATTTGGCATAGGCTTGCGATCGATTAATTGTTGAGTATCACTGCAAAATTCGGACCTTGAAAGCATCATATTCATAGAAATGTAAGAATTCAAACTGGCAAAAGCAAGTGATGGTTTCTGACGAGTCTACGAAGCATCCGGTGGAAATGCTGAGGTTAGCTACGCATCCCTTAACTTGAATTTTGTTTTCCGAAGCTAGTTTGCGAAATGAAGCGAAATAGTGTGTCACATGAGACGGCGACCAATTCGAGACTACACTATAGTCCCGTATTTCGCTCACCTTTCGCAGCACTGTGAAATGGTCACGAACACTATGCTCAAACACGGATACGCACATATCCCCTGCACAGGTAAATCGAATTCTGAAAAAAAAAGAAAACCTTTTCCAACAAAAGGGAAATGAAACAGACCCGGATCGTCCATCATGCCACTCGGTGCATGTGAGGCTTGCCGCTACGGTGAGGCAAAACATCAATAGAAGCATGACAGAAAGTCAGAATTAATATCAACGAATTAGCTCGTTTTGTGTAATTTTCGTTCATATCTGTGAAAACATCTGCTCCAAATTCAATCTTCTGTAGAATTCAATTTCTCCGAAATCACCTGCGTTTCGCGTGCTTATTAGTGCAAAACCTAGTGTTTTGATCAATGAAAATGATGACATAACAAAATTTCGTTTATCGACATAACACAATTTCACGCGAACTTCGCAACTATCAGAATGGGAATCGAGAAGAAGGTCCAAGGAGCAGATGCTTTAGTTGTTGTCTCAACCGCAGGGGTGAATTGGGCTGACCCGGTGTCCCTCTGCACCCTCAGTTCGTCTACGGCCTGAATTTTTATTATTTATTTTTTTTATTTATCTTATTTTTTTGTCTAACTTTGTGCACCGCAACGTCCTCAAGGTTGCAGTAGTCCTCCGCACAAAGGTAGTAGTTGAGTGAGAGATATCCGTAGGTGCCCGTCTGGAATGGGTTTTAAAAAATTAATAATAATTAACAATTTAATAATTACCTTGATGTTCTGATCAGACAAGTTATCGTCGACCACACTGAGGCATCCACGAGTGTATAAGCTTGAGCTGTATTGCTTCATGTAGCAGAAATCACCGCTGCATTTGTGCTCGAATGTTTCCTGTTGTTGTTGTTATTGTTGTTGTTGTTGCTGTTGTTGTTTTTCATAATTAATAACAAAAACAACTAACATTTGGCCGTCTTCCGGTAACGTATTCATTCACATAGCAAGTCACTTGCGGCTTGGCACTGGCGAAGTTTTGACGACTCAGTTTAGCAAAGAGATTCATACATTCCTAAATAAATATATTCCTATTATTTTTATAAACAAAAAATACCATGTTGTCACAATTGACGATGAATGAGTTACACTCCCATGCGTTGTACATGCAATCCATTTTCGTGCTTTGATCATAGAAGATGATGTTGGTGTAGACTCTAAAATTGTTTTATACGAATTTCGAAAGTCAACATTTTCGAAATTCAACAAACTCGTGCAGCATGTTCGGACTCGCAAAAGTGCGGCATGTTCTCCTGTAAAATAATATTTTTGAAATTTCGAATAATGAAACGAAAACCTCTCCTTATCCGTAGAGAAAAAGCAATGCGATCTGTCACAATCGTTGAGCGTTTTCTTAAAATTCCATTTGCAATCAATCTTTATAAGCAGCACATAGAAAATGCATACCTGATCACGACAGCTCGCATTTGGCAGTATCATCATTTCTGTGATATTAGTCGCGTCGGCGTTGCAGAAATCCGTGCTGAAATGTGTAAATTTCCCACAATTTTAGTGTAGAGCTTTCGAATGAATGAATGAGTTTTTTACTTGCAATAGCACACGTAATTCTCCGGTCGTTCTTGGAAGCAGCCCGTGGTCAGGTTGAGGTTGGTGACGCATCCCTGTAATAATTGTATCAGATTTTATAGAGAATAGGGTCGAATATCTTAGTAAAATGGGAAGATAGTGACTCCATATCGGGCTCTATTCGCATTAGAGCTCGTAATACCAGTCGCCGTCTTCACACATTCTCTCGCCCGGTCTACTAACGAGAGAGCGTGGAGAATGAAGAGACGACGACTCGTAATTCGAGCTCTATTTGATTCTGATTGAACCTGACCTTCTTCATTGGTATGTCCATTTCGTAGACAGTTGCGCACGCGTCTCCATTACAGGTCGAGCTTCTAAAATATATTTTTATCTTCATTTCCCCAGGTAATAATCAAATACGAAGAATACCCGGCGTGAAATTGCTGCCACTCCTTGCATTGAATTCCATTGGCTGTAGGGATTAGTAGTAGGAACAGGAGCATTGGGGTGAATACTTTCAACATGAGATGCATTGGCATTTTCATCGAAATCACGCGCCAAGTTCTTTTTCATCATTTCATCTGTCCTAGTTTTAATCTTTTCGTAATTCGATTTTCTTTCGAAACACCTGCTATTTCGGACAAAAATCGATCGAAGGAAGAGAAAATATTTATTCGAAAAAGTCATATTTGGTGATGAGAAACACGATAATCGTAGCGAATGGTGGGGTGGGGAACACTGTGGCTTTCTTATCTCCTTTTAGGCTCTCAACCAAGCTTAGATATTTTTCCAAATCGTAGTATGTCTGAAGTGAATTTAGAATAAATATGATTAACATTTTTTAAAATTTTATCTCACTTTGTCCAGGACGACATCTTTCCGATTGCAATAAGAGGTTGAACAAATGTAGAAGTTGAGGAACATGAATCCGAAAGTTCCAGCCTGAAAAGTAAGAAAGCCTTCAAAATGGAGTTTGAGGTAGACAACCTCAATTTTTCTATCCGCTAGACTCTCATCAACGATTGTTAGACAGCCTCGGGAATAACTATCGTCCTCGTTATGGCTCATGTAGCAAAAATCGCCCTTACAAAAGTGAAAGAAAAATTTATTGACCTGGAATTATTAATAAAACAAACAACAAATTTCCAAAAACGAAAAAAACGAACATTCTCGACAAATTTCTTGTCCGTTTGGTCACTAAAACAGGTGGCTTGAAGCCTTGGAGACGTATAATTGCGAGTGATAAGCTTTTCGGCGAGGGTTGAGCATTGCTATGAATGTATTTCTAATGAATATAAGAACAACCACAACGCACCAAACTATTGCAATTAGCTATGGACGATGAGAGAGCAACTGTGTTTCCTTGATTATCAACTTTTGCTGTTTGATCTATTGCAATGACGTTCGT
>LS558154.1:181510-218394 GCA_900490775.1 Pristionchus maxplancki
GAAGCCTTGGAGACGTATAATTGCGAGTGATAAGCTTTTCGGCGAGGGTTGAGCATTGCTATGAATGTATTTCTAATGAATATAAGAACAACCACAACGCACCAAACTATTGCAATTAGCTATGGACGATGAGAGAGCAACTGTGTTTCCTTGATTATCAACTTTTGCTGTTTGATCTATTGCAATGACGTTCGTGAAGACTCTTAACATTTTTTTTAGGAAAGTTTTATAAATGACAAACGAACTCGTATAGTGTCTTAGGGTCCCCGAAAGAGCGGCATGTATCCCTGTAAATCTTTTAAAGTTATTATTATTGCTTTATTTAAATTACGTATTATTGTCACTAGTGATCAGACATCGGGTGCTGTCGCACAGCACTGATTGCTCCTGAAAAAACAATTAAAAGGGTAGTATAATCTCTCAACGTCTGTCTGGTACAATGTTGAGATGTAACAACTTTCTCAAAAACGTTAATCTCGGAACTATTTGAACAAAGGAGTTCTGGAACTAAATCCTTTTTCAAAAAGATCTAAGTTTTGAAAAAAATGTTCCATTCCAACATTGCACCGTCTGTCTAACTGTCCGTATGTCTTTATGAGTGTATTTGTGTATGTGTCGAAAGTCAAATAATGTTGGTCATACCGGGTCACGACAGCTCGCATTTTGAATTGGATAAGTCGGAAGCTCCTCATTCGCCATCTCTTTTGCATTGCACAAATCAGACCTGAAAGAAATAAAAAAACAAATATTTTTTTTAGCAATTTTAGGAATTTCTGATGCGGCTACTACAATAGTCTGCTTTTCACTGCTTTCTCGTCACTTCCGATTCTAAGGCACTAGGTCGGATGAGAATTATTGACGACATAATAGTTGTCTCTCGCCTACTCCCTGTTCTCATCCGACCTGTCACCCGATTCTCAGATCATAGGAGAATTGAGCGAGCATGCTCACTTGCAATAGCATATCTTGCTCGTGCGCGATTCCGCCCAGCATCCAGTCGTAACGTTTAGGTTTAGCACACAACCCTGCAACAAGCAATTATTCCTAAGGTTATAATCTCAAGATGTATGTCTGTCCGTTCGTATGTCTGTATGAGTGTATTTGTGTATGTATCTAGGTCTAGCTGGTGGGAGATTGAACGAAAAGAGGCGAAGGAAGAGACCTACCGACACAATTGGCATATCGAATGAGAAACTCGTCGCGCATGCGTCTCCCGTGCACACTATGAAGTTGCTGAATGAATTATGAATTTTAATAATTATTTTAATTAATTAAAATAAAATTCAGAATAAACAAAATATTACAAAAGTCACTTACCCACCACTTTTGCTCCTTTCTATGCATAGAACACTCGCAACAACTGGTATGCACACTAATAATAGGAGCATGACTAGTTTAAAATTCTGAAAATTCACCGAATGCAATTTCCCGTAGTTGGCCAGTAGGCTGAGTGCCTTTTCTCTCTTTTGCGGCGAAAGCACCTGTTCAAAAGTCGCAAACTATATTCGAGTTAGATACGTCCACTTTCAGTATTTAAAAACATGTTTATGCAATGTTCTACAACAATATCAAAAGAATCTCAAAACAATCAGTACGGATACAACGAAAACTTTCGAAAATATGCCATCAGCTGTGGAATTGTTTTGATCGTTATGGGGATTGTTTTGGGCGGTTTTAATTGACTCCAAGAACTTAATATAACCTTCGTTGTCGTACATCTTCTGCAACGATGCTGAGAATAAAATATAATAAAATTAAAATCTCACATTAACTGGAGGGAAGTCTTCCAGATTGCAATAATCCTTTGAGCAAATGTAGAAATTTAGCGAAAGAAATCCATATTTTCCCACCTGATAGGTATGAGTAGGTTTTAAAAAAAAAAATACAAATAAAATGCTTGCTAACCTCGATTTTCCTTTCAGCTAAACTCACATCAACAACTGTTAGGCAGCCTCGAGCAATATCATATAAGTTGTAACGGCTCATATAACAGTAATCTCCCACGCATGTGTGTTCAAAAGATGCCTGGATTTTATAGCAGACGTCACTTTTAATTTGAAACTGACATTGCCGCGTTTCTCATAGACTGTTTCATTACTGTAACAGACAACTTGTGGTCGATTTGATGTAAAATTTTCAGTGAATATACCCTTAGCTAGTGTTGAGCATTGCTGAAATGCGATTTAACGAAAATAAAATGAAGAAACCTCCCCTGATTTGCGCAATTCTCAAAGAACGACGAGGTTGCGACTGGATTCCCCTGGTTATCATTTTTCGACGTTTGATCAATCGCAATCACGTTAGTGAATGTTCTAAATACGTGCTAGCCTTTGAACAAAATGGAAATCTAACTCGTATAATGTTGAAGGATCTCCAAATTGTCGGCAAGTGTCACTGAATTGCCAAATTAAAAAAATTATAAATATGCAAATTCACGTCTCATTATCCGTCGTGATCAGACACCGCGTACTGTCGCACTCATATGATCGTTCCTAAATGTACGTTCCTCCATAAGTATAATCTCAAGATGTCTGTCTGTCCGTCCGTTTGTATGTGTGTATGTATGTATGTCACGCTGTCATAAACGCCGTCGCCATTGCAAGTTACGGCGCTGCTTAAATTATTTTTTTTAAATTATTAAATAAAAATTTAAATATAAACAAAAAATAAATAACAATAAACGCACCCGGTGTTTCCATTTTTGTCGCCTCCCACGATGCAGTAAATGCCGGAAACTACAGGAACGAACGCTAGGTTGAGGAGCATGTTGGCGATTTCCGAAATACGTCGATATTGATTTCTCTATATTCCACCGAGCGGAAACGTTATTTGAAGTTTCGTTTATGAAAAAGCACCTGCTGGAATCTCGCGCGGAAAGCGCTCAGCCCAATTTTCTCCAAGCACCTGGCATTGTTCGTGTAAGAAAATGTTTCAAATAGCATGTCCACCTATGGCCAGTGTGAAGCGTATGTCATGAGATGTTTAAAGATCGAGATGCCGACGTTTACTCAAAGTAGCATATCTTGCTCGTGCGCGACTCCGCCAGCAGCCAGCCATAACGTTCCCATTTTAATAATCACACGTTCCCAAAATAATACACCCCTTCAACATTAATTGTGATTAGTGTTGGCTTCGTTCCAATAAAGAGGTCCCATGGTGTTTAAAAGGTCCCAACCCAATCATGGGACCTTTTAATCACCATGGGACCTTTGGTTTGGAACACTCTAGAATCATTCTAGAATATATCTTTATTCAATGTTCTCAACAATTATTAATTGAAAATGCATCTCGCGACAATCAGTGCGGATATTACAAAGAAGTTTGAGGTTCTGACATCATTTTTGGCTGCTTCAATCGCGTCAAGCAGGTCTTGAAACGATTTCGCGCTGTTGTGTATCTGCAATTATAAAACTATATTATATTTTTCCAAGTACATGGGTAATCCTCTCCTCATTTCCCATAGAGTAGGAAATGAAGAAACGGCGACCCGCATATCGAAAGACAATGCGGTTAAATCTCACTGTCACACGGGGAATATCCTCCAGATTGCAATAGTCTGCTGAGCAAATGTAAAAATTAAGCGACAGAAAGCCATACTTTCCTGCCTGACAAACACAAGTACATTTTGAAAAATTTAAAAACTAAAATGCGATAACCTCAACTTTCCTCACAGCTAAGCTGTCATCAACAACTGTCAGGCAGCCTCGAGACATCCCATATTCACCCAGACGGCTCATATAACAGTAGTCGCCTGAGCATGAGTGAGGAAAGGTCTCCTGCATTTGGGAATTTGAGTTAATCAAACATACACACACATACACACATACGGACAGACAGACAGAGATCTTGAGATTATATGATACCTTGGAATGATAAAACATACTCACATTTTCGCGTTTGTCAAAGCGTGTTTGGTTGCTGAAGCATCGAATTTGAGGTCGGGACGATGTGAAATTTTGTGTAAATAGCTTCTCAGCAAGAGTTGAGCATTGCTACAATTTTACTTTTAAATTATTTTTAAATTTAGCCCACCAGGCTGTCACAGTTTGCAATCATATTACGAGATTGAATGGTAGATCCATTCTGGTCTATCTTCGATGTTGTATCAATCATTATTATGTTGGTGAATACTCTTAGATAAACTATTTTTGCTTTGAATCAAGATGTAAAACCTACTCATGTAATGTTTTAGGATCTCCGAATCTTCTACAGTTATCCCTGAATTATCTTGTTTTGAATATTAGGGATATTCGAAATTTTCTTCGAAATACAAGCCGTCGTCTCTTCATTTTGCACGCTCCCGGTCGACTGACGAGTGAGCGCGGAGAATGAAGAGACAGCGAACTGCATTTTGAACTCAAATATTTATCGAAATCTCACATTTCCTGGTCGGTTGACCACAAACACCGAGTACTATCGCATTGAGCGGGATTGTTCTAAAATGTTTGTACTTTCAAGCAAATCATAAATTCATTTAACCGTGTCATGGCAGTTCGCAGGCTGCAGAGTTTGAATCGAATCATTTGATCCCTTTTCCCAGTTGCATAGATCCGTCCTGGTCAATCAAAGTTGGCCTCGATTTAATGCTTTCATTGTACTTGCAATAGCATATTTTGCTGAGATGCGACTCGTTCCAGCAGCCAGTTGAGACGTTCACGTTAGTAATACAACCCTGCAACATTTCTGTGCGAAAATTAAAGATTTTGATGGATATTCGCGGATTTCCGCGTTTAAGAGTTAAAAGATGAATAAAAGTCTACTTACACGACTAAATATTCTTCCGAATGAAAAAGCGGTTCCGCAAGCGTCTCCACTGCATGTGGTGAAACTTCTTGAAATTAATTAATCATTTTTATAATAATTAATGAATCTATATAACTAGGAGAGAGACGGACTTTCTTGTACGGGTTTTCTCGGGTGTTTAATTGAGTTAGCGAGACTCGCGCCCTGTCATTCTTCGTCTCGCACCCCTAGCGGAGCGGTTCTAGCGTTCGAAGAACGCTAGTTAAATTAATAATTAATAAAAAAATTAGTTATCAATTTAAACATGATTCACCCGGTACTTCCACCCTCATCGTATGCCATGCAATAAATGCTCATTGTTGATGGAATGAAGGAAAGGAGAAGAAACATTTGCATATTGCTTTCACTAGTTTCAAGCAGAAAAGGAGCTTAAGTTGCCTTTACCACGTATGTTCGGAGAAATATCACCTGCTATAATCTCAAAAGGAAAGCGCACAACCAAATTTACACTTAGAAAATGCGATTGCTCGTGGAACGGTAATCGATTGCGTTGAGTTAAATAATGATTTCGTAAAATGTGTGAGTGTGAAATTAAATTCTGATCTCGCAAGGCGACCCCATCGATAAAATGAATATGACATGAATAATTATATGTCATTAGAGCTCGAAATGAGAGTCGATGTCTCTTCGTTTTGCACGCTACGGTGACCGGGCGAGATAGCGTGCAAAATGAAGAGACGGCGACTCGTATTTCGAGATCTGAATGTCATTATGAAGACGGACGATGAAGAGACTTCTTATCTTTCTCCGCCCTCTTCCTTTCCCTTCTACTCGGCATTATTCAGTTCAATTATCAAGCAAATTTATCATTTTCCAAACGAAAGAAATAATAATAGTAGCTGTGCTGGGTAAATGAGGTCATTATGAAGAAGAAGAGGAACAATTGTCTTTCCCCTCATTTCCCGCCCTCTTCCTCTCCCTTTTCTCCTTCTTTCTCTGCTTCCTGACCGCAATCTCATCCAGTTCCATGATGTCGTCGCCGACCTGGAGATCAAAGATCAATAAAATTAAAGATCAAAGATCAAAATGAAGGATCAAAGAAATCTCATCTATCCATCTCGTCAGCTCGTTGTGAAGGAAAAATGAAGGAAAAATCCCCAACGAATCAAGCAAAATAAAAAACTAACAAAAAGATCAAACCTCAACAATCTCCGAGTCGATTCCGCAGTATGGGCACACAATTAGGGGAGCGATGGCGGGCTCGCGAATCTGGAAATAAAAATGATTATCATTTTTGGGAGGATTTATCTCGGTGAAAACGTGTTTCAGACCAAACTCCAAGATTCGAAGATCAAAGATCAACTCTCCGAACCTGATCGGCGTACTCCCGGCAGACGACGTGGCCGCAGTCGACGAAGAAGACGCGGTCGGCGGAGGGGACGGCGTCGCAGATGTGGTACTGGCATTGGAGGCTAAATTTTAAAATATTTAAAGGTTTAAAAACAAATGTATGAATGGAACGGCATGGTGCTGGCATTGGAGACTGGAATAGTACTAAATGAGGGAAAGATGGCAACTGGACCTAGAAGAGTAGAAAGTAGAAATATTTGTATTGCCGTCAGGCCCTATAGTAAGGAGCTAGGATGAAGGGACCGCAGTTGTGGTACTGGCGTTGGAGACTGAAAAGCATTTTCTAATCAATAGCACTAAAGTCTCACATTTTGAGCTGACTATCGTGAGAAAGAAATGAAAAAAACAAGAAAGAAATGTAGATCAATATGGAACCTCTTCTTCCTCCTCTCCTTGATGTGCGGCAGCGCCACGCGGTAGTTGGTGTACATGAGAGGGACTCGAGGCAGAGGCATAACGATACGAATGATTCGAGGATAGAGTGGCGGAATGACAGTGGCTTCGGACACAAGAGCGGGTCCTTCCGATCTTTTCTTTTTACAACATGTCTGCGTAAGGGAAGGGATAAATTTACGCCTGCAAACGAGATATGCCAGAGGGCATGTTTTTTTATGATTTTGTGGGCGATGAAATATTTTCGAGTAGCCAAGTTTATTAAGTACCCTAGATAACCGGTATGTGCAATAAAAATGTGCACGATTAGGATTGGTGTTGCGCCACGAAAGTAGAATTTCGAATGAAAATGCTTGTATGATTAACTCCAAGAGGCATTACTTTCGTGTTGAAAATGCTGAAATGATTAATTATTAATATTTTCATTTTTCGGATTTTAAATTTTTAAAAAAAATCACACCTTTTCATCTCACTGGACATAGAAACCAGACAGAATGGATAAGCAATCGCAATAGCCAAGTTGAAAAGGTTTTCAATGTAGGCTATCTCGTAAAACTCTATAAGGTCTGGCTCGACTAACGTGAAGAATATAACACAAATTAGTGATGCCTGAAAACACGATTGTCTAAATTTTAAGAGATGAAAAAATCACCGCATGCAATAGAAAGATGAGAATGCTCTGTCGAATCAATAGCATCCTCGTTTCGCGATTGGTTGTGCTGTTTTTTCTGAAAATGAATAGTTTACATGTTGCAAAAACGCAAAAACAATACCGAATAAGTACGAAAATGCGCGAATATATCAGTAGAATAGCCGCGGCGCATGCATAAGTTACATAGATGAAGCACTCACGAACGGTAGCCAACACCACATCAATTTCAGTGGTACGGCATATACTGTAGAATCGAACTTTCGTCTGCTTATTTAAATTAATTTATGTTAATCAGCTAGTTTACAACATTTATGCCGTGAAAACTGTATTCGCATTTGCAAACCAGAAAAATAATGGGCAGAATGGATGCAGACATCCAGGCAATTACGCAGATAAGGATAGTTCCCCTGATTCCTTCACTGAAATTGATTTGGTTATGAAACAACAAGATAATAATAACAATAACAACAACAACAGATTCATACAGTGGTGAAAATGTAGTTAATCGTGTCACAGCAAGATATCGATAGATGGAGATGGCTAGCGATAAAAATAGTATGCCTAAAATTTTGTGAATTCACAATTTTTGTTGGAAAAAGATACCGTAATCAGCGAGTACCGCCAAATTGAAGATGATCATTTCGTAATTGTCGTAGAAATAGGCGAATTTCTGGTAAAAATCACTCTTGCCCACCTTCTTGCTCCCATTTTAAGCTGGAGTACTCACAATAATGAACGAATTCCTCTGACTAGCATAATATGGAATTACGAATGCCAACTCGACTGTAGCTTTGATTGTAGTGAACACGATGAGGTTTGCGACGACATAGTAGAAGGGGTTCTGTGTGATTATTGTTTGCATCAAAATAGATAAAAAATGAAAATAAGAATAAATAAAAAAAATATGCAACCTTGAACAGCCGTCTCCGGCCCAGAATGAGAATGAGAATAACAAGAAAATTCGAGAAAACTAGTGTTGTAGCAAAGGCGCATTCTATGAAATTTTCTTTTTTTTGTTTTAGAACAAATAATCTGATAGAACTTAAGAAAAATGGGACAGGTAAACACAGTGATGAAGGTATTTTTTAAACATTTTTTAAACATTTTTAACAGTTTTTTTCCACACCTCCTACAATAGCAAGCAAGCCGGTCAGGGTCTGTCGCCTGAGTAAAAGACCGAGATTAACATAACTTGAGTCTGAAATGGTCCTTCAGCGAATCAAATTTTTTTTTAAAACAGAAAAAAATATTAAAACCTGGAAGGTAGAAGACCATGCGCCTTACATTACAGATCCGACTCAGAACGAGAATGTGCTTGATGATTTTCATTTTCAGCTGCAGACTTTTCTCAGCTGCTTGGCATTCCCAGTATTGCTGCAACAGTAGCCAGTTTGCTTTTTGACCATGGAAGTGTATAAAATTAAGGAAATAGACCCAAAGTACTTGGGTCTTTTTGGGCAAAACGATGCTATTTGGGACTTGTTCCAGCCTCACCACTGCAACCGATGTGCAAAGTGTTCGCGTAAAAAATCTATAAGTTTATCAAGTTCCATCGTCGGATCGATGGTTGTAGATCTCGTTCGAAACGTAATTTCACCTGTTTTTCGAAAATGTAGAGACAGGTTGGAGACTTCGCTTGGGGAATCAATTTCTCGTTATTCCGTTGAGCATCTTCTCCCCAGATTTTTTTTGGAGATTTATTAAAAAAATAATTGCAACTAATCATAACAATCAATAGTCGCAAGGGTTCTCGTTGCAGTCAGGGCAAGAAGCACTAGGGTGTAGATCGATGGAGCCTGCACGGTTGATTGATAATCTACCGGAAGTGATAGCTTGAAGCATGTGAATTATCATAATTCGATAGCTTACACATTTGCCGAGAGTCCTATGGGAGCCGATTTTCTAATATCACCCTGGTTTTCCTGCATGACCACTATTTCACCCCAAAACCAGCGATTTTTCACCGCAAAACCCCTTCGAACGGCGTCGAATGAATCGCTCTCTCCCTCTCCCTCATTAGAATACGTCCGCCGTGGCGAACAAAGGCGCTCGTGTTCAATAGCACGCTGTGATCCACTCTGACAGGCTGTGGAGAGAGGCGACGAATGAGAGGGACCGCGCTTAGCCGAGCGATTTCGAAAGACTGGAAAATAGCAGACATTCTGATATATTCCATTTTTCCGCATACATAATGAGGCGATCACTCGTATTACGGAATGATTGTAATAAAAGAGTGAAAATTACAAAATTCCGTATTCCGTTTAGACATCCCTAAATACAACTGTAATTTTTAAAAAGCCGGAAATTGATATCACACTTGTCATTTCCCCCGTTCATCAAATCCTCTATTTGTTTTTGTTTTTTTGTTTAGTTTAAAGGGGTATAGGCACGAATATCTGGCTAACAGAGCTCTCGACGTGAGATGATGAGTCGTCGTTACCCGATCACACTTTCAAAGCTCCCAGACTATCACTTTGAGTTCAAACCGAGATATGATCAATTGGCTGTGTGCCAAATGACCCTGCGGTGCAGGCAACGAGCAAGAGAGCGTGCGAAATGGAGAGAGCGCGCCCAATATACCCTCTGGCTATGATGACTCTAGCTCGCTTCGTGCCTCTCCCCCTTTAAAAATTGCATTATTGCCCCTGCAGTTTCCTTCGAAAACATTCCCACACTCTGCCCATATAAAACAATGAGGAAATGGATGATTTCTCAATCGAGAAGTCATGCTTCTCCCCTCGCTTCTTCTCTTCCTCTTTTCTGTTTGCAGCCTTGTTGCCGATGAGCCGATCGGAATGCCGCAATTCGGAGTCGACATGATGACAGTAGGTTGCTGTGAATGGGCAATACTTCTTCGGTTTCCGGCCCGCTCTCCTCTCCCTCCCATTCACTCCTCGTAGTCACAAAGTTAACTTTAAGTTGAGGTGGGGCGAAAACCGAAGAAGAAACCGAAGAATTTCAATAGATGCTGACTTTTTTTCAAAAATTAGGAAAATAATTTTTAAGTTCGTCTTCAGTGAAGTGCCCAGCACCGATGTCGATCGCGTTCGTGTGGGGTACGTTTGGTGTTGTTGTTGTTGTTGTTGTTGTTGTTTTGCATCTTATAAAATAATAATAATAGATGCTACGTGCTGTTCTGCCACTTTGACGACGAGAAATCGTGCATTCACGATCAGATCATTGGTTGTGACTGCCGGCAGCAGTGCAAGTACTTCTCAAAAGTGTACACGCGTCAAAACGTAATTTTGTTATTATTATCATTATTACTAAATATTATTTTGGCAGTAGCAAAACAAAAACATCGTCTGCATTGCATTGTCAGCTCGTATTTTGCCTAGTCGCTTTCAATTGTATCTTTGCTCACACGCACCATCTTGCCGGTCAGAATGGCAAGATCGTGTGCGGAATGAAAAAAAACGAAATGTATTTCGAAATCTTCAGCTTCGCCCCAAATCGGACACGTACACAGTGTGGAAGAAAGAGGAGCAATGTGTGGATGAGTCAGATCAACATTTTTTTGCATTTAAATTAAAATTGCTCAGATGCCTTCTCCTCTTGTCAAAGCGCGATCAATCGAATTCCATCTGTTCAGCTCTCTGTGGATTCCACTTCTCATATCCTAACAGGGAGGAGTACCAGAAGGAAGTGTGCGATGTGTTCAAAACACACCTCGACAATTCTCCGCTTCGTTTGATCTAACATTAATCGATAAATCGAATTTGAATTTGCATTTGTTTTGGAAAACTTTGTTTGTTTGAATATTTACAACGGACGCTCTGTCACGGAGAAATTTCATTCTCCATTTTGCCGATTTCCAACGCGATCGATTTTCAAACATGAATGCAGATAGAAAAAATAAAAAACTGCTCACCGACGAGAAGAGAAAGATTGAGATCGACCAAAGTGAATATGCATCATACTTTTTGTTACATTCTGCTCTTTCGAATTGTTTTTGGTTCCGACGACATTGCAGAAAAAAAATCAATAGTAGCGTAAAATGTGCAGCACATCGGATGATAGGAAAAAAATTACCGATGATTCCGTATGTTATTCACCCAACATCAAATGATTCCCTGATTCATCGCCGTTATTTCACTTTCGATGCGTGCACGACGTAACTGTAATTTGTTTTTCATCTTTATAGATGATTCCCTCTATGCACACACATTATCTAACCGCCATCCTATCAGTGGCCCCCTCAACCCTTGTGTTGCTTTCGCTTTCTGAACGAAGATGTTTCGGGAAATACGGCATCCCTGAACTTTCCCGTTTATCGACTAATTTCCCATTACCACCTGCCATCCCCTTCCACCAACGCTGCGAAAACGAATTTTTTTTTCAGGGAATCATAGAAAATCATTTTATTTTACTCACTTATTTTCACACAAGGAAAAGCGCAGAAGCGCCGGAGTTTCTCCGCTCAATGTTGATTGCGTAATTAAATAGAACCTCTCTTTATTCGTATTTAGCAAGAAATGAAAAACAAATGAAGGGTGGCATCGCTACTACATGAACTCGCCACACTCGATATTGAATGAAAAAGTAACAAATGTTTGAAAAAAATAAAAAAATTAGAGTAACACAATTCAAAGGACTAATACAACTCCTGGGAAGAATAACTGTGAGTAAAAGATAAATGGAATATTATGAAAAATAATGTGCGTTCAGAAAGGGGCTTTAGATTTGCCTTGAATACGTCTCAAAATCGCGCGGAAAATGTCTACGAAGAAATGCAACGAATCCTGTCTCGTTCCTTTCTCAAATACAAATCTAGAGCCATTCTCTGCTCGCTCGGTCCTGACGCAACGACCCTCTACTTGCACACACTCTCCCTGCCAACTCAACAGAGTTTGGCTCCCATCGCAGTTAATTTTCCGCTCAAAAGCGGTCCATACCCGATGCGACTGGGACGAGAGGGACACTCTCCCAAAGGAGCGAGCCTCGAGATATTTGGGAGAGCTGCCGGTACTTCGCAGTGAAATCTGCAAAAAACGTTAGGCAGGCGTGATTCGAGGTGTGTGGAAAATACCTTCTTATTCCCAGCCCACTCTACCCTCCAGTCAGGCGCATCGCTTCGGTCACGGCTGATACGAATTCGGTCGTCGCCATCAGGAGAAGCTTTGAGGAAGAGTCCTTCGATCGTTTTCAGGTAGCGATCTGCGCCAACGGTGATCCTGAAAAAAACGGAGATTAGGAACTCGCGTTTAGGAACCCTCTTTTTGAGTTCCCAAATGTCGCCGATAGCAATCGACAAAGACTACAATTAGGCTAAAAAAACGACGCTTGATAAGATTAAAAATAAATACCTTTGCGCAGGGTCTGGGTCTCTTCCATTCTCTATCCAATCTTCAAGCTTTGCCTCCTGAATCCGAATTAGAAGTGACAACGCATAACTTCATTTAATGCTTACTTCCTGAGCTTGGCGAGTTCTCTTGCGCAAGTAAAGAGATACACAAATAATGGCGAGAAGAATGAAGGCGAGAGTCCATACCCACCAATACCTGGAAAAAATAAATGAGCGAATGGAGCAAAAGTGTTCTAATTCGGCTCCTGATTGCTAAGAAAACACACGATGCATCGGCCTTCGTTTCTGCTTCCTTCGCCCTGGAAGGAGACGATTACAGGACGATTATAGCAGGAGCGTACCTCCTTACACACTGTATCTTGTGGAAGAGCAGGTTATGATCGTGCACTCTCCATCGACCCTCGCGATCGATCGCCACCCTCTTGTTAGTGTTCGAGCAATTTTGGACTGTAATCATGGAGGGAGCTTATGCTGCCGTTCCTCGTACCGGTATTTGCTGAGAACGCCTCGAAAAGCATGGGCTCGCCGCTGGCCCAGACCCATCGTCCATTTCCTGTGATGTGGATGCTGAATGTAGCTGACTAGCTTCCCAATCTCCCCGTAAAAATCAATCTGCCAGTTTGCATAAAAATTATTATATGATCAAAAGTAATTTTTCACTAGATCGTGCACAAAATAGTTTTACAAAAGTCCGAAGCAAGCATCTATTTTAAAATAGCAATTACGTTCGTCACATCTGAGATCAATCCAAAGATCGGTTTCAACATGCTTGAGCCGTTCATTAACCTAAATGAGAGAGATACCTATGTCCGATAGAGGGTTCAATTATTTTGCACAACTCACGACAGCGTTTAGCATTGTGGGCAATCGGGATCCTTCTCGGGTCGCGCAGAATGAAGCAGCTGACTGATAATACAAACTTTTTTTTAGAATTTCCAAAATACAATTTCTATTGTCTATACCAGACGTATATTTCAGATGCACGAAAAGATAAAGATTATTCAACATGGATTTTATTGATTAAAATTGCTATTTTTTAAGCGTCATATTCAATTAGCATGCGTGAAACCAGAAAGATTGTGGGAGATACATTTGTGATTCATTTACAAACCCCGAAATTCTTCTGAAAACTTCTGAAACTCATGCAGAAACCTGATATGGAAAATTTGGTTGACTTCTTTTTTCGCAGCTACATTTTGTCTAAGTGGCATGCATTTTTCATATTGTGAATTCATGTTTAGAAATGTAGCTATTTCACTCACAGAGTAGTTCACTCCACTTCGCGAAAATGACAGAGGAAGGAAACACCATCTCTCGGCAGCTGTTGAACCCACCGGGCAACCTACAAACTTGACGGGTAAAAAACTAATTTTAATGATGATAACTCATAGCTTTTCCTGATATTCACATAAGGTAAAAGAGCTCCTCAACAGCATAAAACTCGAATGCCCATTAACTTTTATTTTTGCAAGTTTTCTCATCTGATGCTGTGGAAAAATTGGGAGGGGGAGAGATTTCCTCCTAGAGTGGTAAAATTGACAATGAGGAAAAGGAGGAAAATTAAATTTTGAATTGGCGCCTTTTCAGTATTTCGCTTCTCAGTGGAGCTAGACTTGAAATTTTGAGAGATGAGTTTTCCACCCCTTTCGCATAATTAACGATAAAAAGTGCGTTACCTGATTCGACAGGGGAACGATTTATTTCGCCGGAGGATGAAAAGGCGACGAGGAGTAGCAGCGACAACGTAGAACGCTGCATCACTGTAAGGAAGGCAGTTTGTGAAAGAAATATCTATCCATCATTCCTGACATTGGAAACGATTTATTAAACGATGTTATCATCCTGCGTCCGGAAAATATAGTGACGAAAAAATAAAAACCTCCAATCGATCGTTTTCTTGAAGGAAATTGCTGAGGAAACGTTCCACAGCGAACATCCAAGAATGAACCTATTGATGTTAGTCATCAACGGTGTATCATCTGTAGGGATCGAGGGGTGAAAGACAAATGAGATGCTTCTGGAAAAATCACCGTCACTTTCCTTCTCTTGGTGTGTTGGAAAAAATTTATCGTTCAAAGCAAACGGAGGGAAGATGTATCCCAGAAAATGCTGAACACTTCCATGATTTCCTTCTGGTACTCCTCTCGGTTGGCATAGGAGAAGTGAAAGGTGCAGAGCGAAGTGCAGATAGAGTCCGATTTCTCGCGCTTCGACAAGAGGAGAGTGCAACTGCAAATAGAGTTCGAAATACGAGTTGCCGTCTCTTCATTTCACACGCTCTCTCTTCAGTACTCCGGGCGAAAGAGTGTCCAAAATGAAGAGACGCCGACTTTTTCGAGCTCTACAGAGTAACCATTACTCATATAATTCGAGTTGCTATTGAAAAAAATGAACACGGTTCCGGAAAATCTCTCACTCATTTACGCATTGTTTGGGCTCCTTCCACAGCTTATAGGGTTCGCTTCTCACGTAGAGCTGCAAATAATCGATTTTTTTCTTTCCGCAAACACTTTATCTGTGGTAAAGGGTCGGACGAGGGACGCACTCATCCGACCTAGCGCCCCTTCAGTATCGGGTTTCACAAATTCCCTAAGTAAATTGCATTTTCCGAGGTTTGGTGGTCGAAGGATGGTTATGGAGGAATTGGCGGGGGAGGGGGGGGGATTATGAGTGCCTGTTCAGCCTAACTTGACGTCGATTGACGACGAGAGAGCAAGGGGGATGAGGTGACGCTGACCCGTCGTTCGCGCTCTAACTCACATTCTGGCGAGTGTACGTCCTTGCGAATTCGATGCACTGCATCCGGCACTCGCAGGAGGAGGCCAGCCCACTGTGGATGCAAGACTTGGGGTCGTCAATGTGGCCGAACAGCAGGAAGCACCTTGTTATTGGTGTCGTTGTTTTTGTTATTGTTGTTGTTTTTGCTTTCTTCCCTTACCCGACTGCAACTTTCATGAAATCGTTTGACGGATGCTCGTTGTAGGCAAACTGGAAGTGTAATCATCTATTAATTATCACTACCTAACTTTATCACTATTTATAACTAATTATCAAGAACGTACGTCCATCATCTTGACTCCAAAGGGGCCCATAATGATCATGTCGTCATCAGTAGCGATAGCGGAGATGAGGAGAGCGGAGAGTAGGAGGAGAAACAACATTTCTTCGATGAAATCTCTTCCTATTCCGATCGATTTTTATACAAAACGAGCGTGGGAAAGAAACAGCAGCTTGGATGCAATAGCAGAGATTGGCCAAACAAAACAAAACAAAAAAGATATTGGCAAAACAGGAAAAAGTCATGCGCTTATAAGTCAACATTGTCAACATTGAAAAATCTACATTGTGTAAACAACTTGTTCATCTAGGCTAATAAACTTATTTTATTAACAAAATTTATGTAGCGGCGCACTTTTAAGCTGGTCTTCGTGTCTTCTATTCTTCGTGAGCAGCCTGTATTATCTTTAAAAATAAAATAAATTAAAATAAGATAATATAAAGGTCTACGAGTTCTCCAAGGACTCACTTGAGCCCAACCTCTGCATCCGATGCACTCTCGCTGACAACCCAAGGATCGAAAATATTTTTGACATGTTGGAGGTTCTGGGAAGGTACTAATAAAATAATTGTTTATTCTCTCTAATGTCGTACCGCATGAATTCAAAGATGCTACTAGCTGAGCAAAACGACGGAAACAAATAGCAACAGGCTGATTGACGTTATTGGAAGTGACGGACGTCGAGCTACTTGTGTAGCCGTCTCGAGCGGTGGAGGCGTGAGGGCTCTCTTAATCCATTTTTTAAAGATCATAGACCAGAGATCAAAGATCAATCTTACGTTCTTGTCCGGTCTTCTATTCAACCTCGCTGACTCCTCATCCTGATTGCAGAAGCTTTTGTTGCACAAGTAAGCGTTGAAGTAGAAATACTCGTAGTGACCGACCTGCAACCTTTTTTTTGCTACGTTTCGATTTTAGCCCTTAATTTGATAGCCCTTTTCTAATCTTCTGGCACTTTTCCAAATAAATAATTTAGTTTTATTTAGTTTTTTTTATTATCACCGTCAATTTCCGCTCCGCAAGTGAATCATCAACTGTATAACACCCTCTCTGAATAGCATCGCTCTCGTTGATCCAATAGCAGAAATCGCCCTTGCAAGACAATTCGTTTTTATTTTCCTGAAATATTATTTTTTCTTTTAGAACTAAATTATTAATCACGAACCAGCTCGTACGAATGACACTCCACTTGCGTTCTGTTGCTCTTGAAGCCGCTTTTTCTGAGTAATTTAGCGCGCTCAACGCAGGTCTAGGAGCAGATTTGTGTTTCTAGCACCGTTATTCATTACCTGATCAACGCAGTTCGCATGGAAATCGAATCCGAGATAATATTCCAACGTTTGCTCGACCAATTTCTCTTTTGATGTTTGCTCTATCGCAATGAGATTTGGTTGTAACCTTCAAATTTGCTTGTTTCTGGGTTAATAATGGTCCTCTCACTCAAGAAATCGCATAACTGTAGAGGGTTCCGAGCAAGTTTGTGTGTTCCTGAACGAATTATGGATAATGTCAGCTAAATTTACTTACTTATTATCCACTTTGGACAGACTGCAGCTTAGTCCCGAACACTTTGATGTGGTCTAAAATTAAATATCAAACACGATTTCTGATTGATGATGACATTTGCGAAGCATTTAATCTTCGGTTTAGTGTCCAGTAACAAGTCGACAAAAGGGTTAAAGTTGTTGCACCGTTCAGTTCTGAAATAAGAGCTAAGTTTGAAAAAAAGATAAAAGGAAAAAGGTCTTTTCATTTTTCAAAATATTTTCTCGTCATGTGAGACTTACTGGCATGAGCAAATAATATTGCCGCCCTCTTCATTATCTTCTCCAGCATAACACCCACTCCGGTTAGAGAAGATGACGTTAGACGCGCACCCCTAATCATGAATTATCGTTGATCAAACCCAGGCACTCCTGCACTCTCCCGGACATCGACTAATACCCCATACCTAACATCCCCAACCACAAACCCTACGATAATGCACTAGGGATTCACTGAAACTCATTTCATTTACATTTATTTGTCCGGGAAAGTGCAGGAGCGCCCAATCCAGAATTTCGAAAATGCAAACCATGATTCGCACTGCCCTTCCGTAAATGTGTGTGATGCAAGCGTCACCAGTGCAGGTTGAACAGAAAATGAACAAATCTTTCACATTTCGAAAAACCACTTACTATTCCGGATTCGATAGTTCCCACTTATTGCAAGTAATCGATGACGTTGATAAAATATTCGAAAAACATAAAACCATGCTCAGTAGTCGAACCATCGACTATTTTCGAAATGGAGCCCAACTTTGACTGGAGTAGCGGCTTAATTCTGTTACGCGTGTAAAAATTACCGGGTCCAACGAGCAAATTAGCGCCCTTTAGAGCGCGCCAGTTTCTGCTTTGGAAGATGTAGTGTTTTTTTAAAAAAATGTGATAATCGCACTCTCTCACTTCCCATGATCTCTTGCGTCTCTGACTGGAGAAAGAACATGATGAATTGAGAGAGTCAGACGATGAATCGTGCTGACTTTGATCTCTGCGATCCCCAAAGTCCACGGACGTTGTTTCAATGACATTCGGAAAAGCCAAATGATTGTCTCCTTTTGTCAACCACAAGTTGAATCATCACAGACAACGCTGTTAGATTAAACCAAACGACCGTAAGTGCCAACCGCTTGATTAAAAATAATTCAAACAAGATCATTAAAAAATTCCGTATTGACACCCGCTGGGCCCTTGAATACAGGCAATGTTCGAATAGTTGTTATCAGTTTGTATTATTTCTATCGCCTTTCTTCGCGCTCTATGTAGATATGGTTTATTTCAGTCTCGATGTCGAATAAAAAGAGTAAAAGCAAGAGAAAAAGTCAAAAGCAAAAGCACAAGACAAAAGCTCGTGCGCAAAAAGAGCTCCCTCCCGACGATTTGGCTGAGAAGGAGAATCACCTACAATGCAAGATGGATCAAATGCCGCAAGTAGCGTCCCGAACCGATGAATTTGAAGAGAATCATCCCTTTAATCTATCCAAGGATTGTCTTTTGGACATCCTTGAACGCCTGGATCAGTAAGTTTATAGCTTTTAATTAAATTAAATCCATATTTCCAGCAATGACCTGGATCAGCTCTCCATGATATGCCGTACAACCCATGCCCTGGCGGAACTAGCCCGTCCGAAAATGACGAAAATCATCGCATCTGAGCTCACTATTGCACAGGTCTGGTTGGTCTGGCACTAGGTCGGGTGAGAACTATTGCGCAATACTGTCTCTGGCATAACAGTTGTCTCTCGCCTACTTCCGATTCTCATCCGACCTAGCACCGTTGGTCTTGGTCGTCAAATTGTAAACTTTTTTTACAGGAACCCGAAGGCTTCGTACACATAAAAATGCAGTGCAAACAAGATTTTTGCGCTGGGTTCTACTTTTTCAAAACGAATGGCTTCTTCGAGAAACAGCTTGAGGCGAACATTGTTGGTCATATATTTTGGGGGTGTAACATTTTAGAACTCACGTTTTAGAACTGGTCATTTTAGAACTCACGATGAGTTCTAAATCGTGGGTTCTAGATGATATCTGCATCTACTTTTTTCTCAGAATTTCCCTATTGGTCGCCTGAGAATCATGAAAGAAATAGAGGTTGTACCGATCAATAACCCACGATTTAGAACTATAATTGAGTTCTAAAATGACCAGTTCTAAAAAGTGAGTTCTAAAATGATACACCCCCTATATTTTACTTAAAGTTAAATAATTTAAATTTAGGATAGCTGGCCGTTACCAATTCATAATTTCGCCCATATTCTCGACCGACTTGTCTATATCTTCAGAAGATTCGAAATCGAGTCGATTAAGATTAGTAGAGTACGCAAAATGATTATTGTTGTATTCCGGTTTGAGCATCAACACTATCTACTTTACAGATACCAATCGATGACCGACTCCTGTCCGCATTTGAAAAATTGACCTTCACTAATTTTTTCCAAGCATTCACAGCTGCAAATATCAACAATATTCAATCCGAACCGAGGTTAAAATACTTAATAATGAATAATATTCTTAATTTAATTGCTCATTTTCAGATTCCTGAAGTGGTTGCTCGCTTCCAGACCCGAAACGTTGTTGCTGAACTTTAATCGCGATACTCCGTTCTTGGATGAGCAATTCATCACAGATTACGTCAAAGTCGTCAATAATCCATATTTATCCATTCAAACGAGAAATTATGAAAATGTGAGTTACAATTACGGTTGAAAAAATTGTTTCTCGAGCGCGCCTTGTTCAGAAAATTTGTCCGGGTGCCGACTTTGCGAACACCTTGGCGCAGTTCAGCTCTATTGGAGTGTTACGCCTCGAAATCTCTGCGGACTGGGTCCTCCAACCCCTTTTGGTAGGCTGTTAGGTGTTATCAATTGCACTTCACTTTATTTATTGATAAAACACTCATTAACGATGAATCTTCACATTTATTTGAACAACCAGGAACGCCTCAAACTCCGTAAAGAAGGCAGGTGGGATTTCAGTACTACTCGATACATCAATCGTGCTGAGATTGAGGCTGCTCTTGACGCAACTATGACGGTTAATGAATTAATTAAATAAATACTTAATTTATAAATTAATTAAAATGAAATATTAACAAAAAACACTTTTTCAGTATAAAGTGGGCCGTAACAGGCAAATCGTTATGATCGAAGGCACAAGACATAGGGCGTCCATCAAAATATCTGATTATTTCTGGCGAAATACTTGGACTGTGTTTGTGACGTTTAGGTAATTTATTATTACTGCCTGAGTTAAAATTTTAGTATTATTGTGTTGTTGTTTGAACAATTTGCTTCATTCTACTCTGTTTGAAACCAGCTCGAATAAAATCTTGAAGGCACAGTTGGGGTGAAATTGTCGATAAATAGGCAAACATTATCTAATTATTTCAAACATGAAATTCAAATGTGTGTAATATCCTTATTGACACCCGCTGCGACGCTTGAATATTTGCGATGTGCATTTTATTCTTGCTTTTATTCGCCTTTATTTGTTCTCTATTTTTTTTTGTTTTTTTATATTTCAGTCTCAATGTCGAACAAACTGACAAAGAAAGAAGGAACTTCACTCTTTGGCTGCTTTCTTCATCTTTTGCGTAGAAGAAAACAGCAAAATCAAGAAGAAAGGGAGTGCTCGTTTGACGACTTATCAGAGAATACAGACGAAGAGCAAATAAACGATGCGGAAAATCACCTCTTCAAGCTATCCAAGGACTGCATTTTGGATGTCTTAGAGCGACTGGATCAGTAAGAGTTGTTTTTAAATTATAATGTTACAATTAAAATTTTAAAATTAAAATTTAAAACGGACTTTACAGCGACGATCTCGATCAGCTATCTTTCATATGCAATACTTCCCATGTACTTGCGGAGCAAGCCCGTCCTAGAGTGGCGAAAATCATTGCTTCCGAGCTCAAACTTGTACAGGTACGACGAATTTTTGAGTTTTCGATACTCCATCCGCAGTTTTTTTCGGAAATTCACGAAACCACTCTCATTTTGTCAGGAACCGGAGGGATTCGTGCATATCAAGCTGAAGTGCAAAAATGATTCATTCTATGGATACTATGCTCTCAAAACGACTGGTTTCTTTCAGAAGCAAGATCTTGACGCCGAGGTTTGCTTTTTTGTTTTAAAATTATTTAATTTTTACATGTTTACAGGAAATCTTGCCGTTTCCTGTGATTTATTTGAGCAAAGCTCTCAACCGACTAGTTCAAATTCTCAGCAGATTTGAAGTGGAGTCAATTGAAATTAGCAGGGTAAGATAACTAATAAAAATAATATAATAAAATTAAATTATGAAAAATTACAGATGACTATTAACGATGACCTTCTTTCCGCATTTGAACGTATAACCGTCAGTCGTCTCTTCCTAGGATTTGATGCTTTGCATATCGATAATGTTGAAAGCGGATCGAGGTAATCTCCTTTTCAACTCAAAAACTCTTTTTAACTTTTTTTATTATTTTTATTTGTTTTCTTCCAGATTCCTGAAGTGGTTGCTCTCTTCAAGACCCGAATCTCTTATGCTTCACTTGAAATGCGCTACTCCGTTCTTGGATGATAAATTCTTGAAAGATTACGCTCAAGTCGTCTCTACTCCATACTATTCTATCATCAGTCGCGACCAAGATGTGGGTTTTCATTTAAAATTTAAAAATATCTAGACAGTGTTTTCAGCGAATTTATCCGGGCATTGGCTTTACGAAAAGCTTGGCACAGTTCGGATCAATGAGGATGTCACGCCTAGAAATCACTGCGGATTGGGTCCTCAGAGCGATTTTGGTATGGTTAAAAAAAATATTATTTATTTTTTTATTATGAAGTCAAATAATGCGTCAGGATCGACTTCAACTCGGAAAAGAGGGTAGATGGAGCTTCAAAACAACGAGAAACATTGATCGAACCGAGATTGTGGCCGCTCTGGACTACAGTTTGGAGGTAATTAACTTCATTAATGTTATTAAATTAATAATAATTCCAGTACAAATGGGTCCTTGGATTCGGACATATTGTTGAGATCAAAGGCACTACTCACAGTGTGTGCATTGGGACGGACAGGACGAGAAATGAAGAGTGGACTCTAGAAGCGAAGTTTGTGTGAATAAGTATTGTGCGAACACTCAACTTTCATTCACGTATTCATTCCCTTCATCTACTGTGTTCTAACGTTCTATTTATTCTGTAAATTTCATCAAAAGTCGGTCTAAATAAAATCATGCAATATTTAATTAGAGACCGCAAGGTGTATTGTCGTTTTCATCGAATGCTCTCAAAACAGTGGTCGAACTGTCCCTCAGGACCCCAATAACATCATACTTTTGGACGTTTGTGAAAATCTTTTCTCTGAGGCGCGATAGGGCTGAAAATGTGCACTCAAATTTTCCTACTTGATTGATTCAACATCGGGTCGTAATACATAGGGGGCGGAGCCTAAATCTGTGTACAGTGATGATGAGGGACCGCGAGATCTCACCCCACCATGCGTCGATGGTGCAGTGGTAGCGCGTCTGCTTTGATATCGGAGCCTTTGTGGTTCGAGTCCGCTTGGCAGCAAGACTTTTGCAAATGATGGAGATAAACAGCGGAAGTCGGAATCATATAAATACTCGCGGACTGTTATCTTTGAAAGGGAAGGACAAATTCCAAACACTTCTGTTTTTCGCGTTTTTTGTTTTGATCTTCTCATAAAAATAGAAAGAACAAAATGCGAAAGGCGCACTTGTATACGATCGCTTGAAAGCATTAAATCCTCTATCCTGGTAGTTGTTTCGTTGTTTTTGACCTACTCAAAGCGGCCCGATCAAGCTGCGCCCCGGGTCATTTGTAGAGGATGGTAATAGCTACAAAATGAGCCCTTGGTCGTTCAAAACGATTGAGAACTCAAAGTGTCCTTCCTCGGCGCAGGTTTTTGTCGACTTCGCGTCCCCACAAAGTGGGCGGAGCCTGCGGTCTCTATATTTAATGCTGACAAAAGAAATGCAGAAAACGTTTTGGTATCTCGGCCTACCCAAGTTAGGGGTTGGTTACTAGACCATAGGTAGGGTTCGGAGTGTTCGATCGGACACCTAACGCCTTGGCATCGAATTGAAAAAGAGAAAAATCTTTTAGTCTTTCCGAATGTCATTGAAATAACCTCCGTGGACTTTGGCGTTCGCAGAGATCAAATTCGTCAGCACAAATCATCGTCTGACTCTCTCATTTCTCACTGCTCTTTCAACGGTCAGAGAAGCAAGAGAGCACGGAAAAGTGAGAGAGTGCCATTATCTTTGGAAAATACTCCCTCGTCCAAAGCAGAAATTGGCGCGCTCTGAAGGGCGCTAATTTGTTCGATGGACCCGGTAATTTCTTCAGCGCGTAACAGGATTAAGCCGCTACACCAGTCAAAGTCGAGAAGCGTGGGAACATAGGCGTCTTCAAGTATGGTTCATCTACTGAGCTTAGTTGCATGCCTTTCGAATTTTTTATCAGCGTTTTCGCTTACTTGCAATAAGTGGGAGTTGTCGAATCCGGAATAGTAAGTTGCAGTTCCGAAATGTGAAAATTTATTCATTTTTAGTTCCACCTGCACTGGTGACGCTTGTATTACGCACATTTACGGAAGGGTAGTGCGAATTATGGTGATTGTTTTCATTTTTTTAGTGATAATATGGTGATTGTTTTTATTTTTTTAGTGATAATATGACGCCGTATTTGTAAGACTCGAGCAGAGGCCGGCACAGCTCAAAAAGGCAATTTCTCTCAAACTGCGTGATATGAGGTTCTCAAGGGTGCTAATGACGATAGGCATATTCATTTTGCACGGTGAATCTCCGTTGGCTCCAGACGGCGTCACGTCAAAATACGTTTTTCTCAAATTTCTCTTCTCTGGTGATCACTAAATTTACGCAAATATGGCTCCAGGGTCAAAATTATATGGGGATCTCGAATCTTGATTTAATTTTCCTTAAAATCTAAAAACAAATTAATTTGAAAATGCAAATTCTTATAGAGGCGTTTGCAGGCTTAGCAACTTGTATAGGTCGAACCGTCTTGAATCAAGGATTCCGAAAATATATATGATCGACGAGAAAAAGTGTCGGGTTTTCAAATGGGAAAGCAAAAACTGACTGCAAAACGAGTAAAAACGGCGTCCCTCGCCTATGATCTACTCCCTTCCTTGGTGTGTGACTTTCCTTTGAGTCGAGATAGTGTGCAGAGTCGAGAGAGCAGAGAGAGACATGGGTAGATCAAAGGCGAGGGACGCCGTTTTTATCCGTTTTGCAGTTAGTTTTTGCTTTCCCATTTGAAAACCCGACACTTTTTCTCGTCAATCATATACATTTTCGGAATCCTTGATTCAAGACGGTTCGACCTATATAAGTTGTTAAGCCTGCAAACGCCTCTATAAGATTTTGCATTTTCTAATTAATTAGTTTTTACATTTTAAGGAAAATTAAGTTAAGATTCGAGATCCCCATATAATTTTGACCCTGGAGCCATATTTGCGTAAATTTAGTGATCACCAGAGAGGAGAAATTTGAGAAAATCTTATTTTGACGTGACGCCGTCTGGAGCCAACGGAGGCTCACCGTGCAAAATGAATATGCCTATCGTCATTTGCACCCTTGAGAACCTCAAATCACGCAGTTTGAGAGAAATGACCTTTTTGAGCTGTGCCAGACCCCTCCCGATCTGCTCGGTTCTTATTAAAACGGCGTCATATATGTTTAGGGCTGCGCGACAAACGTCATCTTCTCTAATAGAAGTGGGTGCTATGCTGGAGAAGATAATGAAGAGGGCGGCGATATTATTTGCTCATGCCAGTGAGGAATTGTTCTGATACTACTTTAACAACTACCTAGTTACTCACTACTTTTTAACTTACTAACAGCTATTCACTTCTAACTTCTTTATTGTGCCTCACCAGCCGTCTGGGGAATTCTTAAAGTACCAGCAATCATTCCGGACGACATAACTAGAGCTCGAAATTCGAATCGCCGTCTCTTCATTTCCCACGCTCTCTCGTTAGTCGACCGTGCGAAATGAAGAGACGATTACCCGTATTTCGAGCTCAAAAAACCATGCTTCAGAACAGAAAGGTGCAACAACTTCAACACTGTTGTCGACTTGATACTGGACACTAAACCGAAGACTACTTGCTTCGAAAATGTCATTTTCAATCAGAAAAATGTGTTTGAAATTTAATTTTAGACTACATCAAAGTGCTCCGGACTAAGTTGTAGTCTGTCCAAAGTGGATAATACGTAAGTAAAGTTTATCGACCTAACCAATCATTTGTTCAGAATCAAACAAACTTGCACGGAACCCTCTACATTGATGCGATTTCTTGAGTTATTACATTTTAAAAAAACAATCAAAACGCTACGAAGTTAAAGGTTGCAACCAAATCTTATCGCTATTGATCAAACATCAAAAGAGAAATTGGTCGAGCGAACTTTGGAATATTATCTCGGTTCCGATTTCCAAGCTAATTGCGTCACCGAGGTAACTTCGCTTTTCTTTGTTTTTTGACATCGTTCAGGAATGCGTCAATCGCGCTAAACATCTCAGAAAAAGTGGACTCAAAAGCAACAGAACGCAAGTGGAGTGTCATTCATATTCATTGGTTAGCAATAGCTCAATTCTTTTCGGAAATGATTCTTCAGGAAGACAAAAACGAGCTATCTTGTAAGGGCGATTTTTGCTATTGGATCAATGAGAGCGACGCAATACAAAGAGGTTGCTACACGGTTGATGATTCACTTGCTGAGCGGAAACTAACGGTGATTTTTGTTTTTGGTTTTATTTTTGGCAATGTTAGAGGTGTTAAGATGTGTCAACACAAGGGGTTTTTTTTTAAATTTCACTTGCGGAGCGGAAACTGACGGTAAATAATAGCTGAATTACTTGTTGGAAAGGTGCCGGAAGATTAGAAAAGGGCTATCAAATTAAGGGTTCATCATATCATATCAAATTTATCCTGACATCAGGCAATGGGCCTGCAGGAGGTGACATCATTGGGGAGGGGATTGAGATCTTCGTTCTCAAAGTGTCGGAGGGTCAAGGGTTGGGATCTTCTTGGATGTGTCATCTCGAATGTCCGTCGCTCTTAGTCGATTGATAACGTTTGAGTGTTGAAGAAGCCCAGCCGCCGAAGTCCTGACTTGCGTGGTTTAGAATAAACGCACGAAGCAGTCTTCTTAAACGGAGCCTTTCTTGACGGTAGATCACTTGAGTCGATGGGAATCCGTCCCTGGTCTACATGCCTTTGAAACGTTGAACGTAAAAAAATGTTGCAGGTCGGTCATTACGAGTATTTCTACATCAACGCCTATTTGTGCAACAAGACCTTCTGCAATGAAGATGGAGATTCGGCAAGGATGAATAGGAGACCAGATAAAAATGTAAGATTGATCTTTGATCTTTAGTTTTAAAAGTGAATTCAGAGAGCCCTCACACCTCCCCCTCTCGAGACGGCTACTCAAGCAGCTCCAGTTACCTCCATAAGCTTGTTGCTAATTGTTTCTGCTGCTTTGTCACAATAGGATCTTCGAATTCATGTTGTCCTTCTTTACAGAGAGTAAACAATTGTTTGAAAGCTGACAAATCACAACAGTGACACATGAAGCGCTCCCCTTGAACTCACCGTACTCACTCCAAAATGGCCTTGCATGTTGTATGGAAATCTCTTCCTTCCGAACGCTCTCTACAGGTCAGAGAGGCGAGATAGTGAGCCGACTGAAGAGAGCCATTACTAGCCCAGCTGTCCCTAATATCCCTAACATGATGACTCACAGTCTCTTGACGCTCATACCTGGTGATAAACCCTTATCACTCGCCTCGCTTGTTCAAATTCTCTCTTTTTTCTGCAACTTGTGTAACGGAAATAGCAGGATGGCTCAAAAACGGGCCGCGGACTCGACATTTGACGGAGCGGTCGCCAAGCTAAAACCGGACGAAAAAGAAGAAGAAGAAACGTCGATTTGCCACCTTTTCACTCTATCAAATGACTGCTTGCTTGATGTATTGGAGAGACTGGATCAGTAAGCTTTTTTTATTATTTAATTATTTTTTAAATTTTTTATTTATTTTTATTAATTGCAGCAACGACCTCGACGAGGTCTCTGTATTGAACAGAAGGGCAGAGAGGCTCACCGCTTTGGCGCGACCGAAAGCAATTAAAATCGTCGCTTCAGAGTTGTCCATCAAACAGGTAGGCAATGAGTTTCAATAGGTTCACTTAAAAAACCTAAATAAAGCTATCGATTGCACATTTTAGAAAACAAATTTCGAAACTCAGGGGATTAATAGTCAATAACGCATCTCTGACCTGAGAGAGAGCACGTCAAATGCAGTGACGTGACCAATTCGAGACTATACTCTAGTCCCGAGTTTCCAGGAAGTCGACTCATCTGTGCTCATCAACATCAGGATCGGAGATGTTCTCTACTTTCTGAAGATGGCCAACCCCGGAGCTTGGGCGTTCGTCGAGAGCACGTTGTTTTGGGTAAATTCGTCAATAACAAAAACAAAAACAAAAACATTGCATTCAGAATCGCTTCCCAATCGCGCATTTGTCCGAAGCCATCGATCGAGTTGCGAACCTCGGAAAACGGTTCGAATTCGAGACCATTAACATCTCCAGAGTTCCGGATCTGTATTGCAGCCAAGGCTACCCGGTGCGATTTTTTAAAAGTATTTTTGAAACTCGTCAGCAAATTTGGTTGCAGATCGCTTTCAATAACCGCTTGCTGACGTGCTTTGAACAGATAACCTCCGTTCACTCATTCAAATCCTTGAATGCGAAGTCCTGTGCAATGGACAAGAATCTGAACCTGAACAGGTCTGTTTTTTTTAAAATTAAATAAATTTTAAATTAATAAAAAATAATGAAATAATTATTTAGGTTCGTATCATGGCTTCAGTCAACGAAACCCGGTACGACTATCTTGGATATTGATGTTTCCACCTTCAACGATGGCTCGAACGTCGATGAGCGCTTTCTAAGGGAGTACGCAGCAGCCGTTCCGTCTCCATATCTGTCCATCAACGATAGATATTCAAGACGTGTGAGCGCTTTTTAAAAAAAAAATTAAAATTTAAAAAAATTTTTTAAAAAGCAATTAAAATTAGACGAAATTTTTTACAAGTAGGTTACAGGAGCCGATTCTCAGCCCAGACATCTCGTTCGCAGATTCCCTGACTTGTTTTGAATCGATTGAAACACATCGCCTAATTATAGACGCGGACTGGCTGCTGATTCCGCTTCTGGTGAGTGAAAATATTTTTAAAAAGGTATTATTTGAAAATATTGAAATAATAATTAAGAAACGCCTGCGCTTTAAACGCGCGGGCACCTGGAAATTCAGAACGACTCAAAGGATCGAACGGGACGCAATTGAAAGAGCCTTGGACGCGAATTTGGAGGTGAATGGAATAGTTTCGAAAATTAAGGATTTCGAAAATTAAGAATTTCGAAAATCAAGTACATTCCAGTACAAAATTTACGGCGATTGGCACATTATCGAGTTGCGAGGAACGAATCATTCCGTTAACATCTCGACGATAATATTTGATGATATTTACGGTCTCGACTACTGGATTCTAGAGGCTAGATTTGAGTAGTGGTGAATATTTGTATCAGTTTGTGCAACGATATCAGATTGTATTTATCTGCTCGACACTTTTCTTTGTATCAAAGTAATTTTAACAAAAGAGGCAAGAATGCGACCGCGAATATTTGAATGGTAGAAAAGTGCAACTGGGCTGATTGTGTTGATGTTTCAATGGGGGAGGTTCTCTGAAATATCTTACTACTAGAGCTCGAAATACGAGCTACCGTATCTTCATTTCACACGCTGATTCATTTCAGCTGACGCCTCTTCCTGATTGCAAAAGTTTGCATTGCAAAGGTACACGACGACATCCAAATATTGATAGAATCCGACCTGTAAACCATTTTTTTGTATTATATCCCTTGAAATAAGGATGACTTCGCAAGAAATCGTCTGTTAATTTCGCGTGCTCTCTACTGATCAGAGAGGCGAGAGAGCTTGTAGAATGGAGATAGTCTGTTCTTACCGTGAGCTTCCTTTCCATCAACGAATCATCAACAGTGTAGCAGCCTCCAACGCCCAGACCGCCCTGCATTTCATAATAACGGAAGTCACCCCGACAGGTGAGATTGCTGTATTTATGATCCTGAAACTTGTATTTTTATTAAGTTAATTATTTAAAAAAACGAATTTCGAAAATCCCACCTGCCCATATGCGTGGCACTCCACTGCAGTGCTCTTAATACCGCCTGAATTCCTAAATATCTGAGCTTTCGCGACGCAATTCTGTGATAATAAGAAAATTTCAAACAAATGTCTCTCTCTCTCTCGTCCACACAGTTCGATTGAAAATCCGTCGCCAAATAGAATTTTCAGATCACATGGCAAGAGCAGATCACATCTCCACTTTCCGCTCCATCTCCATAACATTCAGTCCGGTTGGAGTAAAGAGTGTTGGTTACGCAGCTCTGATTTTCTTAGATGTTGTTGCTATTGTGTGAAAAATAAATGACAATATTAATTACCATAATTCGCACATTTCGCGTGTAGATGTAGGAAATACACGCGTCACCAGTACAGGTTTCAGTGCGAATTTTTAAAACATTTTGAAAATAATTTTTTTAGTTTAAAAACTCACGTTTTGTTGTTAATCACGTCCCATTTGTTGCAGGTTAACGATAACGAAAGGGAGACTATTTATAAAAGGCTGACAGGATTCGAAACATCAATCTGGGAAACTGCTGAACTCTGAGCTTTGAAGCCGAAGGTGGAATTTAATTATCGGCGTAATGAGAAACGAGAGATCATTTGAAGCGAAAACTGCTCGCACAGCGCAAACTTGCAATTATCGCAAGCAGAAAAGTCAGCGTTTTCGATATTAGTGAAACCGGGAAGATTTTACTGGAGGTTACACAAAGATGTGAATAATGCTTTATGAGATCCAAGCTATTACAATAATCGTTAAAATTAAAGTAACTGAGGATTGAGCACTTTTCGTAGTAGTTTCCTCTGGAGAAGGAGTGATGGTTCTCTGAATTTTCTTGATTACTAAAATTCAGCATTAAAAAATATTTACTCACTTCTTCGTCAGGACTTTGGTTAAGTTTAGCTGTGTCTTCACTTAAATTGCATCGATCCTGGTCGCAAATAAAGACGAAAATGTCGAAATACTCATAATATCCAACCTAAAAAATACAATTAACAAATTAAAGTCAGTTCCCGATCCACTCACCGTAAACTTTCTCTCAGCAATCGAATCGTCTACGGTATAACAGCCTCTAGACACCCATCCATAGTGATATTGATAGTAACAATATTCGCCCAGGCACGTCAACTTCACATTATTCTCTTCGCCCTGGAATTTGTTAGCTCAAAACAACAACAACAACAACAACAACAACAACAACAACAACAACAACAACAACAACAACAACAACAACAACAACAACAACAATCAAAACTAACATTCATGAATGAATGACATTCCACGAGTGGTTTAGTGCTGTTGAATCCTGTTTTTCGTAATTTTTCTGCATAATTGATGCAGGCCTGTCATAGCAAATTGAAGCAAAATAACAAAAAATAATGAGAAAAACAAAAAACAACAACATCGTCAACGCAGTTGGCGTGGAAATCGATGACGAGTCGATGACGAACAATATCAATATCCTCATCGTTCAAGAAATATTTCGAAGTCTCCTCCAGAAGAATTAGATTGGCATGCAATCTGCCATTTTCATACAAATTTTCAACTTTTTTCCGAGCAACTCACTCAAAAAAACTCGGAGCAATGGATATTTCTGTACAAGAATCTGTATTTCTGAATCACTACCATTTTGAGTTCCGTGATGACTAAAAAACTTACTTTCCATCAATTCTAGATATGCCATACGATGGAGCGGTGCAGGTCAAATTCTATTAATAATTAATAATAATAATAATTTTTATATTTATTAATTATTTACCGATGGCAATGTGGCGGGTGGCTGAATCTCGGGAGTTACTCTATTGCTAGTGTTGAAAGTGTTGCACATTTCTGTTCTGAATTCGATTTTTTTAAAAATTTTAAATGTAAAAAATAAATAAAAAATAAAATATATTACTGGCAGGAGCAGAGCACGCTCTGATATTCTCCGGCAATCCCATAACAGCCACTGCGATTCGAGAAGAGAACGTTCGTAGCGCAGGCCTGAGCATTTTCGAAATTGCTAATCTTCATTCATCTCACACCCACTCTCCTTCTGGTCACTGTGTGAAATTAAGATACATCTACTCACCATCCTTTCCACGAATTCATTGTAAATAAGAGCAACGCACGCGTCTCCAGTGCAGGTTGGCCTGGAAAATGTATTATCGAAAAAAAACTTTATTATAATTACGAATTATTTTTCCATGTCAGATCCCAATTGGTGCAATTGATAGCGGTCGATAACTTGAAGACTGAAGAAATGTAGAGAAAAAGCAATGGCCGAAACATCTTTCAAAGATGGAAACCTCAACGAAAAGAGTAACTTACGGAGCCGCCTACCCGCTAATTTGTCGGGAGATGCAATTAGTCAGGTTTTTCACGTGGAAAGATCAAATGTGGTAGACATTTGCATCAAAATGCAATTTTTGACTATTAATCCTATTTTCGTCCTTCATTCCTCTCCATTCCCCCCTCATTCCCCTTCCTCCTCCCTCTGATGGTCGGTCACTCCTTCGTCTCGTCCGACGGAGACGGAACCATGGACACTCCGCAGGCGCCGGTTCGTTCGATTTCTTGACTTTTCCGACTTATCTAGTAGTATCTGATATCGACCTTACTTACACGACATTTTGAGCTGTTTTCTGTTGTAGAATTCCTTTTGAGCTCCACCCTAGTCAAGAGATCAGTAGACATGAGTCAGTGAGCTCCATCTGAGTGCTATCATAGATGTTGGTACATGAGAGTAGTCAATCATTCAGTTACTCCAGGGCACCCACTTCACCACTTCGAACGAGATAGTACAGATCTATCTAATTATGGTGTTTAGTGATCGTAAGACGCATTAGAACTGACTCAGACGCTTACAATAAGCGCGTGAGATTTAGAAAATCCTTCAGTTACTCCAGGGCACCCACTCCACCACCACGAACGAGACGCCCGCTCGCGCCAGCGCACCCTTCCGAAAGGAGGCCAGAAGGGACTCGGACACGATTTTCGAAGCGGGTGAGGGGTTACTGTAGCTCAATCAATACCGCATCCTTGCGTACCGTATCCATGCGATCAATACCGTATCCCTACCGTCGAGTACTTAATCTATTTTAATTCGTTCAGAAGACCTGCCGAACAGCGACCAGGAGACGTTTGATGGCTCGCATATCTCGGAGATCAAAGGTGGGTATTTTCGAAATACGAAGCGAATTCTCTTCTTTTTGCATGTTTTCTCGCTAGTTTATTTCGGACTCTATTGGCAATGCAGTAACAAACTTGAGAGCCGAACGACCATCACGAGAACAACAGTGAAACATAAACTGTTAAATTGGCAAATTTCCAGGCAGAAAAGGTATGATGTATCGTTCGGAGTGGTTCAAGACGATTCTCGCCATGCTTTCCTTCTTCCTCGCCACGAATCTCAACCATCTCGCACTCGCTGTTGTGATGGACATCGTCAGTCGGTAAGGTTGTTGTTGTTATTGATGTTGTTGTTGTTGTTTTTGTTTTTTTATTGTTGTTATTGTTATTGTTGTTGTTGTTATTGTTGTTGTTATTATTTTCCCTTCAAGCCAGCCCCTGCCCGACATCTCCCACGCGATGTTCAAGCAGTCGCACGTCACTCTTCAGATGACCGACTCGGCCACTCTCTGGGGCTCGCTGACCACCTGCCTGTTCATCATCTTGTTCCACAAGCATCGGTATGACCCACCGAACCGTAATCTAACCTAGCGCACCCTTAACTGACTTACCGTATCCTCAAGTGGCATACCACACCCCTACAGTATCCAGTGACCTACCGTAGCTGTACCGCATCCCAAAGAAAAAGGCCTCTGGGGCTCGCTCACCACCTGCCTCTTCATCATCTTGTTCCACAAGCATCGATATGACCTACCGTACCGTAATCTGATCTACCGTACCGTAATCTGACCTACCGTACCCTAGGTGACCTATCACACCCCCACAGTATCCAGTGACCTACTGTACTGCACAGTACCGCAAAATACCTCTGGGGCAAGCATCGGTAATCTATCTGACCCACCGAACCCTAAAGTGACCTACCGCACTCCTACAGTAACCTACCATACCCTCCAGATCGATCGTGATGCGTCGCATGTTCACCATCGGCACCATCCTGTTCCTCATGCGCGCCATCACCATCTCCGTCACGCACATCCCGCCCTCGTACGTGGACAGCGAGACGTGAGTGTTTCATCTACCGAACTCTGGATCTACCGTAACCCTACCGTATCTTATTATGAGCCCGTTCGCGTAAGAATCGGACAAATCCCATGTCATCTGGCACATCCCAAAAAGGTAGATTCTCTGAAACTACGAGTTTTAGGGTTCTCGAGGGTGCTGATGACGATGGGCATACTCATTTTTCATATTGAGCCTCCATTGGCTCCAGATGCCGTCACGTCGAAAACGATTTTTGTGGAATTTCTCTGTCCACGAGGTCGCTAAATTTAAGAAAAAATGTTTCCTGGGGTAGAATTTGATGCTGATCACGCCTGTCTAGTTTATTTTTCATGAATATTATTCATAATTTCGATAAATGGAACTTTTGACGGAGTGAGTTGTGGGCTTAGCAACCGGTATAGATCGGACCGGCATGATGAGAGGATCTCAAATATAAAATTTGAGCCAAATCCAATATCATAGTTTCGAATGATCCTCAAGAAAGTGAACTGAAATGATAGTAAAAAGCGGCGTTGAGGCCCTCCCTCCCTCTCCTCTCTCCCTTCCCTGTGGCAAACAGGCGAGAGAGCGTGCGATATGGAGAGAGCGAGGAGAGGGAGAGTGGTGAGGAAGAGGTAAACAAGGGAGGAACGACCATTCCACTCACATTTCAGTTCACTTTCTTGAGGATCATTCGAAACTATGATATTGGATTTGGCTCAAATTTTATATCTGAGATCCTCTCATCATGCCGGTCCGATCTATACCGGTTGCTAAGCCCACAACTCACTCCGTCAAAAGTTTCATTTATCGAAATTATGAATAATATTTATGAAAAATAAACTAGACAGGCGTGATCAGCATCAAATTCTACCCCAGGAAACATTTTTTCTTAATTTTAGTGACCTCGTGGACAGAGAAATTCCACAAAAACCGTTTTCGACGTGACGGCATCTGGAGCCAACGGAGGCTCAATATGGAAAATGAGTATGCCCATCGTCATCAGCACCCTCGAGAACCCCAAAACCCGTAGTTTCAGAGAATCGACCGTTTTGGGATGTGCCAACCCTTGTCCGACTCTTACGCGAACGGGCTCTTATACAGTAGCCTACCGAATCTCACCCGTCCAATGTAGGTACTGTACCGTAACCTACCGTAGCACTTTTACTGACTTGTATCAAATTGTACCGTTACAAGCCGTACGATACCGTAACCGTAACCTACCGTATCGTGCTACATGTACTGTAACCCACCGTAACCTACCGTACTATGATTCAGAATCTGCGAGGAGCCGACGCACGACACGTCGTTCCCGATCGACCGCTACTTCCTGCGCGCGATCTCCATCTTGACGACGTTTGGACTGCAGGTTGGGAATCTGACTCACCGAACTACCGTAATCTTAAGAAGGTTATGAATCTGACCCACCGAACAGCATTTGTCTGACCCACCGAACCACCGTAATCGATTTTTAGACGACTGACATCAAGCTGTACTGTGGCGACATGCTGTTCTCCGGTCACACCACCACTGCGGGTTGGTTGCTTGGTACCAATTTGGTACCAACATGGTACCAACTTGGTACCAATTTGGTACCAACTTGGTGCCAACTTGGTACCAGCTTGGTACCAAGCAATAAACAATAGTTGCCGAAAGACATGTAATTTCAGCGATCTCCTGCTTCATCCTCAACCACTACACGCCCAAGGCGCTCTGGCCGTTCCGCATTGTGAGTGCGACCCAGCGAACTATCGTATCCCCTCTCGAATAGTAAACCTGACCCACCGCACCACCGTACTCAGGCGCTCATCACGATCTGCGTGTGTGCCATGGTGGGCGCCGTTCTCTCTCGTGCGCACTACACGGCCGATGTCGTGCTCGGCTACTGGATCTCGTCGCTCGTCTTCAGGTATACGGTAGTTCGACCGGGTCAGATTCATGATCTTACCGTATCCCTGTTATAGTTTCTACCACTCGTTCACCTACGTGAAGCACCGCAAGCGTGCGCTCTGCCGACCCTTCCGTCGCTCGTTCATTTTCTGGTACGGTAACTACAGTAATTCTATCGCAAACTGATCTTACCGTATCCCTTGAGCTACAGTATCTCCAAACATAGGATCTATCGCAAACTGATTATTCGCTACCGTATCTTCAGGATAATGTTCGAGATGGAGAAGAATGTGCCGTACGGTCGCATTCCGAACGACCTCGACTGGCCGCTGCCGTGGCCGAAGGTAAGAGCGTTTTTGTGATGATAAATTCGAAAAAGGGCACGCCGTCTCTTCATTTTGCACGCTCTCTCACCGGTCAAACTGGCCGAAACTGATCAAATCCCTTCTATTTCAGTACATCAAGGACGGTTTTCGCTCGTGGAATCTCAAGTCGAAAACGTCTCGCGCCGGTCGAATCTCGCGCTTCCTCGCCAAATATCGACTGAAGTTGCACTTCTGAGCCGATTCCTGGCCACGCCCCTTTTGGCCAAGCCCCATTTTCTGCCCCTTCCCGAATTCTCTTCGTGTGAATAGCATACCGATTGTGCCAAAACTCCTTTCATTTCTCAGAATCGTTTAACAAACCGCATAAAAAGCATTAAATGAATGTTTTATTGTGTTGCGCACGGAATGGTAATGGTGGAAGTGGCATGAAGTGACCGTAGTGGAGTAGGTGGGGTCTCTTCAAGAGAGCGAATAATCGAATTCTGCCGGTTGAATCTTCCCATCTCCATTTGCATCGATGGTAGTGAACCTGCACTTTTTTTTTGATAATTTCGACTATTTTAATCGTTTATTAAAAAAACAAAAATAAATATCACCATTCATGCTTCTCTGCGGCTCTCTTAGCTCTCGAGGAACCTGTGCTATTCATGATGAAATTGTACCCTTCGTCTCTCGAAATGAAGCCGTCTCTGTTAGCATCGCTCGACATGAAGTACTGTTGAGATGAAGACACTGCAATGCAAACTGTTGTGTTCAGTTAGAAAACTGAAATGGAAGAGAAATAGCCTCATCAATTAAATTGGCAATAGAGACAAATAATTCGCCGAATTGAGAGTCTATTATAATGAATTCGACTCACCATCATCAAGGGCGGATCTTTTATCACGGTACTCTCTGGCATTACAGTTACAATTGCAGCAGAAGATGTTGCAATAGTTCAAACACTGTAATGTGTTTCATGTATATCCGTAGAAATTAAACTTCACCATGTTTTGCTATTCAAGTGCATATGTACTGTATTTTAGACCCACATCTCGAGAGAAATAGAGAGAGCATATTTAGAACTCGAGTACTCACGTCTCCGTAATTGTAATACCAACTGCAGCACTTCTGGACCGATAGTGCCACGAAGGAGAGGAGAAGGATGATGGAGAACAGGCGCATCTTCGAAGAAT
>LS558154.1:228250-291880 GCA_900490775.1 Pristionchus maxplancki
GAGAATGGAGAAAGAGGGGGATGTGAGTGAAGAGTGATACAGGGGATGGGAAGGGGAGAGAGTGGAGAGGAGAGAGTGGAAGGGGAAGGAGGGAAGGGGTCAAGAGGTCAATCGAGGTGGAGAGTTTGTAGTGTGATAGGAGCACTCTCTTTCGAGAGCTCAGAGCGATTATTGAGGGAGGGGGAAAGTCTGTGAATAACATTGCTCTTGGATACGAGTCGCTTCTCAGTGATTTTATAGCAGTTTTCAAGTTTGCATTCCAACGGAGTCATTTACCGATATGAACAATTCAATGATGTGAGTAGACAAAACATACGCGGTTGTGATTAATGTTCTTCTCGGGCGAAAATTTTTTTCTATACTTTTCTCCATTTTTTCGTACGAATTAAACGCAGTGATGTGTCTTTCGTTTCACCACTCCTGTATCATCATGGCTTCTTGATCAGTAGGTATTCACAGTGTATCATTTGACCATTCATAATCAAATGTGTTTTATCACATACTATACAACTCTATTCGATCCGATTCATCAACCTAGTAATCACAAGAACAAGTAAAAATATGTAAGTTGCTGAATGTGAAGATTTCGTTGTTGTTTCGATCGGTAATGGAGTGGTCGCTCTCTAAATGAAGTCTTCAGGTGGTTTTAGGCAATAATCACCGTTGGGTTGGGCGTTTGATTCATATTCGCAGATGTTTCATCCTCATTGCTGAATTTCTCAGTGCACAGATACTCAAAGAGATTGAAATACTGGTAGAATCCCACCTCAAAATGATATTTTTAATAAATCAGTTCCCAATCGCCTTACCGTAACCCTTCTTTCTGCCATCGTATCATCAACTGTGTAGCATCCTCTAGTAACAGCTCCGCTCTGCTCCTTATAATAGCAAAAGTCTCCTCTACACGTCAAATTGGTAGCTATTTCTGCCTGAAATTACTGTTTCACGATAGGAAACGGGGAACATTTTTACATTTCGGTATGTGTGGCATTCCACTTGGCGTCTAGTGCTATTGCATCCATCATTTCTAAGTCTTTGAGCTCGTTGAACACAGGTCTGAAAAAGATGAGAAGAATAAATTCGCATTTTCCAAAATAAGAACTACATCATCCATGCAGTTTGCGTAGAAATCGGTAGCGAGATGTGAGATTTCCGTACAAGCATCAACATTTCTGAAATTCAATATTCAATATTGGAGATTTCCGTACAAGCATCAACATTTCTGAAATTCAATATTACACTCTTCCACAATTAAACTTCACCAACTTATCGTTCACCCTCTTCACACTGCAAGATAGCGCAGTGCACTTCGACTGGGTCTGAAAAGCACATTTTTAGGCCAAATATGGGGTTCCCTTGCGCTACCGATGCGAAACACGTGTTTAGCGGCTGTTGCTGAAGTGTTAGCTCCTCGCTTGGGTCGAAAGAGTTGCACATTTCTTTCCTCAAAGAATATTTTTGGTCCGGTATGATATGAATTTAATGAATTTAATTAATTAAAATTCACTGGCAGGAGCAGATGAGGCTCCCCACATTGTCTGGATAGCATCCACTGCGATTTGAGAGCAAAACGTTTGTTGCGCAGGCCTAAAAAGATTCAAACTATGTAGTGATGACAAATCGGCATTCGTCTCTTCTTTCTTCGCATTCTCTCTAGTCTTCTCTGACCAACGGAGATCATTCGAAACAAGAAAGGCGCTTGCCGAATTGTTATCACTATTTCGAACTTGATGTCTTCGACTCGATGAGAGCTCTAGGATTTACCATGGTTTGCACAAAGCTATCATGAATAAAAGATACGCAAGCATCACCAGTGCAGTTCGAACTGGAAAATGATTCCTTGATTAAAATTTTTTTTCATAATTGTAACTTACAATTCGCCGTTGCGCATCAGACTCCACTTGGTGCATGTGATTGCGAAAATTGATTTGAAATGTAAAGAAAGGGAGAGAAAAAACACAAGTTGGAGCATTTCTGAAATATAGAAGCTCAAGTTAGCGTCGCTTCGCGCCTACTCCGTAAGATGTTATTAGCCATATTTAGAAAGATACTCTATCGTCGGCGAAAAATCTTACAAAATGAACAAAGTGTAGCCTTTCCATCCTAGCGTACCCGCTTATTGCGAGAGATGTAATAAGCTGGGGAATGTGGAGAGAAACGGCTAAGGTGCACGTCTGAGTCTTGTGAAAATCAAAGGCTTACGGATTATTTTTCCAAAGAAACTTCAAGCATTTTCAGGGAAGACTGATAAACTCTGTGATGATTGTTAGACCAATAAAGATTTAATATATTAATCATTTATCGAAAATATTGAACTTGCGAATGCATGGTCACATCATTCTTCTTCTTACTTACAACGTCTATACAACTACGGACTGCCTCAATCGTTCATCCTAAAGACAAGGGCTTGGGGCGGATCAATTATCGATCGAAAATCGATCCACCGTAATCACAAGTCAGCAGACGAGATACGGTAGGCAAGGGGTGCACGGTAATCAATCGCAAACTGCGCAAAAATATAAAACAAGTGACAAAATAGCGCTGATTGTGTGTGAAAAATAGTGGATGATACAAATAATGATGTCCTGATCTCAGGGTATTCCGTATGTGTTGTGGTGAGGGTGGGGTGAAGTATCTGGCAGGGGATCTAGACCGGGAAGGGCCGGGACCGGGAATTGGGAACGGGGCCGGCATTTAGCATTCGACGCCGTCAAAGTCGTCGCTTTCCGTGGAGTACTCGGCAACGATGGCCATCAGATTGGCTTGCGGGTTCTGGAATTTCGATCATGAATATTTTTCCACGCTACTTACGGCTTGTTCGGGCGAATTAGCGCACATAATCAAACAAATGGTGTGAGTGCTTCCCCAGGCGGTATTTATGGTTGACAAAGATAAACTAAACATACCGAATGCGTGCGTCGATGTCCCTTCATGCTGTTCTTGATTGCTCGCACGTTCATTTCTTGATCCGAGAGACCGTCCGAGTGCATTGCGCCTGCGATTGCATTAGGTATTCATGTTGATCATCTTTTGATGGCCTCTCCTCACTCCTCATGAGAGTTTGCACTGCTCACGAAATAGTATTTTGTCATTTCATTAGATTGGTAGTTTCCAGATGTGCTCAGAATATGCTTCACAAGAATCATAAAACGCCACTGAATCGGGCTATTGTGATTCTTTCTCTAGACCCGTCGGAATAAACTCGCTAATGATCATCAATACGATTGTCACTGTCTCTTCATTTCACACAGTCCCTAATCAGTCGACCGGGAGAGATAGCGCGGAGAAGGAAGAGACGGCGATCAATTCGAGACTACACTATAGTACCGAATTGCTAGAATTACTCACTAATCTCCAGTGATCGCTCCAGCGAATTGGCGATTGTCGATGCCATGGAACTCGTGAGCGGATCGTGATGGCGGGCGCGAATCTGGAATTAGTAAATTGGGCCTAATTAACGTAATTAACCTAATTAATATCTTAAGTGTTCTCTAACTATTAATAATTCAATGCTTAGAAGTTACAGTATCATGCCAGTTCACGATAGTGACCTACTATCATCAGATTGGAAATAAAGTTTATGTACCTTCTCAAGATCCTTTGCAGTGGCCTCAAACGCGGCCGGTCCCGAGTTGGAGTCGAGCGAGGAGTCGAGCAGGTTACTGTAACAGTGAGTGTGAGGTTACGGTAGAAAGTATCGAGAACTGATCAATCAATAACTACCGTACCCATTGTCCTCCTCCTTCTCATCATCGTCATCGTCACTGGAGCACTCGGCTGAAGCGTCGGACGCTCGACGATCTCCCAACTGGAAATTTATTTCATTTATCGATTTATTTTCTCTCTTCCACTCCCATTTCGTCCATGCACAAAAACCATCCTTTTTACATTACGACATTGTTTCGCTATTCATTTTTTCAAGCCGGAGTGGCAAAAAATCGAAAAAGAAAACTCCTCTGTGATAATACGATACACTTGAAACGCAACCGAAACTGGATTTCCATTTTCGAAATGATTTCAGGGAAAGGAAATAATTCTCACCGTCTGCGGGTTGTTCGAGTCAATGGACGAGAAGAGATCGGCGTTGGGGTCGATCACGCCGAGGAGGCGCGGCTCGGGCTGGGTTGCCTGAATTGGAGGAATTATCTCGCTCTCTCATTTTTGCATGCTCTCTCGCTTCTCGATGCTCGAGAGAGCTCGAGAGAGATGCTCGAGAGAGCATTGCGAATTGAGAGAGTCAGACGATTACTCCTCAATTGAAACCATCGTAAACACTCACTCAAGACCCAAAAAGTGCTCTAATGTTCCTAATCGCATTCTAACGCTCGCTTGTGACAATTGGTACAAGAATTATCATTATGGCAAGGTGCCTATCCGCTATTTGAGCAATGAATTTGATGATAGAAACCCCGACATTCTCATATTTCACCCTATCCCATCTCCTCTAGGGATGGCTTCGCAAGAAATTGTCTCTCCATTTCGCGTGCTCACTCACCAGTCAGAGAGGCGAGAGAGCGTGCGGAATGAAGAGAGCCATTTCTTGCCAAGCCATCGCTAATCTCCTCACCTGCAACGGCGACGCTGGCTCCGAAGTACCCGCCATCGGATTGACGTGCGTAGTGATCGGCGAGGTGTAGATCGGGTTGGAGTACCTGCGAGTATTATTTTATTTTCTTTTATTTATTTTTGTTTTTACACGAACATTTTCCTATCACCATTGAATGATACTTGTTGACTGAGGATTTTATGATAATGGTGAAGCATAACCGAATCGTTTCTGATCGAATCTGATTCGAGATCTCGAATTAACAAACTCAATCTCATTTTTTTGAATTTTTGGGTCATTTATTGATATGCAGCGCAAATTACCATTACACAGAAGCGCTTTTTTTTAAAAAAAAGCTGCAAAAGAACACTCACTCAATAATCGGCAGTTCCCTCTCATAGCTGCTCTCATCCCTCTCCTCATGATGCGAATCGCAAACTGATCGGAGCGCCTCCTCGTAGGATGAGGAGACCGGGAGCTGAATTGTTTTGTTATTGTTATGATCATAATAATAATAATAACAACAACAATAACACCCTACCTTGCCCGGGTTCAGCTCCACCAACTGGACGGGGATGCGCTCCCGTTGAGGAGAGAGCACCGAGTGTCCGGGCGATGATTGGTGCACGACCAGGCTGCGGGCGCTGAAGGATTTTTTTATTGAAAAGAATAACAATAGCAATAACAACAACAACAACGTACCGCTGCTTTCTGCAGCATCGCTCGCTGCCGCAGTCGCAGCCGCCGGTCGGCGCAGCAGCTGCAGCATTGTCGAGCGTGTCGTAGTGCGAGGCGGGCCGTGTTCTTCTAAAGTATTGTTTATTTTACGTCGGAGGCGGGACAACAATCAACAAGCACTGATGTCAATTATTGTTAAAGAGAAGGTGAAACATATTTTAAGAATTTCGAAAATGTAATATTAACCTGGCCGGCGACAGACTCGCTCCACCATCAATCGGGCAGCTGGCGCGCTTGTCCCTGCTCCTTGAGTGAGGCGTGCGCGCTGGTGAGTCCCTTCAAGTTAATTCACATTTACCCCTAATATTTCGGCAAAAATATCAAATATATTATTAACATTGGTCTCACCTAATGAATGAGGCCCTCGACGCCCTGGCAGCCGCTGCTCGTTGCTTTCTCTGCGCGACAAGGCGGCCATCCGACCAGCGGCCCTCGGCGTTGCGGTAGATCGAGGACTGGAATAAGAACTAAAATATTGTTTCGAGAATGGAATCCAATGATTAATTGGTTGGCTCTAGTATGTTCTTGACGCAATAGTGAAACATATTTTGCCTCGCTGTTACGGAACATCACCAATTTTCTGACAAATTTTACTTTTTATTTTCGAAAATCAAGAATAACCCTCACGTTCTGTACGTCGTCACTCATCGTCGAGTGCCGGGCAGGCGATCCTCTCATGAAATCCCCGTGGAGATGGGAAGAGGCCGAGTGGCGGAGTGATTGCTCGCGGGAAAAGTCTGAAACATTCGAATTTAATAAAATCATAACCGACTACCCGGGATCATTTGTCTCATCCTTGATTTTTTTTCCTATGCTTTCGTAGATCCAGGAAAGTGTTCCGTTCGGCTGTGCGCATACCTATTCCTTCGCTTGACCCTCCGAGGTCTCGTTGACTCATAACTCACTTCTCGGCCTGACCGGAGTGGCCATCGGGTTGTGAAACCCTGAAGACCGGGTCGAGTTCTGTCGGGAGAAATTGACCGAGGCTGAGGATGGTACGTAGCCAGAGGAACTGAAAGAAGATTTATTTGTGCATTCCCTATGTCCGAATAATCAGATGGAAAAATCTCGTGCTGAAAACTGGAAAAAGATTTGTTTTTATAGCAGTAGGTATTCCCGTCATATATATCACACCGAAAAGGTATTGCGCGAATTAATAATTGCTGTGAAACCTAACCCAAACAATTACATTTTTGTCAGGTTCTGCTTCCCCAAGGGGTAAAAAAGAAATTCCGTACCTCGACGCCTGGCTGCATCTGTAGGGCGACCCACGAGTGTAGGCGGAAGCGGCAGAGCCGACGATCTGAATGAATAATCATCATGATTTCGAAAAATTGGTAATTTTTTTCACCATCACTCGCGCTGGAATTGATATTAGAATTTATCAGCACGTTTATGCTCAAGATGAAACCTAGCTGAATTCACAGTCAGGAAAGGTGTAAAATCAATGCTTTCTAAAATGTCCCGCACTCTCTCATTTCGCCATATTATATCCCCTTTTCATGGTTAGTTTCCCTTTAAAATAGCTGATTTTTACGCTAACCTCGTCCTCGCTGCTCGAGTAGCCCCACTGGCCCTGGCCGGCCGGCCCGTAGCACTGTGCGCTGGCGATCGAGGAGCAGAAAACACTGCAATATTATGCGTTTCCCGAGTTTTCAGTGCATTTTGTGATTCTGATCGTTGTTCTTAGTGCTGTACTTTATTTGCGCTCTTGCTATGGAAAAGATGGTAATTTTCGACCTACGAGGTCATTCTTTTTTTGATATACGCCATAGAACGCATCAACTATAGATACAGGTGATGATTCAGAGCTATGCCGAGGTTGTTTCATTGTTTGGAAGGAAAATGATCAATAAAGTGATACTCACTCCTGCTCTCCTCCCCTGATCGTCTTGGGTCCCGCACGGACGACCACCGGTCGCTGCTGCTGCAATCGATCGATAAATCAATAATTTTTCGAGGAGATATCGCCACATGAGGATGGCAATGCGCATGAGTAATTGATTTTCAAAATCAGGGCAACGAAGCGATTAATGTTCGTCTTTCCCAATTCAATTACACACACTCACACTGATCTCTGATTACTAGATTTCTCTGATCTACCCTAGTATCCCAACAAGCACTGCAAATCCAACCTGAATAGCGGTGAAGGACCCTCCAATTCTCGGTCGAGGCAGACCGGCGACCGAGCAGCGCTCATCAAGAAGACGCTCGCGATGAGCGAGGTCCTGAATGGAAATTTGGATTACGGTAGATCTGGATACGGTAGCCAATCAATCAATAATTGTTCATGTCAGGCGTCTGACTAAGATAAAAGTTTTAATAGTTTAGGAAGAGACAACCAACGGTTCATTAACAATTCAAGGCTGAGATGGCCAAATAAAAATTGTGAAACATACCTCCTCCCTCTCATCCAAATCCGCCAGGCAATTCGTCAGCTGCGCGTACATCTTGTTCACGCGCTGCAGCTTGAACTCGAACATCTCTCTGGAATAACAACAATAAGAACAATGAAAACAAAAACAACAACAACAAAACAATAACAAACCTGATGTCCATCGCGTGGCGCAGCTCCTCCTCGCGCTTCTTGCGGAGCGCCTCTTGCTCTGAAAATAATAAAGTCAGTTTGCGATCGAAATATATACGGTATTCACCGTATGCCAACTTACGGTGCTGCTGCTGCATCAACTCCGCGCCGTGCTTCTTCAGCGAGTTCGGGTACTCGATGTTCTTGGCGCCCTCGCGCCAGATCTCGCAGCGCCGTAGCCACTCCTGTAGGAAAAAGTCATAATTTTCGAAATAAAGTGCGCGGCAGCGCGTTCGGTGCGCGACTATCACAAACCTCCTGGCCCAACTCCTCCAGCTCCTTCTTGAGGATCTGCAGGTGCTGCAGGATGTTGACGAAGGAGGGGCGATTGCGGGGTTTGAGGGACCTGGAGTTACGGTGGTTAGCGGGGATTTGGCAGCGCAGGATCTTGCAGCGCATTTTCGAAATACATACCAACACTGCCTCATCAGCAGCTTGAGTCCCTCAGGCGCGGTGGGTGGGATGGGCAGAGACAGCTGGCTGGAATCAATGCATTTTTTAAAATAAATTCTCAAATGAATGAGGTTGTGTTTCAGCGATGACACAAAGTACGATGCGACAAGTATGAATAGTGCTCCTGCGTCGTTTGCAATAAAAAATCGAATGCAACAACACCCCTATGGATCTCGAAATATGAGTCGCCGTCTCTTCATTCCCCACGCTCTCTCGTCAGTCAACCGGGCGAGAGAGTGTGTGAAATGAAGAGACGGTGGCTCGTATATCAAGGTCTACTCCCCAAATGATGGCCACTCATCCAGCTGCGCTTCCCTTTCTATAATCGTAGTCAATTTTCAGGGCAAACTCACTTTGACCCGACTCCCCCTAATGATAGTAATTGAGTCATTTTTTCTCGATTTTCTTGTCTTATTTCCTATTTTCCGCTCTACGATCCCCATTAGAACAATCAACCGCTTAAAAAACGATAAGACTCACTTCGATCCCACACCCCAAATGATGGCCATCGAGTCGATGTTCTTGTACGGTTGCTCCCTAGTGAGCATCTCCCAGAGCACGACGCCGAATGACCACACGTCTACCTGCAATTAATTTTTTAAATGTTAATTAATTTCGAAAATATAATAATCGATCTCGCAAATGAGAGGAGATAGTCGAACCTTCTCATTGCAGGGCTCCTTCTTGATCATTTCGGGCGCGATCCACGAGACAGTTCCTGGAAGAACACAATAGTTAGTTTTCGGATTTCTTTGATTCTCTATTTTTCATCAGACGGCTCCTGCAAATGCCGCGATTGAACTGAGCAACAAATGGTGGCATTCTTCAAATATGTTTCATTCGTTAATAATATCAATGATCAATCCAATCTTAATGATTGCTTCTCGGGCAACAATTCAAAAATAAAAAAATAGTATTTGCTCACCAAATAAAGACATTTGATTGCTGTTCATCTTGTTCAGTTGATGATTACTCGTTTTGCCTTGCATGTGCTTACTCAACCCCTACATTTTAATAAAGATAAAAAAATCTGAAATTTCGAAATGCTTTGATACTCACCACAAAAAGACATCTGAGTACTATTCATCTTGTTCAACTGATGCGACGTGCCGAAATCACAGATGCGCAGCTGGCCGTCCTCGGTCATCAGGATACTGAAATGATGAGTATCACCAACTGACTTTCTCGGGGAATAAGGATACGGTAACTAGTAGATCAAAAAATCGATAAGTGAGGTAACGATAACTCACTTGGGCGACTTCAGATCCCTGTGGATGACTTTGTTCTTATGCAGGTAGTCCATGCCGTCCGCGATCTGCTTCGCCCAATCCACCCATTCCATCGAGTCTGAAGGATTGATAATAACATAATAACAATAAGAAAACATGATAACAATAACAACAACAACAACAAGGTTCTTGTTTTTTGTGCTCCTTTGTCTCTCACAGAACTACATCTATCCTAATGCGAAGCTGCCCAGTTCAAAACTTGTCATGTCTTTCAGAACTTACCAACAGAGTGCTCCTTCTTCAGGACCTCACAAAGTTGCCCTCTCGTGCAGTACTCCATGACTACAGCGAAGACGGGAGCCTGACGACAAACGCCCCTGGAATAAATCAATTCATATTATTCTGTAATTCATCACAAGCATCACAAGCATCGACGCTTTTCACTGTCTTTTGTGTTTAATGAAGATCTGAAACACAACTAGGCACAATCAGTGTAGTGAACTGTCTCAGCATCTCAAATCAAATTGACTCCGCCTAATGTCTCCATATCCCGAAAGCAAGACTGGAATAGGACAAGGGAACGGATAACTCACAAGAACTTGATGATGTTGGGGTGCTCCAGATGCTTGAGATGCCCGATCTCGGCCTCCTTGATGTCCTTGACCTTTAATTTGTTGTTTATTAATAATTGTTTATTGATAATTATTCAATGATTATTTATTAATAATAAATGAGTTAAATACCTTCTTCACAGCCACCGGCCGGCCATTCCAGCTACCCGAGAAGACAGCGCCCTGCATTTTTTTTCGTTTACTGGTTATGTTTCAGAATTAAGTGAAAAAGGTAAGCGACTAAGTAGAATGATCGCTCGCGTCGTTCGAAGTCGTGGAAGCAAAAAAAACAAGAAAAAACAAAAAAAAAGCCAACCTGCGACCCCGACCCAAGCCACTCCAAGTCCTTGATGGTCCCGAAGTCGATCTCCCAGTCGTCCACCTCATTGTGGATTGACTTGGCGCTGGAATGTGGATCAATCGATAATCGAAAACCTACCGTAATCCAACTGTATGTACCGTGCCCTACCGTAATCCTACCGTAACCCCTACTCACAGATTGTCCTGACTCTTGGCAAAGTAGCTGATCACAGGCCGGAAGCAGGCAAAGAATCCCTCGTAAAGAGAGAAGGGCGTACGATAATAGGGCTTCTGGCCGGCCTGGGGAAATATTGAAATTTGGTTATATAAGCGTCTGAGCAAATCGATAGTGAATATTCGATTTGTCATGGTGCTTGAGAAGCCGCAGAAGATGTAGACAGGGAAAATAAGCTCGCCTTGACAGCCCTGTACGCTGCAGCACCAGCGGCCGCTGCTGAGGAGTCGGAAGAAGTGCTCACTGAATAGAAAAGAGCAAATAAAAGTAACGATACAAAACATTTTAGACTCTCGAATCTTCAGAATTGAACTACTACCTGAAGATAAGGATGCATATCGACATCGACAGAGCATTTGTGTCTCTACTAGTCGATTTTCCTTCTTTTATGCTCCCTAATTTCCCAGATGACAAACGATTGTTTGGCTGTATGTAGAATTCAACTTCCATGAAGAGACTACTAAAGATATTTGCAAAGTTGCATCAACCTATTTGCCGAGGAAAAGATATATTACCTGCTGCAACCTCATGCGCGCCCGCAGCCGCTGCAGCACCTGCAGCCAGCTCGCCTTTTCTCGCAGCAAGGGGCGTGGTCGGGGCAGACTGCGACTCCTGCGGCCGGAAGAAGCGGGCGGAAGTTGCTGCAAAGTTGATTTACAGACCAGTTTTCAAAATGTGCTACAGGGATAATAGCTACAGACGCTAGGAGCGCTAGGGTTATTTGTGAACTTCCTTGGACTTCGGTGCTTGAACGGACACTTTCAAACTCACTGGTGGAATAGATTAACGTCATCTTGATCAATTCTAGCCCGTAACAACGCCTCCTCTCTGCATCAATGTTTCTAATTTATATTTTCATCAAAATATCAATTTTTCATTACAACGATTTTCGAAAACAAGTGATAATTTTCGAAAATAACCAAACCAAACTCACTGGTCGAGTTCAGGTCCACCTCGCTCATCATGTCCGAGTCAATGCCGGAGCTCTGCGCGGTCGCGGGCGGTGGCGGTGCGTTGTTCGCCGCCCCTGCGGCCTCTCCCACCGGTCCTGCCAGCGCTGTAATGGGGTACGATAGCAAAGGGTACTGTAGCGGGTAAAATGGTATGTAACGGTGACATCGAATAGAAGCGCGAGAAAAGATAAACTGTAAGGGGAATGAGAGTCAAATGAGTTTCAGAGCAAAGGTATTAGAAGCGAGTGTACAAAAGATTCGATGGAGTAGGGACAGAGATGAAAAAAAAGTTTTATCCACAGTTGGAAGATCGGAAGATCTGTGCAAATCGATTTGAATGCAAAGATCCTTGTCATCTTCCAAATATTCACTCTTCTTCCCAATCGAGCCATTTGCTAATGAATTAGCGCATAATACAGATGAATAAGTCCTCAAAAGTCCCTAGAAGCAAAAACAAGCTATCTATCTTCCAAATCACCGCTCTCCCCCTCAATCGATAGGCGCGGCAAAGGCGAGCGCGTGTGCGTACGTAGAGATAAAACAGTTGATAACACGACGAGTCAGGCGCTCTCTCGATTTGGTATGCTCTCTAGCCGGTCAGAGAAAGGGATAGATCACGAGAAATGCAGATACTCAGTGACGAGCTAATCCACCCCCAGTACTCCTCCCTAGAATGGCAGAGTATCTCTGCTTCTCATGCTATCTCGTCGAACAGATTGCATGAGTGATCATGAGTAGTGATATCGCTAGATTAGCAAGGAGACTAGGATGACTAACAAAGCTGATCATAGTTCCTTCTCGTGCAAGAATGATCTGCCTCTCTCCTTTTCGCATGCTCTCTCGCTGCTCTGATCAGTGAGGAGGCATGGACAAAGGAGAGTTGAAGAGTAGAAGGGTGAGTGATCATGAGTAATAAAGAGACACGGATCACTCCTACACCTCCCTATCGTACAAGGGAGTGTCATGCATGACACTCGATGAGACCATCCGAATAGGATTGGAATGTGCGGCGGATTATCGCCCATGGACAGTTACTGACGAGTGATAGATCGTGCTAAACGGAGAGACGAGAACATTACTCTCCACCGAACGGTGGAACTATGTAGTTACAATCAGAGAGACGGTTGTGGTCGAACACGTCCGTTCTATAGATACAAAAGATCTCACAGAGTCGCCTCGAGTTCAGATGCGTTTCAGAATGGAGTGATGAGGAATGTATGAGGATCGGAGTCGATACCTCGCTGATTGCTTCGTCATAGCAAAAAAATAATGATTAAGGGAACCTTACGTGACTAGAGGTCATCTTGGAACGCATTCCTCCCACCTCACTCTCGCCCAATACACGCACGTTCTCACGGGAATGATCTTCGCTTCCCCTTCCTCCCACTTCCCCTATCCATTACATTCCACCCTCATCCTACTCTAAAGAACTTCTTCTTATGAAATATCCAACAGCTTCCACTCTAGTTGCCTCCTCGTATGTCTGTCTCCACCTTCATAACTCTATCTCTCCATCTAGCTGTCTACCCGGCTCTCATGAGTCTCTAGATTGCCCTCCCGGATTCCGGGGGGGAGGCGATTTGGCTACTTCAAAAACAGTTTACCTTCGCTAAGCAACACCGGAAGCGCTTTCTAGAACAACACGAGACCGGGCTTGAGCATTCATAGAATTCCCGAGCAATTTGATGCACCGGTCCCGAGAAACAAAGGCGTCCTGCTGTGTCCCTCACATGTTTGTGCATCTCAATGCTTGGAATTCTCCTTCTTCTCTAGCGATTATTCTCCACCCTCATGATTGCAGGTTGCATGAGGGGGAAAGGAGAAAAGCGTTTCCGGAGCTGACTAAGCGTGCTCGAGCAAAGACTGAGATCTCTCCATCCAGCGGGTTCTATCACGATTCAGAAGGAACGAAAGAGAATGCGAGCTTGAGAGATCTTAATGCTAGTTCCACAGAATGGCTCAGCGGTCTATCACGATTCATGAGAGAACAGAAGAAATGGGGAGCACCGAAGGATAAGTTGAAGAAGGAGACTCGATCGTTCCTTAGAATGCTCGCGATCTCTGGTCTTCCGGTGGTTGCTAAGGGGAGAGCGCACACAGTAGTCAAGAAGAACACAGTGGGAATAATAATAGAGCCAAGGGACATTATGCCGTAGGAATATCGGCATCTACGGCCTTCCGGTGGTTGCTAGACGGAGCGAGCGCAAATGGTGGGTAGGGAAAATCATAAAGAATACCATAGGAATGAAGACCATGTGAATTGAACATCTAGGGAATAGGTGGAATATGTACGTATCGACATCAAGTGATGAGGCTGGAGGTTAACCGCGAGTAGACGCAGGCATGAAATAGTGAGGACTAAACCTCCAAGAGCGGACTTCGGAAGGATCAAAGCCCGTGGAAACCCGAGATCACATTGTGAGCAAGGAAGTCAGAGGGTGTGAGGGAGGATGGACAGACAGATGAAATAACAAGAGAATTGAGGAGAATCGAGGCCAACGCACAGGAAGGAAGAGGGTTTTCGTGTACAAGTAGATGGATTTCAGGCAACAATCGCAGGGTTGTAGAGCTCGAGAGGAACAAATGTACTCATGACAGAAGATCCCAATATTCAAGAAAGGTACACGCAAACAAGAGCTATCAGGTGGTATGGCTCCACTCTAGCCAGAAAAAGAGGAAGTCTATGGCATCCAAAAGACGCAGAAGGAACAAACGCCATGAATATATTAGTGTCTGCAAAAACACAATGAGTAGAGAATGGTGATGGGCTCATCATTCTTCCCCTCAATCCTCTCGTGTAAGAAGAAGAACATGGCGCACTCAGGTAGGAAGAATGCCTTTGGCAAGAATGTTCGAACACTTCGAACGGGGCAAATGATAACGATCGCTACGTCTCAGAGTGAGGAATGGGATCTCACCATTGATATTCAAGTCAGGTAGAGAGGAAGAATGCCTTTGGCAAGCAGATCGGGGACAATTTCGCAATGAGCGCAACACTTGTTTGATAAGATGAGTACTCACTAGCGAAGAGGAGAGGGAAGGGAAAGGAAGACATTCTATCTCTGCTTTCGGCCAGGGATTACGGGAATGAAAGGGGCTCTTGATCCATCACAATCTATCCTTTCTCTGACCAGTCAGAGAGCAGGAGAATGTGAGAGACTCAACGTGGAAGACAGAGAAAGAGAGTGACGAGAGACAATGTGAATCAGAGAGAAGCGAGAGAAAGAAAGAAGACGAGAGATAGCACAAAATCGAGAGAGACGAGACTCGAAGAATTCCGGGAATCATCAGGCGAAGATGGCAGACAACTGCTGTAAAAAGCGGAGGAAGGGAGGACAGAGTGGATGAGGAGGAAGAAGGGGAGGAAGGAGTGGGCGAGAAGGTGAGTAGCAATAATAGACAGAATCGATGATACTGGTGACCTATACCTTCAGAACCTGCTAACATGGAATGGTGGAAGAAAAGATGAAGAAGAAGGTGGAGGGAGGAGGAAATGGAGGAAAGAGTGGGCAAGAAGAGGTTGGATCCGCAGTCAAGCGACGCAATAATAGAGGCCGGGAATAAGAATTCGAGAACGTTTTGCGGCTGGGCGAACTTCTTTAAGCAGCATGGACAAGATTTGAAGCGAGGATGAAGAAAACAGAGCAATGACCGGGCTGTACACTGGAAAGAACTGGCTAATGTGCGCAAAACAACCGGAACACCTGATAAGAAGGACTATCTCGTGATATTTTGATGGACTTCTCTCTGCGGATAAGAGAGTAGGCATAATAGCGAGAGATTCATATGATAAAGAGTAAGGAAGAGCAAATAGAGATGAATTATGCACTGCAAGAGCAATATCATGTTTTGCACGACAAGAACATCTCGATTTCGATAGTACTTTCGAAAATACAGATGGAACCCCGCACGTCCTCTTATCGAAGGGCTATTACATGAGGGCCGCGTTCAAAACAAGGATGACTAAATGGCTAATTCGATACGGTAAGAAGTGTTATCTCGCGAAGTGATCTCCCTTGTAGGAATGAGAGGGGCAAACTAAAATGTCACGAGGAGGAATTGAGAGTGGAAGGGGAACATGACTCAATGCATAGAAGCTGCAAGCGAAAGGATACAGTGACGGGAAGACGATCAAGGAACAGTTAATGAGAAGAACTATCACGAGCCGAAGTGGATGATAACGGTGAATGAGTGAGCATGATGCAATAGCTTACTAATCACAAGTGTACGAAGCGATGTAGATAACGAGTAAATGAGAAAGATGCAGTGAGATTTATGGGAGGCTAGCTAGATTTTCTCGGTGGAACAAGTCGATACAGCACAAGAAGAGATAAGAGCCGTTCGTCAAAGACGATGCAAGAAAGATGTAGCAGAATGAGCTCGGAACAAGTGCGCTTCGCAAATTGATGGGCACATAAATAACGACTATTTCCTTATCGACAGAGATCATGTCCACGCCCTTTGCAATGATTTGCAAGAGTTTGGCAGGTGAATCGCCACGTTTTCTCTTCTTTTCGTTTGGGACGCGCTCAGACGCCTAGCAACGATCTGCATTGTCGCTACTGTACACTGAATCTCTCTTTGCAATCGAAGAACCAGACCACGGTTACTCGCTATTATTTGTGTTTTCACTCAAGAATCAAGGTAAACGGTGCAATTTCCAGCAAAAAGCGACACAATTGATCGATAATTTGCACAAAAGTCTACTTGATTCGAGGGGCAGAGGGACAACGACCCCCACCCACAGAAGAGAGAGCCGAGCGCCCGAATATTGGCTTGTTCAGCTGATATTAAACTAGAGATCATGCAAAAAGAGAAAGAACAGACAGTGAAAGGGACGAGAGAACGTGGGAAACGGAGAGAGCGCTATAAAAAGGAGACGAAAAGCGCCACGGAGCCCCTGACGTCAATGCGGTTTTGACTGCGGCGCTGGAAAACGCGTTTTCCGGAAATGGAAACGAAAGGCCACTAAAGACACGTGGGGTAAGGAACGGGAGCTGCGTCCAACTGGTTCCTAGCGCTCCCTCTCTTTTTCCTTTCTCTACCCGCGCTCAACTCACCTCCCCTCCTCCCTTCTCCACCTCTCAATCATAATGTTCGATCGGGTGACTCAGCGTAGAGAAGGAGACGGAATGAGAGCGCTCTCTCGGTTTTGCATGCTCTCTGGTTGATCTGGGAGAGAAGGGGATGGAGAGGATGGAGTAGAGAGGGGAGGGGAGAGGTGCAGAGAAATGTAGTTGGATGTGCGGATCTAGCGGTGGACCTCTAGTGAAACATGGAGAGGAGTGTGCTTGATTGGAGTCCGAACCAATCCTCCCAAGATGCCCCTCGATAAATCAATGAATCAAGCGATGCACTCTAGTGTCATATTCACACACACAATCCGAGTATCGCGCGATACTTTGTGTAGACCTTGTCTCGTGAGAAGTACTGCAAGAGTCTGCGGGCGACTCGAGAAGGCGAGGCAAAGTATAGGGGAGGTAACTTCCCTTACCCTAGCTTGAGCGAGAAAGCGCGGTAATTGCACCTTGCTTCTCTTCCTTGTGATCTGTTAGTGTTTCCCGAGAGACGGGAGGCGCCTCACCCTATATGGGACGGAGCAAAGAATAACATCCTCTTCATCCAATCGATGCTTTTCAGTGCTCGAGTGAAGGAAAAACATTCCCTAGGTAATCTGTTCGGGGTCCCAAGTGAATAGTGCGTTAAACGGACAGTGCAAGAATGGGCGAATTGAAGATCTCTCTCTCTCATGCGGGCGGATCGATTCAATGCGGATGTGTCCTCATCATAACAACTTCAAGTATAGGTATGCGTACTTAGTTAATCTGTTCGGGCTGTGAATAGTGCGGTAAACGGACAGTGCAAGAACGGGCGAATTGAAGAGCCCTCACTCTCACGGAGGATCGACGAGAAAGTGGGCCAAGGGCCAATCGCAGTTGTTCGCGCATGAATACACTCTTTTTGTATGGGAGGAGTGGAGAGATTGGGAGAAGAGGGTGGTCAGGTGACTTTTTCTGCGTCTTTAGTGGACGTTTACGGACGTTTACGGATATCCGGAGCTCGTAAGGTCAGAGGTTCTAAGATCAGGTGACGAGATGGATTCAGAAGAAGAATATGGAAGCCAATCAAGTGCCAATCCGTATCACTCCCTAGAAGCGCAAGCATCCCATAATAACCGTGTTTTGCGCCTATTTTCCGCTCCCGTTAACAGTGAATCAATCCCGAGGGCGATAATATTGTGTGCGCAAATACCATTCATACTGATGCTAGTGAATAAAACCAACGCCCACCTATCGCCGAAACATGAGAGGATTATGGATACATAGAACAGCTATGAAGGAACGCATGGATTATTCAAAATCCAGCAAGAGGATTAGTCTAAAACAAGAACAAGGGAGACGCGAGATGATTTATTGGATGGAAGGGCTGGAGATGGGAGTCTTGTCTTAGTTCTGCTAGACCTATGCGAAGAGCAATGAAATCCGTGTCATCCTCAACAACCCATGTCCATCTCCTTTTCATTCAAAATGGACGCAGCGCTAATGAAAAGCGAGGCGAAAGGGCAATGAGGAATGAGAAGGAGAGAGAGAAGTGGCGCTGACAGGGAATGGAATGGAATGGGGTAAATGGGAGGAGATGGACGGCGGGTGTCAGGAGCGCTCTCCTCTTTTCCTCCATCTCTCGAGGGCTAGAGTAACGAGAGATAAGGCGAAGTGGAGAGATGAGAGTAATGGGACAAGATTTACTGGGTAGGAGAAGCCAAATGGACAAATGGAGATGGACCGACCGAGAGCCAATTTGGGGGTGTCGTTGAGATTCAAGCGAGTAGATCCATTGGGATGTTTGAAGAGATAGGCATGGAGGGCTAACGGTCTCATAGTTTGAAAGGGAGGGACGTGTTGAGAGATTCTCCATTCAGTTCTTCAGGACAACGAAGAGTATTAAAAAATGACTAATTTGGCGTGGTTTGAGTGGCAGAGCGAGGCATACTCTTCTCTTAGACCTTAGACCTACTGGTTCGGTTTACATCGCTGAGACATTGTCGCGAACGAGAAGACGATGACTAATTTGGCGCGAACTAGCCAGTTGTTTGGCCGGAACACAGGCAACAACTTCGATTACTACTTTCGACCTTGGCAAAGATTGCCGAAAGAGCTACAACCTCTGCGGGGGATCACTCCCCCGATCTCACTCTGTGAGCGAACCTTGGAATGGGTGATTGGAGTGGTGAAAGACGCTAGAGATAGGTTGGTCACCTAACTAATAGGATCAAGGCTACGAGAGTTCAGAGGATTGAGTTGATAAAAGTGCAGCAATGATGCAGACGTTTGAGACAGCTCTGGTAGATTTCTAAGTTGAACTCTTCGGTGTCGAACGGGGAAACAGTTCGATTGAGAAGGGGAGGAAAAGCCGGCAAGGGCACAGGACAAACAAACAGTTTTTGTGTGGGGAGAGTAGGGAGGAAAGGGCGAGGGAGGGGAAGGTACGGAATGATGTAAGGAAGAGAGTTGCGGTAGACTATTATTGGATCCTCACTCTTCAATCACTAATCACATCTTCTTAGTCAATTGCAAAGATAACTGGGGAATCATAAAAAGAGGGCATGGCATGATGCAAGGAAGAGTGGAGGTAGAGATCTTATCGACTCAATCAATGATATCAACTAAATCAAGTGGACAATCGATGAGGAATGGCGAGGAAGAAAGGTCATAGATGTCAGCGCGATTCCTAATCGTTTGGCAGTTGATTTAGAAGAATCGAACAGAGAAGTGAACTGACATTTCTTCATTGATCAGCATTACTAATACTTCCAATCTCGTGACATTCATTAGAGAAGGCTTAGACATTGGAGAGGTAACAAGATGAGTCGACAAAAAAGGGTGGACACCAAAAAGAGGTTGCTATCAATAGCCATCAGGGCGGAATAAAGGCACTTTGCAAGGAGCGATTCACCGATTGATAGCGCTCAGAGCAATTTTAGAATGGAATGAAGAAGGATTCATCAAAACAAGCGTATCTTCAGTGGTAAAGTCAAGAAGGGATAAGAATAAGAAGGAGAATGACTTCAAGATGCAGACTGGAAGAGGCATATTGGGACAGGGAGGCTGAAAGTGCGAAAGGACACCGTGGCACGTTCCGTGTCATCAAAAAGTCAATAGAAAGAGAGGACTTTTGTGCCCACTCTCTCAATTTCGCGTGCTCTCTCGCTCCGGCTGACCAGGTGCAATATGAAAAGAGCGATTGCGCCCACACTCTTCGCGTTCTTTGAATCAATCAATGATTTATGAATTGAAGAGGAAGAATTCTGAGTTCAAAGTGGGCTGAAAAACGGAGGAAAGAGAGGTAGGCACAGGCAGGCTCAGTAACTCATGGCGACACTGCGTATCCAATGCGCGTGAATGGATGGAAGAAGATGAAGAAGGAGAAAAATGGATTTGCAGGTCCAATAGAAAGAGAGAAAACGTGTAATTCAAGCGGAGAAAATCAAGAAAAAGGCGCCCGGAAACGTCATGAAGCGCCCATTCAACGGAAATGCACAGAGAGAGAGAAACAGAAAGAAACGGGAGAAGGAGAAACAGAGGTAGAGATAGAGATGGAAACAGGAGAAAGGAGAACACTACACGTGGTCTAACGCCCCAGCTGATATAAAGCAGTGAAAAACACCCTGAAACTTGGAGAATAGCTTCTAAATCGAGGACAACTCCACTATAATTCCTCTTGAATCCAAAAACTCGTTCTAATGCAATATTCACTTCGAAACTCGCTTTAAAAATGCGGGAAAACTACGCAAAACTAGTGAGAAACAAGCCCCAAAAGCCATTAAACAACGCGAGTGGGGCGGAATTGCCTCTGTCCTCTCTCTAGAAGCCCACTCTCCCCGCAGTATCTCTCTCCTAGATCGATGTTCTGGCGCCCAAGACGACGAAGAGAGAAACTCTCTCGTTTATGCCTTGTCTCTCCTTTTGTCTGACCGTCTAGGGAGTATGGAAAGCGGGGAGAGGCAGAGGGACATGACTTCGTGTCCACCCCAGAATGGGCTTCTTCTTCTTCCACGACTACCCCCCAGGCCGAGTTGGCAAGGGAGTCTCTCTATTGCTTCTCTGCTCTCTAAATTCCTCTGCTCTCTACCCTAGGACATGGCTTTGGGGACAAAAAGAGGGGAGCAGAGGGCCTGAGGGAGAGGCGGATAACGGCTGTGTTTTGCAATGCAGAGGACTGAACTTAGGAGAGTCAACGACTCTCTTGAGATTTGCACGGAGTGCTGTCATAGTTTACTCATGCACTGGTTCATCCAATGGATCATTTATCAACGTCTTATATTACTAATTTGGATACTAAAGTGATGTGGTATGACGAAGACCATCATACCGTCTCCGGAGATCCTCTGGATCAAGATTCGAGGTATACGTGGTCTTCTGAAGAAGCAGCATCTCCTGAGCGGTGGCGTTGGAGCGTCAATCGCATCCGCCTTCTGTAGGCGAGCCGATAGCTTCGTTAACTTTGGCATCAGGAGACTACCCTCCAACTGTTCCTTGTTGATGTTGTCAGTCGCCAGCATGGAAGACTGTTGGACCTTACGGACAATGGTAGCTGAGGTTGACTGAAGGCTGAGGCCTGACTGGCGAAGGCTACAGTAGTCTGAACCCTTCAACCGCTCAGGACAACAACCGACAGACACTACTACTTGTGTCTGCTCAGGTCCTCCTCAACATGACTCCGCCTGCTGCAACCGCTGCAGCTGCTTACGTCCTCAGACCTTCGGAGAGCACATCGCCACTCCATCATCTAATTTTACTCCCTGTCCACTGCGCCTGACGTCATCCCGCGGCGAAAATAGCTCCCCGCGGCGCATGGAGAGAAGAGGGAGAGGGGAGAGAAGGAGAGGGATGATGGGGATTTGGGAGACGCAGAGACGAGGAAGAGAGTGAGAATGAAGGCAGGGAAAATGAAGGAAGCAGCCCGCGGCGGTAAATAGCACACTGCTGAGGACTGAAGACCGAGTCGGTGAGTCATCTTCCTTCTTCTTCCATCGTGTCTCTCAATTCATCATGTTCTCTCCTCGAGTAGCAAGAAGAAGAGACCGGGTGGCATTTAGAGAGTCATTCCTTCGCCATCTCGTTCTCTAGTCTGCTCCTGCTTCTAGGAGAGTGGACTGGGAAGGGAGAGACAAGGAAAGCAGTCGTAAAGAAGCAAAGATTTCCCCGAGGAGGTCCTGCAGATGCTGATTCAGCCAATTGCGACCCACGTCATGTACATGGGAGAAGATCACTGACGTGCCCCGCAGTGAAGGCATGCAATTGCTGCTGACCTGCTCTACTCGGGAAGTCAAGTCAATGACGTGTGCATCAAGTAGTGATGCGAGTTGATTCATTATTCTGAGACTTGCTAGCCTTTAGTCAGTCAGTCTGTGGTGTGGTCTATTCCCAATAATGTGAGTCAGATGAGACGTTAGTAGATCATGACGTGTTTGGTTATGAGATCGCAGATGACCGGCTCTATTCTCGGAAAGTCACTGACGTGTGTATCGCGCAGGTTTATCGTTGTGAAAACTCCGGTGACGAAGATACAATATCATAATATTGGAACAATACAGGCGAGAAGATGACGTGATTGAAGTTGTATAAGCAGAATGAATATTTTTTCACTCTGATCGTTGTGTGCGCAGATTCCTCATTGTGAAACCTGTTACTGATGACGAAGTGGCTGTGCGACTATTTTCAGATACAAGACAAGTGAGAAGTTGGGTCTTGTGAGAAGATCGATGACGCAGTTAACACTAGAGCTGTCTGCGGAGTAGAGTGGCTCAATCTAAGAAATCTCGTGATTCGCAGGCCTACGAGAGGCAAATAATGGGACGAGGCATTACTTGTGACAGACTTAATGCTACGAGTAGTGACGTGAAAGTTGGAGAGTAGTGTCGACGAATGAAGGATGAATCTACCATCTTCGAAGACTTTCTCGCAGGACGAAGGAACGATCGAAAGCAGGTACGCTTTTTGAATTGATAATGCAAGGTGATCCATGCAAATGATATCAGTGATGCAATGTGAGCAATAGGGTCGAAGTCTCAAGATATGAATAGGGGAAGATTTAGCATAATCCTAAGCCACTCCTAGGATTACGGATTGGAACTTTGCACAATCTTATCGCACAAGGAACGATTAAAGAACCAACGTCAATAAAGCAAGCCGTTACACACCCGCATAGTGGCGGTACACCAGTTCTTCTCCATTTAAACGCGTGGGAACCACTAAAATAAGAAATCAGGCTGACAACCCCTTCAAAACCGTACAAATCACGAGTGGCGCAATGACGCTGTCATCCCTTCGCCCTCTCTCAACTGATAAGAAATCAGCCCGGACTTTCGAGTGATAACAGCCTTTTCCCGTCGCTCAGCGCTTCCTTCTAGATTTTACTCACTTCGATCGATTCTGTCAGTGATCGATTCTCCTTCCCTCACTACATAATAATCTGTCAGACCAGTTTATAGGAGCTTCACTTGAATATCTCCATTACGAATATTTCCCAGCAGGGTGCCATGTCGTTCCGCGTTCAGTTCAGAGCATCATATTTAGGGGCCGCAAGGTGGATCGCAGATATTATCGGATTTTGTCGAAAGATAAGCCAAATTGTCCTCCGGGGACCCAATAACATCATGCTTTTGGCCGTTTGTCGATATCTTTTCTCTGAGGCGCGATAGAGTCAAAAAGGTGTGTGGACATTCTCCCCTGTAATCGACTTGAAGTCGAGTCGCTAAGCACAGGGGGCGGAGCCTAGAGAGAGGCATCGCGGCCAAATACTCTCTAGAGAGCTAGTGATAGCATGCCTTGATGGCTTAGTGGTAGTGGGTCTGCCTTTGTGACCGCACCTCGTTTGCTCGACTCCACCCCGCTGCAGAAGGTTTTGCCAAGGCCAGAGATAAACAGCGGAAGTCGGAACAAAACAATTACGCGCGTACTAAAACTTTTGAAAATGAAGCACAATTCTGCGCATCATTTTTTCTTTGATCTTTCTTCATGGAAAGTTTCAGAGAAATATAGCGCACCTTTTGCGAAATGCGCAACTTTGTGCTCGCACTCTAACGTACTAAATTACGACATTTAAGTTTTCAATTCCATTTTTGACCTACTCAAAGATAAAAGTTCACGTTGCGCATCTGGGAGGTGATAGATAAAGTCCTTAGCTACAGAATCTTCTTCAGCACGATCGATTTCGTTGCGAATTGAGACTGTGCTCCCCTCGTCTCGCTTTTTGGGGAAATCATGTCTAGGGAAAGTGGGCGGAGCTTGTGGCCCCTAATCATATTCAGTTACGAAGCGATCCACTTTGTACAAGTCTCCGCAAACAGCTTCAACTCGTGAAACAGCTCGTGAGAGAGGCCATAGTTCGCGAGAAATTATCCATATTTTTCTGCATGAAGCCCTAGTTTGCAATTTCTTTCAATTATCGCCATTGAAGCCCTCCCGAACGTAATTGTGCCACTCATGAGATGCCTTTACCCCAATTTTAATCCACCTCTTTCGTTTTCCTCCAGTTTTGCTGAGCTTCGCCTCAATCGATCGTGATTCATTACCAAATATTCCTTTCTCTAGTCTATAATCTTTCGTTTCTGATAATAACAAACTCGTCAATTTTGCAGAGAGAGAGAGAGAGAGAAACATCTCCAACTTTTCGCAGGGTTGGAAAACATTGCACTCGGGGTCACCGATTATAAAAAGAAACGAGCCGGACAACATTGTCAAATCCTTTCCTCAGCGCTCTAGATATTTCGGAAGATTTTCTTTATTTTCCTTGAAAAGTTGTTGCCTTTCGTCATACATTTGTATTGATAACGTATCGCGTAGCTCAGCACTTCCTGATCCGCTTTGAGTTTTCCCGACTATCTTGCGTTGCATTTTCGGAATTGCGAGATTAGTGAATCATAGGCTAATATCACCCCACTAGTGCAACTTTTGATCGACCTTTCTTACATTTCACTAGAATGCGAGGTTAATGAGTCAGCATCGAATATTACCAGCTCTGTTGCAATATTGAACTCTACTCAATATGACTCATGGTTGCGAATATGTACTTAGACGTGGCTTAATATTTTATCTGAGCATATCACCGCAGGCAGGGTCAGTCAGGCAACTTGAAAGATGAGAGAGTAGGACATCTTTCTATAGATTGTTGCAATCTTCAACGCTTATCAAAATGACAGGGAAGCAAATATTATTGAACTATTGTTTTGGCGATAACATATTGCTTAGCTCAGCACTTCCCTATCCGCTTTTGATCTTGACCCTTTCTGCTTTGCAAGCTTGAGATTACGGGCGGATTAGTAATCGATCTCGCATTCTGTCAGCCCGCATATGTACACGATGTGGTTTCTCAATTTTTCGTCTGCAGATTTCAAATGCAACTAATTACAGCACATGCAGCTGAAACTCTTCCAGTACAAGCAGGTCGAGGAACCCGCGCAGCCGGAGGCAGCCCCGAAGAGGAGGGGGTGAGGTTTTGAGACAATCATCCTGCGCAAAAACTGAAAGCAAATTAGTATTGCAAAGCAGTGCCGAAGAGGAGGGGGTGAGATTCTTCATATTTGAGCGAGCACCATGTTAGCATTGTCGGGTCGAGATTATCTAGAATATGAGTAGACCGTGGAACGCATTCGGAAAGATAACAAAAATCACATGAACCGTATGGGGCAGTGCCGAAGAGGGGGGGGGGGGTGAAATGTTTAATTTTTATTTGGACTTTATTTGGACTGGTTTGGCTCATCGTCGACCCATACCTCTCTTGACAATCAATACACCGTAAAACATATTCGATCAGACAAATGAATCGCCCCCAATCATTCGTTCTCATTTATGTCCTTCCAGCTGCTGTTGCGGCCGGCTCTTCGTCACCGCGTGCCTGATCGCCCTGTTGATCACCTTCACGGCGTTCGTCGTGCCGCAGCTGTGTGAGTATTTTCCCTTGTCTTACCATTTCCGTGTGGATACACTGTGTAATAGTGACAAGGGAGAATCTTCCGTGCGCCGAATATTTCATCACTTCAGACTCGACCGTCGACGAGGACGCCCTCGACTCGGCATCTGAGGAAGTTGTCGACCTCTTGGCCAAGGTGAGTCACTCTCCTTCTCATGTACAGCACTGTATCTTCCTTTTAAACACTCGAAAGAGTGATGAGTATACTATTGAATAAATCCAGGTGGAGCTGAAGGGTCTGCAGAGACGGGAGCAGCTCAATGACGCACTGGATGCTATGGATAGGGTGAGTTATTGCTTAACGTTTTCTCTTATTTCTCACTCATTGTCACATCTTATTTCGATTGGCGCAACCCGTTGCGCAAATGTCAACGCTCGAACGTCCCATTGAATTGCAGTGGTGTCCCCTGAAGTTGTCAGATCGGATTTCGTAGATCGTACCGACAACCCTAGTGTCCCCTCTCAGTGTCAACTGGAGTTCGAAAAGGGTGATCGCCTCTTCAATTGGCACGCTCTCTCGCCTCTTTAACCGCCCGCGGAACCAAGAAGCAATTACTCGTATTTCGAGATCTTGTGTCAACCCAGGAGAAATGACGTGACTCTCTAACTTTCACACACTCTCTCGCCCGGTCGGCTGGTGAGAGAGCATTGCGAAATGAGAGAGTCAGACCATTTCTCCAAACTTGACTATAGGAGGCGCAGGATGCTATCAAGACAAGAATGGAGAACATGGAGGCCCTGAGTAGCGTGAAGGGAGCGGAGAGGAAGCAGCTCAAGGTAGTCCTCGGAATCAAGGACGACGCTGACAAGTGCGCGGTGAGTCATTTAATGCCCCGTTCATAGTCGCGAAAAGCTGATGGATCACTCTCTTCATTTTACGCAGTCTCTCAACCAGCTGACCGGCGTGTGAGTGCGTCGAATGAAGAGAGTGACCCGCCAGCTTTTCGCGACTATGAATCCCACATAAAAGTTGACACAGAGAATACAAACAACAAAATGTTATGATAGGTTGACCAGTTGAGTTTCACAATGTTTTGAATGGGCATTAACCTGCATTTAATTAATTCTCCGCCGTGAGCTCTGTTTGAAAAAAACTAATAATGCTAAAATTGATAATAATAATAACCAATGATACTAAAATCAAAAACAATAATACTAAAATTAATAATAATACTACTAAAATTGATAATAATAATCAATTCCAGGGCGTCCGCTCGTGCCTCGTGGACTACTACGGCCTCTGGGACATCGATGCATCGGATGTGCTCCCACCCTACGTCGTGAGCTTTGAAATATTCATTTTCCTTGAATATTAGAGCTCAAAATACGAGTCATCGTCTCTTCATTTTGCCCACTCTTTCGCCCGGTCGACTGACGAGAGAGTGCGAAGAAGGAAGAGACGATGGATGACTCGTATTTCGATCTCTATTGTGTATGTCCCTGCTTCAAGTGTTCATCTGTATATTCAGGAGACTGTTTTAGTATTGAACATAGAAATTTGATACACAATACAACATTCCAGGACTTCTTCGCCAAGCTCCAGAGCAATTTCGAGAGTCTCCACGAATTTGCCATCGATCTGATCTGTCTGTGAGTTGTTTTTCTTTATTTGTCTCCTGTTTTCATGTTTTTTTGTGACAAAACAGCCCATCGTATGCATTCCTGTTTAGAACCGCGCTTCTCTTGTGATTCTATGCTTTCATGTAACAATCACTACAGTTGTTATCTCCGTACCGGTGATAAAATGGAGTGGTACCACCACTGAAAAGCGGGTCCACACGGGTCAATAGCAAAATAACGCTGATTAGGAGTGAAGCCTGAGCCTTAGATGAATAGCAAAAACAAAACAAAAAACAAAAGCAGAAAGAAATAAAAATAATAATACATTTTCAGGGCCCAGGACGAGGCGAAGAACTGCATGGCCGCCGAGCTCGCCGAGAAGAGCAACGACATCGTCGGTAATACGTTGCCAGGATTATCAATTCGAAAATTCAAAATTCTTATTTGACATGGGTAGAGACCGCAAGCTCCGCCCACTTGGTGGGGACGCGAAATCGACGAAAACCTGCGCCGAGGCGGGGCAGTCTTAGTTTTCAATCGTTTACGACGACCAAGTCATCGTTGTGTAGCTATTACCATTCTCTATAAATGATCCGAGACGCATCTTGATCGGACCACTTTGAGTAGGTCAAAAACGACCAAAAAGGTGACGGAATAGGTGTTTGGTGCATTTCTAGTATTCGCTCATAGCTGCGCAAAGAATACATGAGTAATTAGAATATTTCAGGATTTTTAGAAATTTTTTCAGATTTTTGTCATGCTTCCCTGGAGTGCCCCTAAAGCGCGGGGAGAGAGGAGCGAGAGGGCGGGGGGAGGGAGAGAGACACGTGAGAGAGAGGCTCCGCCCCCTTTTCCCTCTCACCCGATCTCTCCCTCTCGCCCGGTGTGCCTTGAGCGCTTGGTTTTCGGAGCATAACTTTTGTTAGAGATGAGATATTCACAAACGGTAAAAAGTGGGATGTTATTTAGACTCATAGCAACACATTGCGCACATGAATGACCCAGTCCACACATTTCGGCATGCCACTTTGCGGTCTCTAGACATGGGTCTCTCATTGAATAACACTATTCAACCTGATCAGGCTAAAGAACAAATTCGAATTGTAGGAGACATCGAGCAGTGCCTCTCGGTGCAGGGCTGGATGGAGAACTTCGAGCTGAAGAAGGTGAGTCATTTCATCTAATTTATCCTGAAAAAGTTAGGTGATTGTGAGAGTAGGGTGAGTGGTAGAGTAATCGAGGTGGTAATACAGTTTTGCGTGGTGTGCGACACTAATCGAGATGAGTTTCAAGAAATCTGTATCAAGCAAGAACAAGATGCAATGCAATTCGTCTTCGGATTGCTCATTCAAAAAAAAATTTAATAGCTTCAAAACAATAATTTTCAGCTGGACGCTCGCGAGTACGCCGCTGACTTCCGTGTGAGAGGATTCGAGTGCAGAAATGAGAAGTGTCAGTATTTTTTTTATTTTCAAACTCATTTTCGAAAATACGGTTCAAAACACGAAAATGAGAATGTCATTGCAGTCCTCAAGGAACATTTCAAGTGCATCTACCCTACTACTCAATCGCGTAAGGTCAGTGAAATTTTCTCTATTGGTGTGTTTCGCATTACTGAAGGTGGGCATAACTGGCGCTTAGCCACCCCAAAAGATGAATTTTCTAGATTGGACGATATCTTTCAGGAAGACCTCGCCGTGTGCTCGGCCGACCTCAAGAAGGCCATCGCTTCTCACCAGCCAGTCTGCGAGTAAGTGCTTCCCCGGTAGCGTTCCATTCTTTCCTGGATTCGTCGAAACGATGAATTTGGAATATTTTCGAAATAGTTAGAGTAACAAGTGTAGTATTGTTGTAGTGTGAGAAATTAATCGAACTGAGTTTCAAGAAATCTATATCTAAATAGAACTAGATGCGATACAATTCCATTTGTCTCGCTGGTGAAAATAAAACAAGAATTTAAAGAAAATCCATCTGTTTATTATGATAGTAGTGAATAGTAAGTAGAATAGTTAGAATACAAAAGATAATAATAATTATTATTATTCCAGCGCCATGGATGACTACATCTCGTGCTCCAGAAGCATCTTCGTCGAGGAGTGCGGCCAGAAGGTGTCCAAGTGAGCAATTTTTTTTACTTTTTGAACTATTTTGGAATCTAGCAGATCTTAAAATGGGCATTATTCCACTTTTTTCATCGCTCTACTACTCAGAATACATAGACCTTAGTACGTGGAAAAATGATTTCGCACAGATTTCAACTGAAATCAACTTAATCATACAATCATAATCATCAATCATTCAATTAATCATTAATCACAATTAATTATAATCACAATCAATTAATCATCGACCATTGCAGCTTCATCTGCAACATCGTCGAGACCAATATGCTCTTCAACTACCCGTCCTGCCGTCCCGATTTCCAGCGGTGTGAGAGCTTCCAGTAAGGAAGGACTCCATCCAAGATCCACCGAGACCACCAACTACATCAATCAATCAATGTCAATCCATTATCCCTCACAATCAGTCAATCACCTACAGTTATCCATCGTAAATTATTTTCTCGTATTTCGATATTTGAAAACGATAAATCTCTCGTACTATTATGTCCTTCGATGAGTTGAAGTTCATGATGGCATAATTTGTATCGCAGATTGCATGTGTTTGGGGTCACGAGACGCAGAGATAAGGGGATGTAACTAACGTCGAAGAAGAGCTGGTTGGTCTCTCATTTCCACCCGCTCTATCACTTTGTCTGACCATCAACAGAGAATGAATAATGAGGATGAGCAAAAGATAAGATAGTACGACGCTTGCGAAATGCTGAATTTCTAACTAGCAAATGCATTCGGTTCCACTCTCAACCAGAGCGGAAAGTGGAACAAGAGTTCAGTGAAAGTCCAATCTTGCAGTTGCAGTTTCACCTCCACTCGAAATAGAACGATGCAAACTAGGTGTTCTTCTAATGCTGCTACTTAGCATGCCAGTTTTGCATCTTTTGCAAGAAAAGTTCAACAAACGATCAAATCTCTCTGCGATTTCCCCCACATCATGCGTTTTCTGTTCAATCCAATAGGATAGAGTCTCTTCCTTTAGCACAATCTCTCGTCAGGCATACCATACAAGAGTGTGCGAAATACAGAGTCTGTTAATGGTTTGACTGTTCACCAACCGACCCCACAGTCGCAGCAATAATCGCATTAGCACAAGGGCCCTAATCGAGGGATCGAGAGGGCCAAAAAAGAGCTGCGAGATAGAGGAACGAGTTATAAATCGCATCACTCTGTGGTGGATGGAGGTTCCAATCGCCCTGCATGGACAATCACTTCCTCATCTGGGAATTCTCAGTGTCCCGCGTTGAAAAATACATTGTAGTCAGGCTGACCTTTTTAGCGCGTTGATATCTTGAGAGTAATCCGAATCACGGGACCTCGCGCTCTATCTAAACCGCGAAGTGGGCGTTGACTACAGTCGCCTCTTAAAGCCGTGCTCTCCTCATTATACCGGCTATTATACCGGAGAGAGAGAACGAATTCCAACCCTGCTGCTGGTAAATAAAAGCTGCCTTTTTTCATCGTGGCTTATTGATAAGAGCAATACTTCTCTGTTTTTTTCATACGTAAAACTACCGTACTTCCATGTGCACCAACGCATTTCTGAAGACATTCTATGATTATTTTCATGATTGTAAAAATACCGTTGAGCAGGAATGCTCCCGTATGTCAAGCTATCGGATGAGTGCCGTGCGTCTCATGCGCCTTCATCGAGGATGAAAGGTGAGCAAGTGACTGAGCTCATAATGAAATGGATCGTCGAAACTGGAATTATTTCAGGAGAGGGCATCAGAGCAGCCCTCCCGTGGCTTCTCGCCGTCATTCTAGCCCTATTCCTTGGCTACTTCATTGGAGCACAGGGCATCTTCCACAGTGAGTGTATTACTTTGGTTCCATTTTTCAAATGTCACCTTCTTAATTCAGGCAACTGCGGAGCTGCCGAGATGCCTTCTCCACATCTCACAGTCAGTTTTACAAAGCATTTCGGAAGCCTACCGACCTCCTTCCCTCTCAAATTATTTTGAGAATCTCTGAAACTCATTTCGTTTTCACCCGATTACTCGGGACGCTATTAGGGTTGTCAAAATAAAGAATCCGCCTCTTCATTCCGCGTGCTCTCCCACCGGTCCGAGGGACAAGAGAGCACGTGAAATGAAGAGACGACTTCTTCATTTTGACAACCCTAGACGCTATTCATTCAGGGCCAGCTGGCCATCGCCCATGCCAAGGAGTGCGAGGTATCATATTTTTAAATACTTTAAATTAAAATTAAATTAATTAAAACTTTAAATTGTATCAAAGACTTACGCAGACTGTCAAACCCTGTCTGCGCCGCTTCTTCGACTACTGGAGCATCGATAGTGATGACACCATGCCTCTGTACGAGGTGAGTTTGTTTGCATTTGTTGTTGTTGTTGTTGTTGTTGTTGTTGTTGTTGTTGTTATTGCTTTACGATCCTTCTTTGCAGGTTTTCGAGGTCGACAGAAACAATCAGACGCTGATTGACACGTTTTTTGCACAATTTGCGTCACTTCACCATGCCTTGAAGAACATGAACGCCTTTGGTATGTGCCAGCTGTAAGTTTCTATGGCTTTATATGAACTTTTGCGATGAAAAAGCCGGTTTTGTTCGATAAAAATAACGCAATTTCGACCAAAATACATTCCAGCGCCCACTCCGACCTCCGAGTTTGCTTAGGAACCGACCGGGATTGTCTAACACCGCTCGGACTGATGAAGATCTTTGGGGCTAGTCGGGTGAGCAGGATGTTTTAATGATTGTTGTTGTTTTTGGAGAGCAAACGACATCGGAATAATATTGAAATGTTGTTCATTTCAGCGGCAGGCCACCTTGTATGCAGACTACTTTGAGGAAAGCCAGAAGTGCTTAGAATAAATAGGCAAGTCTTTTCGAATGTACAATATAATTTATATCGGTCCAGTGATCCACAAAATTCTTTTTTTTCAGTAAGAATCTGCCTCAACTGGGCCCGTCATCCGCAATCTACTCGCATTCTCCTTCGCCATTGGACAATCGATTCGATAGGATAGTTGCATTTGTCGTTCATGATGTACGGCCTTTTCCCGATGATGGCGAATAAACAATACAAATCCTACATTCTTTGATGTTTTTGGTGCAATCGGAAAGAGTTTCATCGCTTATCTACTTGGTTTGGTGAGTGTGCTCTCCCACTTCAGTTACACATAGGTAATGCTCACTGTGGTATTCATTAATTTACAAGGAAAGTTCCTCGCGAAGTATCATCATGAAATATGTCCTAGCAAAATACTTTCGATGTTCTCCGAACAGTTTCCTCTTCATCATTTCTCAATTCATATGCGCTGGAATTTGGTTCCACTCCGATCACGAGATTCTCAGCAATTTTTTCCTCATTTCGCGAGCCTTTTCACTATTCTCTTGTTCATGAGAAAGAAGAGACTATCGAAGAAATGATGTCAACGGTTTCAGTGAAATTACAAATTCGATTGCAATGTAATAAAAAGAGAAGATTAAAAATAACAATGTCCTTGCACAGCGTGTCAGAGAAGGGAGATAATCCAATTATCGCGTCCGAGGCCAATGCGTATCGCCCTTCTCATTCTCGCCCAACTCGAGTGATCAGAGCGGTGTTGAATGAGAATGAGAGAGCTTTTCGTGCGAAATGATCAGTTTAGATAAATAGGTCTCAGTGAAACGTAACAAATTCATTTGATGCGCCGTGTCATTGTGCGCGGTCTCAGTTCGAAAACCTAATAAACTCCGGCCGAGTGATTTCCTATCAAGAGTCTATAGAAACCCCCACACCACTATTATTGTTGGAATGCTGTGGGAAAGCTCTAGTAGTTGTATAGAGCCGATTTTCATTAAAACGGATCATATTCGAGAAAGATAGACCCTATTTTCATGCGATACTTGAGAAAAACAAAAATTCCGAAAATCGGCTCTATACAATTACTAGAGCTTTCCCACAGCATTCCAACAATAATATAGGTGTGGGGGTTTCTATAGACTCTTGATAGGAAATCACTCCGTGGGAGAATGAGATGTTGGAAGCGCCTTCATACAATATTCAAATTCAATTAAAAGAGCTCAAATTTTTTGTGGTGCCCCTCGGCTCACTAATTAACAACCCTGATATTTTAGATTTGCATATTTGATCCTTATCAAAAAGATATGGGATATGCTTCACAGGTTTTATAAAATCATTGTGTTCGAGAGACCATGAAAAGGGGTCGGACGCGGAGAACAAAAGAGACCCCCCTCTCTGACACGCTGTGCCTTGAAAAAAGCTAAAAAATACAGAGCATTTGATAAAGACTCTAAATTTCCCCGCGCTGTACCTTTATGAGCCGAACTATCGTCTAAACTTTTGATTCCTTTTTTGTCTGAAACGCACTTAGACTCTTAGGCAAGTCTCAGTTTCCTAGGGTGCGGAATGTGGTAAGTTTACGAGGTAGTTAGCAACGTGTAAGGGAAGTGTGGGAAGGATTTTTCCTTCTTCCTTCTCAGTCTTCCCATCTCTTCCCAACAATGAAGGTTGTTTCCTACCTAATTGCGTTTGCGCTAATCAAGGTGATATTCAATGACATACTTGCTTGGAACTTGCTCCTTTTTCAGATGATCTCATGCACAACATGTTATGCGCAGGAATTCTTCTATACCAAGCATGAAGTACTGAGCAAGTTAACAGCCGAGACCCAATTAGTCTGTGACAGGAAGTGCAATGAGGATGATAAGGTATTTAACTTAAAAAATAAATATAACAAATGACTTTATTATCAGTGCACCGCGATCGTTGCCTCACACAAAGAGGACCACGTGCTGTGTGCATTTCTCGGAGGAGAAATCGCTTCGGTCACCTGCCCGACCCCCACAGAAGTCTACAAGAAAGCAGACTGCGGTCTGACAGCGAGATCTTCTCAAATAATGCAATTATGGGCAGGAACGTATTCGGAAGTTGGCTGCTACGGAGTGAGAAACTGCTGGACGCCAGTGCTTCGAAACCAGACCCAACTCGAATCCGGAAAAGGTTTCGATGAGCCCGCTCCATACAAAGAGCAACTACGATTTTCCTCATCAATGTAGGGATGGTTTGGCAAGAAATTACTCTTTTCATTTTGCACGCTCTCTCGCATCTCTGACCGGTGAGAGAGTACGCGAAATGAAGAGACGATTTCTTGCGAAGCCATCCCTACATCAATGTCCATTTTCAGAACATGACGTTCAGGGTGTTTCGACTCGGGTGCGAAATGCACATTCTTCTCGCCAACAAGAAGATACTTATCCGAAAATGGGCTAGTGCCCGCAGAGAGGAAAGCACGGATTACATTGAAGATATTGAGGAGAAAATAGTGAACGTCTGGGGCTATTGCCCGTATTAGATGGGGCATGTATAATTATTTGGTTGTTCCGTCGCTATTCACTTATTCGAATTGATAGAACTGCTGCACACGTTCTCGCTAAAGTGCAAAAAAGGATTTGGTTCCACTTAGATCTCGAGTTACCCTGACACTCTTCATCTCTTATATTATACCACCTCTGTCGTTGATGGTTGAATGGAAAGAATAGCATTTACGTAACACAAGGTATCACATTTCACAGGTACACAAAATGAGTCCAATATTCATCAAGATGGGGCTTGCTCTTCAAATATCTATGGGCCGCAATGAATATGCCAGCCGGTGAAATGGGTTGCCAATAAGATGTAAGAAGATGAACAAAGTGAGTGGAAACGACAAAGAGCCTTCTGAAGGAGAAGTATTGTGCTTATTACGAGCAATAGCCCCAGATGTCGACAACTTGATCAACATCCTCTGTGAAGATCGCGTCCGAAACGTATTTGCGAACGAGCGTCGTCTTGTTGGCCATGAGCGCCTGCAGCTCGCAGAGATTGAAGACTTGATATTGAAGAGTCTGAACAAGTAAATTCAGCTATTCTATTCTAGCAAAGCCCATGCACTTACTAGACCTCGAAATACGAGTCGCCGTCTCTTCATTTCACACACTCACTCGTCGACTGACGAGAGAGTGTTTGGAATGAAGAGACGGCGACTCGAATTTCGAGGTTTGTAGCTTACCCTCTTCGCGGCCATAGCGTCGAGCTCAGACAACTGGCCACGCTGACGCTTAGATGGGCCGGCGATCACAGAATACGCAGCGCTGATCAGGTCGATGCCGACATAGCCGGCAGCCCTCTTAGTGCCTGCGAAACAGTGTCCTTTAGATTAAGCAAGTCAGACTTCGGCTCAACAGCAATCGACTATTCGGAAAGATAAATTTAAGAAGATCCCCCCTCGACTATATGGCATCCAGGGAATGAGGGTCCCAATTGATTTCACCTACTACAAGCCCCTTGCCTTGATGTCAGGATAAATATGAATATGGAATTGAGGAGTGGTGGCGGAATCAAGAAACTAAGGAGCGTACCGCAGTCCACCTTCTTGTACACCGCGGCAGGCGCCGAGCAAACAGTCCAGTCAACCTCGGCGCCGAGAAATCCACAGACGACGTTGTCCGAGTTGTGCTCCACTACGGTGGCAATGCACTGAGAACAAAAGATATTGGTAAATTGTTTGAAGAATATTCTACTACCTTATCATTATCCGTGCATTTCTTGTCGCAGTCCAATTGACTATCTGCGGTGATTTTCTCCAGCAGTTCGTTCTGAGTTGTGAAAGTCGTAGGAGAGTAGCACGTTGTGCCGGAGGCAATCTGAAAGAGCGTCATTCATTACTCTGATCACTAATATGACCGTTGAGAAAGCACGCGCATTTTTTTTATTTCGAAGTGTACTAACCATCTAAGCATGTACTACGGTTTTGTGAAGACTACATGCTACTTGGACAAGGTAGGATGAACTTACCCCGACTAGCAGAGAGAGGCAGACGAGACGCTGCATTGGTGAATGAATGGAATGAGCAATAGAGGGATGGGAGACAGGAAGGACTTGGCAAGACAAATGACTCTCCTCATTTCGCGTGCTCTCTCGGCTGTCTGCCCGTGTTAGAGCATGCACAATGAGGAGAGACTTGTCTTGTCGAGCCAGGCCGGTAACCATGCTCCGTTGCCATTTGCACTGTGTCTCATCGTTTTTCATGAGGGTGACAGTTGATGGATTCCTCGACGGTTCAGTGGTCTCGACTATACGATTGTGCAAGACTACGCTGTAGGCGGCCTCGGAGATCACAATCATCCAGAAGTGTTGAGCGAGAACATTAAGTACACCTCAAGCCAGATACTCGTGTCCCGAACCTTCAAACAGTCTTACAGTACAAAAAGTCATGAAATGTGCACTCCAGAAAGAACAATAACAACTACGGGAAGGGTTAATGATGAGAGGCACGAAAGATCGCTCGATTATCATAATCATTCAATACGCGGCAATTTACATGCACATTATTCTCGTTCCTTCCTCATTTCGGATGAGTCCCTGCACGGCAGGGTTACTTGGCATACAGTGTTCTTTCTTTATCTCTCTCTCTCTCTCTCTCTCTCTTTCACTTTTTAATATGGTATCTGTTACGCGTCCTCACTATCGCAAGGGGTGACAAGAAAACAAATTGAAAGAGTTCAACAACATCGTATTCCTTTATCACTGTTCACCACTGATACATTGACACGCAAACACGCTCGAACTGATGGGATAAAAATCCAATTGATTAACACGAGTCTTCTGAGAGATTGCATGACCCCGAGGAACCAGGTGCAAAAGTTTCAGCAATCTTGACGAGATAATTATGGTAGATTATAGTGGAGGAGAGAAAACTTTTAGAGTTTGCCGTTTGTCCGAAAACCGGCTTTTAGGTATTTTCCGGCTCTGTGTCCGGCTCTACCGTATCTCAGCTCCCAGGTGAGATAGAAAGTCGCGCATAGGCTTAACAAATCCGGAAAAATATTCTAAGAAACTTTCATGTTGACACCTAAGCAATTGGACAACGTCTTCAATGTCAAAAATTTAAAAAACTGATGACAAAATCAGAAAATGAATTTTCCTTACTCGGGGACCCCACCATTTCAAGTAAGCGAATAGCATATTTCGAATCTACGTACTCGATATAGTCCAGGAAAAATATAAGCGCGATCTCCCAGGGGTGCGAGGAGGAGTTATAGGGCCGAAAAGTCGAGAAAATCGACCATTTTCGGAGATGATTTTTTTCAAACTCATTTATTTTACTCGAAAACTGTCTGATATTTTCGCAAACGTTGTTTTATGATATTCCTAAGTGCTGCGACCAACATTCAAGGCATTTTTTGCTCATTCCGACGATATTCATTTTTTCGAAAAAATGAGACTTGAAATTGTTCAAGAGCCGGAAACTCTTCTGTTAGGCATCGGAGTGATTCCAAACGGTGAAAATACATTTCCCGAGGCAGTATCTTTCAAATTTTTTAATAAATCACTTCACAATCAACTTTAAGAAAATTTTCATTTTTTCATGTTTCGGGCCCGACCTACATTTACCTAACATTTTTGTAGGCATTCGAAAATAACTTAAATTTGATGTAAGCACTCCAGTAAACTTGTTTTTAGTCTTTAGTAGTACTGTTCTACTCAATTTCAGTATTGCCAAAGCCAGAAATATAACTTCAGTTGACAATCGATGACTACTTTTGTTGAGCCGTATCACGTTTGTTGGAGTTGAATGGTACTACCAAATACTAAAAAACAAGTTTACTGGAGTGCTTACATCAAATTTAAGTCATTTTCGATGGCCTACAAAAATGTTAGCTAAATGTAGGTCGGGCCCGAAACATGAAAAAATGAAAATTTTCTTAAAGTTGATTGTGAAGTGATTTATTAAAAATTTTTAAAGATACTGCCTCGGGAAATGTATTTTCACCGTTTGGAATCACTCCGATGCCTTACAGAAGAGTTTCCGGCTCTTGAACAATTTCAAGTCTCATTTTTTCGAAAAAATGAATATCGTCGGAATGAGCAAAAAATGCCTTGAATGTTGGTCGCAGCACTTAGGAATATCATAAAACAATGTTTGCGAAAATATCAGACAGTTTTCGAGTAAACTAAATGAGTTTGAAAAAAATCATCTCCGAAAATGGTCGATTTTCTCGACTTTTCGGTCCTATAACTCCTCCACGCACCCCTGGGAGATCGCGCTTATATTTTTTCTGGACTATATCGAGTACGTAGATTCGAAATATGCTATCCGCTTACTTGAAATGGTGGGGTCCCCGAGTCAGGAAAATTCATTTTCTGATTTTGTCATCAGTTTTTCAAATTTTTGACATTGAAGACGTTGTCTAATCGCTTAGGTGTCAACATGAAAGTTTCTTAGAATATTTTTCCGGATTTTTTAAGCCTATGCGTGACTTTCTATCTCATCTGGGAGCTGAGATACGGTAGAGCCGGACACAGAGCCGGAAAATACCTAAAAGCCGGTTTTAGGACAAACGGCAAACGCTAAAAGTTTTCTCTCCTCCACTATACTCTACCATAATTATCTCGTTAAGATTGCTGAAACTTTTGCACCTGGTTCCTCAGGGGGGCCGGTTTCATGCAATCTCTCAGAAGACTCGTGTTAAAGGAGTAGAGGCACGACCGCCCTCTCAATTGTAATAAGCAAGCGGCGCGCGCCGATTTGCATGCGTGGTCTCTTCATTTTCCCCTCTCCCTCTCTCATTTCGGATTAGTGCCTGCGCGCAAGGCCCGCTTGGCAGGCAGCCAAACGCTTATAGCTCAGTTCAAACTTAAAATGGTCACATGGGAGTTTTGGAAGTGTGATCGGGTAACTACTCCACACCATCTCCCATCGAGAACTCAGTTAGCCAGATGGTCGTGCCACTCCTTCTTTAATATGTGAGCATGGAGAGTCGACTTTATGCCCTCTCCGGAACTTATTCGGGGCAATATCCCCAGATGTCGACTACTTCGTCAACATCCTCTGACAAGATCGCATCCGAAACGAATCTGAGGACGAGCGTGGTCTTGTTGGCCATAAGAACCTGCAGCTCGCAGCCTGGGTTGACTTGAAATTGAAGCGTCTAAATCAGTCAATTACAAAGGCCGTACACATTAGCATACCCTTTCCGCAGCCAATCTATTGAGCTTAGTCAGCCCGAAACCACCACTTTGACGAATAGAAGCACCGGTTGTTACACCAGTCCAGGAGTTGGCCACATCGGTTCCATATACTCCAGCAATCTTCATACCTCCTGTGAAAAATCATACTTATATCGGTACTATGCGATTGCTTACCGCAGTTCACTTTCTTGTATACTGCGGCAGGCGCCGAGCAAACAGTCCAGTCGACCTCGGTTCCGAGAAATCCGCACACGACGTGGTCAGAGTTGTGCTCCACTACGGTGGCAATGCACTGAGAGCAAAAGATATTGGTAAATTGTTTGAAGAATATTCTAGTAAAGGTAAAGGTAAAGGTAACACCGTTCTTCTAGGCACTTCCGTCCTGCGGTGCGCCACTGCTAGGCCAGTGAACAATTAAGGCCAATTCAGTCCGGAGGGCCTAATCTCTTTTTCGGACCTACTTGACCGCGTGATCTAGTCACTAACAATTCCCCTTTCGGGCGCCTTGGTGGGGCGGAGGCGGTGTCACGGCCGGGAATCGAACCCGTGTGGGATGGAATGGGAGGGCGCCTTAGACCACTACACCACTTCGCTCTCTGTTCTAGTACCTTATCATTATCCGTGCATTTTTTGTCACAATCCAATTGGGTATCAGCCGTGATTTTCTCTAGCAATTCGTTCTGAGTTGTGAAGGTTGCCGGCGCGTAGCACGTTGTGGCAGAGACAACCTGAAATAGTATCACCTGATTAGTCTGACCGCTGGGAAAGCACGGGCATTGATCAGACGATTACCCTTATTTCGAAATGTACTAATTATCTGAACCTGTACTACGGGGTTGCGAAGAGTACCCGCAACTTTTAGGATTAACTTACACCGACTAGCAGTGAGAGGCAGACGAGACGCTGCATTGGTGAATGAATGGAAGAGGCAATGGAGGGGCGGGAGACAGGAAGGACTTGGCAAGACAAATGACTCTCCTCATTTAGCGTGCTCTCTCGGCTGTCTGAGCTGTGAGAAAGCATGAGATGAGCAGAGCATTCGACTGGTAACCACGCGCCGTTGCCATTTGCACTGGGATCGTTTTGATGAGAGGGACATCTGATGTTTCATCTACGGATGTATGGCCTCGACTATACGATTGTGCAAGACTACGCTGTAGGCGATACGGAAATCATTAATATCGGGAGTTGAGCGAGAACATCGAGATCACATCATGGCAGATACTCGTGTCCCTAGCCGCAGAACAGTCGAACAGTACAAAATTCATGGAACGTGTGAGTACTACACGAGGAAAAAATAACTACGGGTAGTGGTAAGGGTGAGAGGCACGAAAGATCGCTCGATTATCATAAGCGATCGAAGCGTTGAATTTACATGCGCACTGTCTTAATTAATTGTCTCATTTCGGAATGGTTACTTGGCATACAGTAATTTTTCCTTTCTTTCTATCTCGTTCGCTTTTTGATATGAATATGGTTTTTGATATGTTTCACGCGTCCTCACTATGATGACAAGAAAACAAATCCAAAGAGTTCAATAACATCGTATTCATTTATCACTGTTCACTAATGATACATTGACACTATCGAACTGTGAGATTGCAAGCGAATAATAAAAATATTATGTGCGGTGAAGAGTCGACTTTATGCGATCTCCGGAACTTATTCGGCGCAATATCCCCAGACGTCGACTACTCGATCAACATTCTCAGTGTAGGTCGACTGGATCGGAGTGTATCGTCTAACGAGAGTGGTCTTGTTGGCCATGAGCGCCTGCATCTCGCAGCGGGGGTTGATGATAAATTTAAGCGCCTGAATTAGTGAATTACAACGGACGTGCACATTGCCTTACCCTTTCGGCAGCCATACTTTTGAGAAAGTTTTGTGCAAAAGGAAACGAAGGACCAAGTTGAAGTACAGAAGGGCCGGTATTTATCGACATGGGTAAAGAGCCATTGGTTTCATTTTTTCCAAATGCTCCAGGACCATAGTCACGTCCTGCAAAATAAATATACTTATATCGGTACTTTGCGACTGCTTACGGCAGATTGCCACTTTCTTGTACACCGCTACAGGCGCCGAGCAAACGGTCCAGTCGACCTCAGCTCCGAGAAATCCGCACACGACGTGGTCCGAATTGTGCTCCACTACGGTGGCAATGCACTGAAAATGTAAGTTATCGATAGATACATCGCTTCTATTCATTTTTCGGTCGGTAATAGGAGCGATGTTTCATATTTGTATCATAAGATTGAGACAGGATGGTTTTCGAAATTTGTTATTAGTACCTTATCATTGTCAGTGCATTTCTTGTCGCAGTCCAACTGGGAATCTGCCGTTATCTTGTCCAGCAACTCGTTCTGAGTTGTGAATGTCGCCGGCGCGTAGCACGTTGTGGAGACAACCTGAAAGAGCATCACACATTATTCTGACTACCAGTGATTTAAAAAAGAATACCTACACCTTTTTCCGATTAGGATGAACTTACCACGATCTGTAGCGAGAAGAGGATAGGAAGCTTCATTGATGAATGAATGGAAGAAGAAAAGGAAGGGCTTTGAGGGAGGGAAGGTTTGGCAAGAAATGGCTCTCCTCATCTTGCGTGCTCTCTCGTCGATCTGACCGGTGAGAGATCAATCGAAATGAAGAGAGCATTCAATTAGTAACCATGCGCCGTTGCTATTTGCGCTGGATCAGATCGCATTTGGATGAGTGACATCTGATGGATTTGCCTCATTTACGGATGAATGGCCACGACTTGGGTTGGTATTTTGATTCTTTCGCGGATTCACAGATTCTTTTGATTCCACTCATTCCGCACATTTCGACTCTGGGAATCGGTGGTTCTGGGGTTGACGGCTCAAAATCATCGAATCGATTTCAAATTGTGGGATTTGAGGGAGATCAGTTGTGTACATCTCCAGCTGAATGTGGAGAACTGTGGTCAAACAATGTGAACTTGAAACCTCGAAAAGAACTGAAATCACACGCAATAAATCGATGAGCGGGAAGAAGAGAGGGATTGAAAGGACGCGAAACAGATGGGAAATCCAGAAAGAAAAAGCAAGAACAATAACGAAAGTTGAATCATAAATCAATGAGTGAAAACGATTAAAAATTGAGGGAGAAAGGATGAGAAACTGATGAGATGGAAATCATGAAGTCATTGTCAAGTCATGGAAATCGTCATTGACAAGGAAACAAATCGAAAGCGTTCGATAACATCGTATTCCTTTATCACTGTTCGCTACTGATGCATGGACACTATCAAACAAGAAGTTGTGAGATAGAAAGCCAATTGAATATTGTATGAGTCGACTTTATGCCATCTCCGGTACTTATTCGGCGCAATATCCCCAGATGTCTACCAGTTGGCCCACATCCACAGCATCGTACGTTTCGTAATTCGCACGGTTGTCCGGAATTGTTCGAATGTATCGTCGAACGATCACCGTCTTGTTGCCAATGAGCGCCTGCAGCTCGCAGTCTCGGTTGACTTGGAATTGAAGGGTCTGAATAAGTGAATTATAAGACCGTGCTCATTAACATACCCTTTCCGCGGTCACATTTTTGAGATAGCTCAGATTATAAGGACTGCGAACTTGAAGTACAGAACCGCCGTTTTGTACGGAAAAACTGTACTGTGAAAAATCTTTTCCATATGCTCCAGCTTGCTTCAAAAACGATCCTGAGAAATATTATACTTTTACAGGTACTTCGCGACTACTTACCGCAGTCCACCTTCTTGTACACCGAGGCTGGCGCCGAACAAACTGTCCAGTCGACCTCGGCTCCGAGAAATCCACAGACGACGTGGTCCGAATTGTGCTCGACTACTGTGGCAATGCACTGAAAACGATATTTCACGTAGTCACTAGACAACCTTTTTGATACTTCCTCCACCAACCCTTTAATATCGATCTCATTTCAAGCAAAATATTCTTCCGCGTCCCGTAAATTCCTTAGATGTTACCATTTAACAAATAGGATACCTTTGCATTGTGCGTGCATTGGTAGTCGCACTCCAACTGCGTATCTGTTGTTATTTTCCCCAGTAATTCGTTCTGAGTCGTGAAGGTTGCTAGTGCATAGCACGTTGTTGCGGAGGTACCCTAAAACCGATATTTATTCATACTGAAACCGTAAAAATCCACCGGGGCAATACGAACTTACTCCGATTAGCAGCGAGAAGAGGAGAGGAAGCTTCATCGATGAATGAATGGAAGAAGAAGGGATTGGAGAGAGGGAAGGCTTGGCAAGAAATGGCTCTCATCATTTTGCGTGCTATCTCGTCCGTCTGACCGGGAAGAGCACGCGAAATGAGGAGACCATTCGACTGGTAACCATGCGCCGTTGCTATTTGCGATCTGGATCTCATCTTTTTTGAGTGACATCTGATGTTTCGCCAACGGATGTATGGCCTCGACTATACGATTGCGGAAGACTACTGTATAGTCAATTCGAAGATCACCATGCTCCATCGGTCCATTCCATGAATGCTCTTTACTTTATGGTTAAAACTCATAATTTTATTCTAAGAAAAGACATAGGAACAAGTGTTCATCACAAAGATCTGGACAACATTCATAATCTTCGTCTCTTCATCCACTAGATATTGCTCGGAATAGATCTTCGCATATCTGCTCTGGTCCTTGGTGGAGAAGAAGTGGACTCCGTCGTGAAGAGAACACTGAAAGGTGCCATTATTAATGGTTTTGAATCTGTCCGATACCCTATAATCATCCTCGCGAATCGTTTGAGAGATTACTTCGGAAGTGATTGGTCGATCGACAGCGAATTTCCGCGCTGTTCGGATTCGTCCTTGATTGCAGCGTCCATGCGGGCCTAGAAGAAGCTATTTTTATCGTATCCCAGGGTCAGAAAATAGTAAAAGTAAAGGTGACCCTGTTAATTCAGACACTTGTGTCCTGCGGGGATCTCTCGTCTCTCGGCAACAGTTATTGCTCTAATCAGGCGGTTACAATCACTCACCATAATTAGAGGCGCAACCCAGTCCGCATAAAGCACAATGGAGAGCAACTCGAGCCATTGGAAGTGAATGAGATGTATTAGCATCGATTCACTCGGGAAGAATCGATGCACCTGAACACAAACATTGGAATTAATTGTAAAATAATGGATGAAAACTAAAACGAGATAAACTAACATAAGCAAGCTCTGCATAGGGAGAGGTTAGAAGTTGTCGGTCGCGAATTTCTGATTGTCCAATAGTCAAGAAGAAATCTTCATCAACAAAGGGAATGAGCTCAGGCGCGTCTTTGAGGTCAATAATTCGAATGTGTTTCACGAGTTTAACGAAACTAGAACAATGATCGTCAATCCCAATCACCATGCAAGAAAAGTGGGAAACCCGCTATAAATCACCTCCTCTTTATTGTTTCTATTTCAACGTCATCGATTGATTCATATTGAATCCTTGCGCATGATATCGATTGCGTCTTGTGACCATCCAATATTTTCTCAAGCTTGGTGAAGATTGATATGGGAACCTTCAACGATCAATTTGAACAATATTGGAACATCAAATGCCTACGTTATCAACGCGGACTTTCATCGCTTCATGGTGCCGTAAGATATCGGACAGAGCGCCGAAGAACTGATCGGGAATGGGCCAATCGTGGGGTTTGTCGGGTGGAAATTCCTGAATATTTTAAAAAGGCCAGTGAGAAATCGCGAAAGTCATTGGAAAACTGACCACAAAATAGCTCCGCCGGGCATTCATCGTGCGTTTTTCTATGAATCCTCCATCCTCCGATTTGGAGATCTCATACTCGTACCAGGCATAGTTGCCCAGCTCCTCCTCACTCCAAGGATATTCGTCCATACCGATGACGAGATCGAAGAAGTAGCCTGACAATGTCTAAGAAAGAAGGTAATCTCGTTATCTAGGCACGTGCGTCCTTAAACAGTCTTACCGGATAGATCGACAAATGTCCATTGTTCCATTTCCTTTTATCTAGGGACTGATCAAAGTATAGCGGAAGCACTCTCTTGTTTACTTTCATTACATTGAAGAGATCGCGTCTGAATTTGAGCATTGACAAAGACATCCTTCTCTCCCCCTGAACCAGTCATCTTGTCACGTCTGATTGATTGATAATCCCCTCCTTTCCTCTGTCTTACCTTGTCTAACATACAACACATAGAACACCCATAGTTACTGACCTAGTCAGATGCTGGAATATCTTGAGCAGACAAAGATCTGGGCAATGGGATAGATGATCCTGAATTTACCTATCATTACCGATTGCGCCCACTAATCGTAGAGAATAATGTTCCAAAGTCTTCGGAAATCCCGTATTGGGAAACTAACCTCTGTACACAATCCATCCGAACCAATAATCATGAACTTCCTTGATCTCTTCTTTAAGATTTCCAATCGGTCATCGTCGTCAGACTCTTCTTCGGAATTTACAACATTCTGTGAAACGTAATTGTTTTTGATTCATGAGATGGGGGGAAGAGAATGAGTCGGGATCGATCAACTTCAGTTGGAAATTGCTCACTCTGTCATCATCTTGATCAAGCTCTTCCATCCTGCCCGTAATCTTTCTTATATTTTTCCCAATTAGTGTAAGCTAAAAATAAAGAATTGTCGACATAAAATACAAAAAATCATCAAGAAACCTCGAAAAGAGCTAAAATCAAAAGCAAAAGATCGATGAGCGGGGAGAAGATAGGGGATTGGAAGGGTGCAAAACAGATGGGAAAGAAGCATTCGGCCATTCCACAACTCCAAGATTCAGAAACAAAAAAACAAGAACAATCGAATGTTGAATGACTAATGAATGAGCGGCTTAGAGCAGGAATTGAGGAAGAAAGGATGGAACAGTAGTATAACAGTTAGTTTCGTCTCTATTTTCGAACAACATTATAATGACTTGAAGCGCGATCACATAAATCTTCCAAATTGATCTTAAGCTCAATAAGTGAAATCACACGCAAGAAATCGATGAGCGGAGAAGAGAAAGGAAGCGAAACAGATGAGAAAGAAGCACGTCAGTTGTTCCAACCCACTTCACTTCTCTCCAGATTTCCACGCGTCTCTTCATCACACACACTCTCTCACGATTCTGATCGATGCAATTGTGTAACAACGAGAGACGGATTCCCCGTTCTCTCAACGCACTCATACATCCATGAATCGCGGTATCCCTCCTCTCCTCTAACCTACACCTCTCTACCGCACTTGAACCCAGCATTCTGGAACTACATACTACATAACTCTAGAGGTTTGCTTGGAAAAAGTTCCAATGTGACCGCAATTGGGGTTAGTCTAATTTCAAAATTCCCTCTCCCTGCCTCTCATTGTCAATAGGGAGGCTGCTCATGCATGCATTATGAGGATGCATCGTTGAGAAAGGATGAGAGGGAGGAGGCGAGCAGGAGGAGAAAAGCAGGATGGGCTTGAAAGCCCTACGTTACTACATTTCGTTGATCATATCCTTATTCACATTGCAGATGTTTATTTCAGTTCAATGTTATCAATTCGGATTGGTCGTTATTTTTTCAGACATGTATCTAGTCCTGCAGCTCAGCTGACTCATGGCTATTTGGAAACTCAGCGAGTTGGTTGGTTCAACCTCATTGTCGGTCCTAATCCTCCTCCCTTTCTGGCTCCCGCTTAGTTCTAATCCTTTCTGTGGAAGGAGTAAGTGACTCTCTCCATTTCGCCTGCTCTCTCGCCGGTTAGATCTGGCGAGAGACCAGGAGGAATGTAGAGAGTCCTTTCGACTTGGCCAACCTCGTTAGGCCTCTCTGCCTCGATTGTTCCTGCTCTACCAGGCGTATTCTTTATTTTTTGTTTTATTTTGAAAGTAACTCAAAACAAGGGCCCAAAACAAGAAGGTAGTGATCAAATACATCCTCCTTGCATCCTCTCAACAACCTCGGCTCGAATTACCACTTGTCATTGTGTTAGCGCGCTCTTTGCGGGGGAGATGGCTCTTTGAGGGTGGCCTCCTCAGTGAGTATTGCTGACTTGTACGCCTTAGAACCTCCTGATAACTGCCTCACCTGCATTCTTTCATGTCATTTTGGTTTTATGAACTGTTGATCAGAGGCTAGCGCGCTAAATTATCATTTGCATGTCGAGGCAAGGCAGTAGACAGAAAGAGCGAGTCTCCCTACTCATCCTAACTGTTGCGCCATCCCCTCCCCTTTCCGGCTCATGAACCCTCCTATCTCACTATGGTAATGAGTCTGCCGTCGCGCTCTCTTCCTTTCGCATACTCTCTCCCCAGTCAGAGCAGGCGAGAGATCAGGCGAAATCAAGAGCGCGGCTGTCAGGGCACCGTTTAGCGCACTGTGTTGTCCGTATTGAGTGAGGGGAAGAAAGGGGGAATGGTCTCTTTGTCCGCGGCAGAAGATGGGGGAAATCTGACTACTTTGTGCGGGGAAAACACCGCTGTTCCGTCATGGGCCTCCTAGTTTGGTTGAGTTTCAGCCAAGTCGGAAAATAATTGGCCTGCTTCCTTTCATTTACCGATATTTGACGTGACTAATGTAACTGGTTGTCAATCACGGCATGTCTGAAATATATCTGAAATATTTAAGTTTCACCGGCAATCAGGCTTGCGATAGTCGATTTCACCTGCGCTGCTCTCTCCTATCTCTTTTCCTCTCACTAACTCGCGCACAACTGCATTATCTACTGTGCCAGCCGGCTTGATTGGGTATTTATCGGCTTGTGCTACTCTTCTCCCCTCCATTCTCCTCTCCCATTTCAATAGAGGCACGGTTTGGCCTACTTTTGAGCTCATATTTGAGTGCTATGTTAGTGCGCCTACTGCTGATGAGATAATTATTGTATTGCCGACCTTGAAAGACAATACCGTTGGAACCATTGTGGATTTCCCGGAAGAACGGTTGAGTTTCACTCATATTTAAAATGAAATTAGCTAACGCAGAAATCTTCCGGGAAACTCCACAAGTATCCACGATTACTTCAGGTATAGCCCGATAATGCGTGACCATCCATTTGATGCCTGCCTTCCCTCATAGATAACCCTGTTGAAAGATGAGGAATGAAAGGGGGGATTGGATAGCCGGCTCGTGTATAGGAAATTGGGTGGCCATAATTCACCGCGAGGCAAGGAGGGAGATGGGATGGGGGCTTCGGAAGCCTCACAGGTTCTTTTAGTATAAGGATTCCCTCCCATTTTGGTTGAAGACAGGCTGTTGATCCATAGCAGAGGATTAAAACTCCATTCCCTTCATTTGATGACTAATCCTATTGAACATCTGTTCTGCCGCACATTTTTCTCTTTTCGAGGCCTGGGTGACGTTTTACAGCCATCGGGTGACAAGTCTGGTAGAGAGCAGATGACTCTCCTTAATTTGCCTGCTCTCTCATCGTTCTGTCCTAGAGAGAGAAGGCAAAAATGAGAGAGCAGGGAGAGACAGGGAGGATGAGGGGAGAGGAAGCGGAGGGATTACATCGGCGGACCTCTAGAGGCGGGTGGAACCTAGGGGGATGAGGGTGCTTTCATATTTTCTGCTATTTCTCTTCCTAAATGTTTTCACCTCTTTTCAACCTTTTTCAATCGTCGAATTCCTGTCCTTCCTCCAGTTTCGATGTGTCATTCCATGTCACACTTCTTCTTTCAATTCTAATCCGTTTATTCTAATTTTAAAAAATTTTATTCTAAACCGTTTTTGTCTCTGATCTCGTTTAATTTCATTCTCGACAATAATGTCCAGTCCAGTTTCGATGTGTCACTTCTTCCTCTTCTTCTTGTCACACCGCCATTCAATACTAATCCGTTCCCGCATGATTCAGCCTCTCGTTTCCCCTCCCTTTTGTGACAATTTCCGCATTCATAAGCGATCCGGAGCCTCGGTGTGATTCAGAATTAGAGAAAGTCAACAAGTGTCCATTTCGATCCACAAGCGATCCGGAGATTCGGAATGTGTAACATGGGGTGATTCAGATTTGAGTTTATTTCTGTTCCTTGTTTTCTGTTTGTGATTAAAAATCACTGATTAGGAGTGATTCCGAAGATTTCGAACTTCACTTCAGCAATTTGTTTGTGACACCGGCGCTGCTCATTACTGGACTTGTACACACTACTGGACTTGTGTCATTACTGGACCCAAAACCTGGGCAATAGACGGCTCAAATTCACTCTAAAAATGGCCGAACAACTCTTTCGCAAGGTCTCACACTGACTCACGCAAGTTGTTCTCGTCGTATCGATTGCTCTAGCACAGAAAATACCTCTCAAATTGTCGTTATTCTCGGAATTTCGCTTCTTTCCCGTTGATTTTGCATGCTCTAAGCATATTGTTTGTATGTAGTCCGTCAAACCTCAAGATTCCCAGTGCATGTCGAGCTGTCAACTGATGTCTATCTTGCGCCTCAAATTTCATGCACGCCTTTGCTTTTTTTCGAAAACAAGTACACTCTGAATACTGCTGCTTAGTTTCACATACTCACTCAATCAGTAATGAAAAGATGTCGACGCATCTGAAACTTTGTACGCATTGCCCAATGTCAATTTGTCGAGGGGCAAGGAGGGAGGAAAAAATAGCCCGTATCTCGAATTTTACACACTGATTCACCGCCACTTATCGGTTTCACACACCCTCTCATGTTCCCTCTCGATACTCAAATAGTATCCATACAATTCGCTCCCTATCGCAATCCGACCGAGTGCCCTCTCCTATTCACACACTCTCTCTCCCCTATCGGAAGTCCCGCTACCCGTCTCCACTCTCCCCCATTCCCACACTCTCTCGCCCGCCCCTCCTGTATCAACACTACTCTTCATACATAATAGGGGCTATCGCATCGATCGTGTATTGTGTCGTCGTGGTGTTGTGCCCGTAAACGTCGTCCTGTCAATTTCTGTACTGTGTGTGCTTGTAGTAAACGTCGTCGATGGTGTGGGACCGCTCGCCGCAGATGAGCTACCATCGCCCAAGGAGCCCTCGGTAGGTTGCTGCATGCTCTCCTCGTTTCTCGTGCTCTCTCACGTTCGTCTGTCTGTCTGCACCCTATCCTGTTCCCACAGTCTCTCACCGCCGTATCCTCTCTCCAATTGCTTTCTTCCCCTTTGGCTAATAGACGTCGACGGGCTTCGCGCTCTCTCAATTTCCCGTGCTCTCTCGCCAGCGAGAGAAAGCGAGAGATCATTGGATGATGAGAGAGCGCCGAGTCGCTGCCTTTTGCCCGGAAATTAGATAGCCATAGGCCTCCTTTTTCTCCCCTCATCTGAAAGCCCCTATTCCAAGTATTATCTCGATTATTCCGTTCCGCTCTTCCCCAGAATTCCGCCTCCAAACTTCCGCTCGTAAGCGCCGATTTGCAGGATGCACGAGGCCGAGCAGCAGCCGATGCTGCACATCGACGCGCAGGATGATGTGAATAGGTGGGGTTGAGAAGTTCCGAAAAGAAGAAATTGATTTCCCTGAATGATAATGGTTTATGAAGAAGTTGTGAAACATATACTAAGAATGACTCAGAGAAGCTGAATTTCTGACTTACTTTAACAGGAGTCTAGGAATAAGATTTCGGAATAGATGGGATTTTAGATCTACAAGAAAAAGGAGAAATCGATTGCCTCGAATAAAAATGGCTGATGATGAAGTTGTGAAACATATGTGAACAGACTTGGGTGAATGTTTTCCAAATTGTTGAAAAAATATTTACATTTCAGAAACACCATCGACTTCTACAATCAGCGATCGCGCATTGTGCACGCGGATGCGGAGGAGAGGATGATCTTCTTGTTTGATTATCGGTGAGTAAAAGATGTTGTTGAATGTTGAATCCGTCTTCTCGCCAGCCCTCGAAAAGTAAAACTATGATCTTCTTGATTACCAGTGAGTATTTCGAAATTCGCGTCTCTATTGTGGTGTTTACGGTCTAAACAAGCAGGAAAAAGGAAAATCCATGCAAAAAATTATTTCAGAGGCAAGGAAAAGGGCGAGGAATGCATCCATTGGAAGCACCTCAAGGAACTGGTGAGTGTGTTATTATTTCGTAAATCAGTATCTCGAGGTCTCCAAAAGAGATTTCAATGGTGATTTACTCTAAGCACAGCAACCTTCTACTAGAATATTACTCTTTATCAGTAGCACTTGTCGTGCTAGGCCAGAACCTACGCTAAACCCCGTTCCAGTTATGGTAACTCCCCCGGGACAGCCATAAATCCGGCGCAGGATGCTTCAAATTCTTGTCAATCTTTCGCACAAATCCGCGCGAAATATGGGATGTGTCCGGGGGGGTGAATGAGAATGAGGAGAATGGACAATGAGATGAGGGGATGAGAAGGGGTAGTACAGTAAGGAATAAATACGGAGCGCATGCCTGTGAGATTTCCGGAAAAATCGCAGAGAATTGAAGTAATTTCTGCAGTTTTTTCTCTCAAGTTAGACTTAGAGGTGCGAAATAAAACCTCTCAGATAAAAAACTTTGAATGACCTCTTTCAGAAAGACAAGAACAAGTGGGGCGTCCTGCGACATCCCATGGTGCTGCATTTCATCAATGAAAGGTGAGTTGTTGCACTCATTTATTGTTATTTCTATTATTATCTAGCTGCAATGAAAGAAAGGACGGAGGCGGCAAATTATTTTCGAAAATCCTCATTCTTTAGTCTTATAGAGTGCGCACTGTTCTATTTTAGCTGGCAAAGTGTAAATCAAAAAATCGAGAGACAATACAAAATGGACGGAGTCTTTCCATTTTCCAGACTCATCGAGTGCGCGCTTCTATTTTAGCTGATCCAATGTAAATCTAAAATCGAGATACAATGCAAAATGGAGAGAGTGCGATTATTACTAATCGAGTGCGTTCTTCTAGTTTATTTGATCCAATGCAAATCTAAATTCGGGAGACAATGCAAAATAGAGTCTTTCCATTTTCCAGACTCATCGAGTGCGCACTCTTCTACTTTCTGCACATGGCCGCGTTCTTCGTCTTCCTTCTGTTGCTGTCCAGCCACATCTTCAGGTGAGCATTAGTGCTCGAAATACGAGTCGCCGTCTCTTCATTTTGCACACTCTCTCGTCCGGTCTACTGACGAGAGATTACGGAGAATGAAGAGACAGTGACTCGTATTTCGAGCTCTAGGTGAGATCACGTTAACGAGCCAAAATGCTTTTTTCTATTGATTGCCTGGGAAATCGACAACGAATCGATTGAAACTCGGCCTATTACAATTGAAGTTTTTGTGAAACATATCCTTCACTCTTTTTCTCTTTTTGAAGTCGTTTTCGTAGTTTTTCCTGACGTTCTTCTATAGATGACCTTTCAGCAAGGACACCTTTTCGTTCTTCAGTTGACATGACAAGATCTACAAAGCATCTGAAAAATTAAAATATTAAAAAAAATATAATAATCTCTATAAATTGCAGCAAGGACACCGTCAAGGACGTCCTCGTCACGCTGTTCGTCATCGGGTTCTTGTTCTTCATGGTACAATTGTAATTTTGTATTTTGTTTTATGCTTTCCAAACAATAATAAACAAATAAAAAAAAAAACAACAAATAATTTTTCAGCTGCTGAAGGGCGCGATCAAGGCGCGCATCTCCAAGTCGATCAGTCCCTGGTGAGAATGTCATCAATTTACCCGTTGATTTTCTTGCCGATTTTTTATGTCCTTGTGAAGAAAACCATAGAGTGAAAGGATCTGACTGTCTCGCATCTTTGATGTTGAAGGAGGTGTCACTCGTGCCAAGTTTTCCCATTGCAGGTTCATCATAGCGTACACGTTCAACATCCTGACGTTCGTGGCGACGCTGGCCTATGTGAGTGTTTATTTTCTATAACATCATTTTATAAAGAAATGAAAAATGAAATCGTCGCAACATCTATTGGGGTCATTTGTGATATTCGTGAAGCATACCTGAACTTTTCGCAAATGCAATCCATCGATTCAAATAATCAAGAATAAAAATAAATTAATAAATATTATTCAGGTCTGGCTGCCGCACCTCTTCGAGTACGATGACTTCAATCAGGATGTCAAGGTTTGTTTGTCACTATTTTTATCTTGAACAAAACTACTAGTGATTCCATGGCTGCACATTTTATGTACATTTTTATCATTATTAATCTTATTATTTTGAAGGTTTAAAATATAAAAAAAGGTTTAAAATATAAAAAAAAGGTTTAAAAGATAAATTCCAGACCATCATTCTCTGGTTCCTCCCCATTATCGCCGTGATGTCCGCCTGGGTCAACTTCCTGTACATCCTGAGAAAGGTTCGTCCCATATTTGTCTTTTTTCTCTTTTCTAATCTGTCTCTAGCACTTTCTCCTTGATTTTCTAACCGTAAAGAAGATTCTCTGACAACGAGAAACCTCGGTAGGGCTCGAAGAACCTTATTTTAAGATTATACTTAATATTAGTCAAAGGTGTTGCGAATCAGCTGTTTTTTGTTCGAAGAAAGCATACTGTTATCAAAGTTTCTGGCGAGATTCGATTGAAGAATAGTTTGTGAAACACAATCGAACAAAATAGTTTAATTATTAATAATAGTTATTTTTAATAATTATCACTTCAGAGTCCGTACGGCATCTACATCTTCATGATGGTACGCATCCTCAAGTCCTTCGGGCATGTACGTTATTATTCGTACCTTTCTCTCTTGGCTATCCTCGAGTTTCGAGAATTGATAAAGAAGGCTATCGATCTACACCAACCATTTTAAAATGATGAAACCGAAGACCAATCACTGTGAAGTATTCAGTTTTTGTACAATGTGATCAGATAAGAGCGATGGTAGATGAAAAGAGAGGTTTTATCTGCAGAAATGACCATTATTTCAGATCGCGACCATCTGGATTCCCACCCTCATCGCCTTCTCCTTCGCCTTCCATCTCATCCTGAGGGACAGCGAGGTCGAGCCGTGGAAGAGCGAGGATGCGGTATGTAATTCGAAGGATCATAGGGTTACTTTGGGGCCTGGTAGGAAAAACATTTCGTGGACCGCACAGGAGGGTCAAAATGGGTGATTCTCTTGCGTTTCTCCAGAATTGAATAGGATGTCGTGTCCCAGGAGCTAATAGAACTTTGTCCGACAGCATTGTTTTCACTTCTAAATTGTTCTATGTTATGATCTCGAAATAGTATTAGAAACAAAAGGTTGTGTTAATGGATTTCCTCCTTCATTCCAGCACAACAACGCGACGACCATCTCCAAGCTGTTCGTCATCCTCCAGGCGGTCACGAAGACGTCCACGATGATGATTGGGGAGGTAACAACAACAATAACAACAACAACAGCAGCAACAACAACAACAACAATAACAGGTCGACGCGGACAACATCCTGGGCACGAAGCAGTGGATTCCGTCCATGCTCGTGCTGATCTTCGAGATTATCACTGTGATCCTGCTCATGAATTTGATGGTGAGCAAATTTTTTAGGCCACGTTTCACTTCAGGAATACAGTTCAAAACATGATGACGTTTTTCGAAAATAAATATGTTTCACACATAATACATCGTCGTGAACATCAACCATCAATAATCTGCTCTTGGTATCTTTTTTTATTATAAAAACTCATTCCGATTCGAGGTCTCCCTGGCCGTCGGTGACGTCAACGATCTGCGTAATACATCGCAGGACAAGATCCTGAGAATCAAGGTAAGTATTCATATTTTTCATGATCAATCATCAAAACAATAACATGAAAACAAAACAAAAACAAAAAAATATAATATTTTCCAGCTCAACTTCGTGATCGAGGCCCTCCAACTGGCCGAGGCCATCGACATGCCCATCCTCTCCTCTCTTCATATAAATCCGACCAATAACATGCTCATCGTCGCGTATGAGGGAGAGTACTTTGCCATGACGGACGATAAAGTGTATAATATTTTCAATGGTGAGCTGGTTGTCAATATTAGGGTCCAATAGAGATAAGAGGGTTCCATAAATACGATAGAGACTAATGAGGGGTGATTTTGCAATAAGGGACGACAGTAAGAAGTAAGAACACCTCTTTTATGACTCGTGAAGCTTGAAAGTGTCGGATAAAACCAAAAAAGTTTTGTTTGATAGTGAGCTGCTTGCCTACGTTTCGAAAACCTCAATCATTATTGTATCCATTGTTTTCAGAGCGCCGTCCCTCCATTCCCGGCGCGGTCTCCCCAAACATCGGCTTTAGTAAGATGATGAACCCGTCGAGCACGAGTGACATGGTGAGTACTGATTGCTATCATCTACTTAGTTTCAGTTTCTCGAAAAAAACTGATATTCTAGGACAGAACGGTGGATAGTCCATGTCCAGCACCATCATAGTGCCGCATATCCATTTTAGGTCTTCCACGTCGGTTTCTCCAAGGAACGCCTGAGAATGAGATTGTGTAGACGGCCCGTGCTAGGTACGTGGTTATCCTATGTGCTTTGTTTTTGTTTTTCTTGTGCTGTGTTATGAGAATCATTAAAATCTAAATAGCCAAAACAACAACAAATAAAATAATTTCAGGACGAAGCCAGAACATCCACATCGACGGCTGCACGCTGAATCTGATCGAGGCGCCCGAGTCGGGTGAGTATTGATTTATACGCATCTATTCTGGCATTAGATTGAGAGCTTTTACAAACATTTATTTGTTAGTTACCACTTGAGGAGTTTTCCATAAGACCAGTTGATTTTCACTCATTCTTGAAACACGACTGGCAGGGTTGGTGCGGATTGAGAACCGACAATATTTTAAAAATCTAAAAATATCTAATTTCTCAGGCATTCCCGAGCACAAGTCGTCCTTCGCCGTGCCCGACAACGACTCGACGTGCTGCCGAAGGGCGAAGCAGTGGTTCATCGGACTGGACTGGCACGCGTATCTGGAGCTGTACTAGTGGTATACTAGTGGTGTACTAGGAAACGTCGCCCTGTCGAAATTTTGGCTAGAATGGTAATTCCGTAGTGTGTTGAGTGAGAAACGTCGCCCTGCAAACATGATTTTTTTTACTAGAATGGAGATTGCGTCTATCCACGCCCGTGATATCGCAGCTTTAACCCCAGTATTCACATAATTCTCGTAATTTACAGTGTCCAGCTCTGTCCCTGACGGGTTATGTACAGATAAATATTTCAAATTCACTTATTATTTTCGAACTCAGTTCCTCGTTCTTCCGGGACTCGTTTCTCTCAGCAGTTGCGTGTTACACCCTTGACAGCAGGCTAGAGAGATGGAAGGGTAAAAGAGAATGAAGGGAAGGTAGAGGAAGAACGAAAGCGTTTCGTTGGATGACACCAGAAATTTGAGGGCACGTCTCGTTTTGGAAAACTAATTGTAAGTCAGAATCATGATGGAGATGAAAACAGCGAGAGATTCGCATTCCTCTCGGCGCATTTGTTGTTGAGGGGTCCCCTAAATGACAGGGAAGGAATCATGCTGATAGCCCTATGCCCCAACCCTACCCTATCCCCAGATCAATCCATTTTTCTTGCAGTAGTAGCCCACTCAGCTAGAGAAACGAAGATAGAAAAATAAAGTTCGCAAGCGCAGCTGTCTCTTTTCTCTACTGAGCAGAGAAACGAGAGCACGCAAAATAGCGCATAGCTACGTTCACACTCTAGAGACCTAGGCTGACTGAGGGGAAGAAGAGTGACAGATTACACCTGATACAAACAAGTTCGTTAGTCGATTCGCATTCTTCCTCCATTGCGTGTGTATCAAAAATATCGCATTTTCACCTATTCATAATTCAATTGTTTTCCTTTTTTTCGGTCCGTTTACTAGCCGAATGGAGCGGCTGCTGTGCTGCTCGCGGGGCGACGGCCAAGTGAAAAATGTGGAGGTGACAGTCGACGAGAATACGTTAGTTGACCTTAATTATTTGTATTTAAAAACCGGTTTTCGAGTCATGTCTGTGCAATGTTTCGAGGCATGTTCTCTTCTAGAAATAATGGCTTCCCTGATTCCCTACGGATCGACCTACGACTCTGATAGTGTCCCCTACGGACACGAAGATGCTCCCCGCGAGTTATCTCCCTCTAGATTCAGCGTCTTAGATTGTCTTGCTACTCATTGAACTGCCCATTTCAGCAACGACCACTGTTACTACGACGAACACTCGCGCACAAAGAATTATGAAGACCGGATGCTTTTCGTGTTTGACTATCGGTTCGATTTTTCAACATTTTAAGAAGGTGTAGCAATCCGGCTAAAAGCCATCGTTCAGAACATTGATGGATCGATGTTACAATTGAATCTCTCCGCACGAAATTTTTTTGTGTTTTTACTTAGAGACCGCAAGGTGTATTGTCGTTTTCATCGACTGCTCTCAAATCAGTAGCCGAACTGTCCTTCAGGACCCCAATAACATCTTGTTTTTGGACGTTTGTTAAAATCTTTTGTTTAAGCCGCGATATGGCTGAAAATGTGCACTCAAATTTTCCTACTTGATCGATTCAAAATCGGGTCGCAATACACAGGGGCGGAGCCTAATTCTGAGCGCTGTGATCATGAGGGATCGAGCGAGCCCTCCCTCACATGCGTCGATAGTGCATTGGTAGCGCGTCTGCGTTGATATCGTAACCTTTGTGGATCGAGTCCGCTTGTCAGCAAGGCTTTTGCAAATGATGGAGATAAACAGCGGAAGTCGGAATAAAATAAATACGCGCGGACTGTTATCTTTGAAAGGGAAGGACAAATTTCAAACACTTCTGTTTTTCGCGTTTTTTGTTTTAATCTTTTCCTAAAAATAGAAAGAACAAAATGCGAAAGGCGCACTTGTATACGATCGCTTGAAAGCACTAAATCCTCTACCCTGGTACTTGTTTTGTTGTTTTTGACTACTCATAGCGGCCCGATCAAGCTGCGCCTCGGGTCATTTGTAGAGGATGGTAATAGCTACAAAATGAGCTCTTGGTCGACCAAATCGATTGAGAACTCGAAGTGTCCTTCCTCGGCGCAGGTTTTCGTCGATTTCGCGTCCCCACCAAGTGGGCGGAGCGTGCGGTCTCTATTTTTACTAGAACATTATCAGATGCCGGGCGATTTTGCGCCTATTGACCGCCTAAAAAGATGAAAAAACAACAATTATACCACCGGGGCAGATAAATATTGTTATTATTATAATTATTATAACCGTAATATCGAACGCGATGAACCGCCGTCGCGCTCCTCTTTGTCGGGCCCTCATTTCTCTGGTCTCAAATAATAGAAATGAAGATTTAGAATATAAAAAATACGGGAAATCAACTTTACTACTACCAACTTGTCTCTTGCCGGCTCTGCTGGCCGTTTGTATAAACTCATTTGCTTTCGAAAAAAACAAAAAAAATCCGCCCATTTCAGAGGCAATCAGAAAGGCGGAGGCTGCATTCACTGGACGCATCTGAGGGATTTGGTGAGTAGACAAGCGACTAATCACTTTCATCGTTTTGATTAGTCATTTAGTGACGAAGCGACTACTTACTAAAATAGGTTAATCTGAGATGCTTTCAGATAGATCGGGGAAAATGGAAAGTGATTCGACATCCCATGGTGCTGCATTTCGTCAATGAAAGGTATTTGGTTAGCACATGATCCAAATAATTTTTAAGTAGACAATTTCTATGCGCCAGTTATCATTTTCACAAGATATTTTTAAATTTTGTTTCAAAAATAAATTTTAAGGCTCATCGAATGCGCGCCTATCTACTTCCTTTACATCTCAGCATTCATTGCGTATCTTCTCATTCTGTCCTGTCATATTTTCAGGTGACTTTTTTCATTACTTCCTCAGGCGTTAAACGTCATTGCTGAAATAAATGTCGAGTAATCGTCTGACTCTCTCATTTCTCAATGCTCTCACGTAGGTTAGATAAGCGAGAGAGCATGTAAAAATGAGAGAGCGAGATCATTCTTCTAAATTTTATTATTTCAGCAAAGACCTCATCAAGGACGTTGCTATCACTCTTCTCTCTATCTTCTTCATTATCTCCTTGGTTGGATCGGATTACAATTAATAATAATCGAAATTGATCACTTTCACATATAACATGCCATCTTTTTCTATGAACTGTACTTCGGGACCGCAAGTACAATTATTGTATAATCAGATTTTTTGCAGCTCTTCAGAGGCTATTCCAATGCGCGTATCTCCAGGTCGATCAATGCATTGTGAGGATTTCAGCGATTTATAAAAAAGGGAATTTACAGTTTCGAGGGAAAATATAAACATTAGATTGACACAATTCGGTTGTACGTGGGACAGGAGAAGAGTGGTAATTGAAAAAAATTAATTGGATCTAATTTGAGTTTAAAACGACGGAAGTTTTCTCAGGTTAATTATCGCTTACTCTTCCAACATAATGGCGTTCGTTGCGACGTTGGCTTATGTGAGATTTCCTTTTTCACAAAAAAAAAACTTATCAGACCTCTTTAGAAATACGTATTGATAAAATTGTAAACCGGAAATGAAGCAATTTAAAAGTTATTCAGGTCTGGCTGCCGCATCTCTACAAGCACAACTATTTTAATGAATCTGCAAAAGTGAGTTATCTCTTGTTTTCACGATTGATGGATTACTATTGACATTCAATATTGACCAGTAAAATTTGAACATCCCCATTTTTTTTATATTGTCCCATTTCAGCCACAATTTCTCGTGTATCTTCCGGTGGTTGCCGTGATGTCCGCTTGGGTCAACTTTGTGCTCATCCTCAGAAAAGGATTTTGGGTGAGTATAGGGCCTAGGGTTATGGTCCCAAAACCGGGGTTTAAAGCTGTTTCGGACGTGATCCCACCATAGGATATTTAAATTTCTTCGAATTACAATTTTCAGCGTTGATCAGCTTTAAACCGAGAAGAAAATGGTTTTGGGTGAGTATAGGGCCTTGGGTCATGGCTCCACAATTTGTACAACTAAGTTCACCCTTGTGATGCAACGAAACTCGTCTCTTGTTTCTTGAACATGAGCCGGAGTAGTTCCTAACAATTAGTCAATTTTCAGAGCACATTCGGAATCTACGGCTACATGATGGCACGCATCCTCAAATCTTTCGTGCAAGTTAGTACTTAAACCTCTCATCGGTATAACAAAAAATAATTTAGCTCGATGACACATTTTTGTTTGCAAAATAATTTATTTTGAACTCGCAGATTGCCACCATTTGGATACCGACGCTTATTGCTTTCTCCTTCGCGTTTTATCTCATTTTCAGAGATAGCAAAGTTGAACCGTGGGAGAATTCGGATGCAGTGAGTCTTTTTCTTTTATTAAGTGGCCGTTTGAACATATCATGCAAAACGTTTATAAGTCGACTCATGGCATTCTCATTATACAACAAAACATTGAAGAACAACGCGACTCTCTTAACGTTGCTTCAATCAGTCACGAAAACGTCTACTATGATGCTTGGAGAGGTGAAATGTTAACATTTTTTTACATTTTAACATTTTTACAATCTAAATTATAAAAAAATGCAGATTGACGTGGACGATATTATTGGCACGAAACAATGGATTCCATCGATTATCTTGCTCGTGTTCGAGATTATCGCCGTTATTCTACTGATGAATTTGATGGTACGCGCAAATAACTAAGCAAAATAAAAAAAATAAAAAAAACATAATAACACGAAGTTTCGTTGATATTAGACAATATCTGTTGAAGGTTTCTCTAGCTGTCGATGACGTCATGAACCTTCGAAAACAATCGGACGACAAAATATCAACGATCAAGGTGAATTTTTTTGGTACCAGTTGAGCACCTCTTCGAACACTTTTTTCCATTTCATGAAGATTAAATTTCCCAGCTCAATTTTCTCATCGAAGCCCTCCAAATTTCCGAGGCCATTAACATGCCCTGCCTCTCCTCGCTTCATCTCAATCGAACTGATAACATATTCTCCGTATTCTACAGTGGAGGCACGTGTTCGGCTTTTGACGAGAGAGCTCACAAATTCTTGTTCGACGGTGAGACGGATTATTTAAATGTAAACCAGCACGAAATATATTTCCTTCGATTTTAAGCCTTATGACTCTCAGACTCGTATGTCGAATCTCGATAGTGTTGATTAACAGATAGAATTAAGTATGACTCTGAGGCGCTCTCGCACTTTCCCGGACAAATAGGTTAACATGAAATGAGTTGCACTGATTGGTGGTCTAGTGGATGGTAATGGAGGTACTAGTCGATGTCCGGAAAGGTGCAGGACGCAGATTGCCGTATTCGTAGAGAGAATTCAGGAGAGGAACCGAAGGACGACGCAGACATGCTCCAAGCGCCCGTTCGTAGCTCAAAATGGAACAAAGCAACAATCATGAGGGCGGCAAAAATGTGGCTGATGGGCCTGACGATAGAGATGCCTCTGCTGCTTGCTTGGTCAGTACTAATTCGAGTCACCGTCTCTTCATTTCGCGCACTCTCTAGCCCGGTCAACTGACAAAAGAGTGTGCAAAATCAGTAGACGGCGAGTCGTTTGTTCCACCTTATCTACCTTGGCTTCCCAATATGACTTGAACAGGTCGAATTATCATGAATGACAATGATAGGACAATTCAACCTGTGATATGGTGAATGAATGTGAATGGTGAACCTGTGATAATGATTGGTGATATGACTAATGATAATTTACATTTTCCTTCAATTTAGGAGCGCAAAAGGGGAATTAAACGAAGACAAGGATGGAGGTGAGAGTTTCTTTTTGAAATTTGTTCCTATAAGAATCTGCTTGTGATGATCCTGAGGGTATCTTCAACACATTTTTGGTACCAAACGCCCGGATTGTTGCCACTATGCTGTAAATACGCTTTCAGTGCCTCTATCTCAACAATCGTTCGCCTTCCTGAATGTTAGGGGAGATTTAGTACTGATAAATGGAAGGACAAAAGAAGTTTTGATGAGAGCGAAGAGAGACGAAGAGCTGCGTGATTGGTTCGTTTTCCTACTGAAGAAAAGGGCTGGCAAATGAACAAAACCCTCCTCATTCTGCACTCGCTCTCGCCTAGCGGACCGGTGAGAGAGAATGCGAAATGAGAAGAGCATTCTCTTCACATGCCAGCCCTACGGAAGAACCATTATTCTCCTTCATTCCAGGTTAGCCAAAACGGATTTGAGTGATTGTCTCGGATAAATATATCTGCTCGAACAAGTCTCCAAGTGTTCCAATCTGTGGATTCTCGACATCGAGTCCACTTGGCTATCCCACGGTGTCTCACCTATTCAATCACTCTCGTAAATTTGCTTCTTTTTCCGTTCTGAAGCTCTAGGAGTAGTGTCTTACATCACTCTGTTCAAGTTTTAGTTGAGTCTTAGTGGTGTGTTTTTTTCAGTGTGCTCGTATTGATAGTCGTCCAACACTGTCTCAGTTATGCTATGATTCGGTTGCAAATAAAAGTTATCATGTGTTGTCGCTAATTGTACGCAACCGCTCGGATGACTATAATGTCGAAAACGAACATAATCGTGACTACCAAATAGAAGAAACTGGAAATAACTGCTAGAAAGAATGTACAAAAGGAGTCGTTCTGAAGAAAGACGCGGCGTCTATGATGACATTATTCACGCCCCGAAATGACTTGGAAGGAATGAGGAGCATTTCCCCCGAGCAAGCGCCGTTCGCCCAACCTTTACTCGTGTCTATCAATCACGGTGAACGATGTATCATCGGAATGTAAAAATGACACTATAAATTGTAAAAATTTCTTAATTTCCCCATATTTTCTCATTACATAACTAAACCCTTCTAAGATGCAAGCCCTCGCCATCTTGCTTGCCTTCTGCCTCGTGGCTCCGGCGGTTCAGAGATGCTGCTTAGGCGACCCATCGCCATTCGTTATGTTCCCCGGCGGCTTTAGTGTGAGTTGTATGCTTTGTTTTTGCATAATCTCTTAGAGTCTCACTAGCATTAGGATGGCCTCAAGATCGAGATACGAATATCTATACTCTATCAGTGCCGTGGCAATTGCAATATATGAAGCCGTTCACGATAGAGTCGAGCAAGGTCTGGCACAGCTAAAAAAGGTCGATTTCCTGAAACTCCGGGTTTTGGGGTTCTCGAGGGTGCTGATGACGATGGGCATACTCATTTTCCATATAGAGCCTCCGTTGGCTCCAGATGGCGTCACGTCGAAAACAGTTTTTGTGGAATTTCTCCGTTCCCGAATTCGCTAAAATTAAGTGAAAATGTTCCCTCGAGTAGTTTTTCATGCTGATCACGCCTGTCAACTTTATTTTTCATGAATTTGAAATACAAAATTCAAATAACGAACTTTTGAATGGGGCATTTGCGGGCTTAGCAACCTACACAGATCGGACCGGAATGACAAGATTAGTCCAAATCTAAAATTTCAGCCAATTCTAGGAACGGGTCTTCAAGATGGGAGTGAGATGGTGAGGCGAAATCGTAGGTGAAACGGTGGATTTCTCCTCTCCAAT
>LS558154.1:314110-324383 GCA_900490775.1 Pristionchus maxplancki
TTCCGAGGGTCAAAAACGCGTAACGATTTTCACATCTCTTCCATTGCAGATCTTGTCGACTCTTCTCTGCCACGAAGTGATGTTCAAGATGAAAAGCAGAACTGCTACCATTATTGGAAACAAAAGGAAAACAAGAAATATGTACATGAAACCCCACTGTGATAAGATCTGATAAATATTCATATTATGAATAAAAAAGTCATTGGAATGGATACAAGAAATTGAAAATGGGCAAATAAATTATATGTGTTCTTTTGTGTCAAAAAATCGACAAATTGAAAAAATCGGAATAAATATAATATTGCGTAGTGAAAGTTCGCAAAAATCGGTATATTGTAAAAATCTGTGGAAATGTTATTTCTGTTACAGAAATTCTGTCCTCCGCTGACTCTCAAGTGAAAACAGTCATTTTCTGATGGAAAAATTAGTTTCAACCTCCTTATATGATTGCTCCGTTCGACCGCAGCTAATCACATGAACTTATTCTGAAATGAGACGTCCTTTGAAGTAAAAGCAGGATGTTCGTAAAAGGGAGCGGGGCGAGGGGCGAGGCCAGGGAGGGGTCAGAGGGACGAACCCCAATATACCCTGTGGCTGCTCTCTAGCCGATCACTGAGTGACGCGTTGCGTGTTGCGTCGCGGCTCGCTTGCCTTGAATTCGGTTTACTCCATAAAAAGTGAGCTTCAAGATTATCCCATGACTCAGAAATTTAATGTAATTTGGGTGAGACATCGAACTAGCCGCATGCCAAGAATTGACCCACTCGCAGACCTAATTATCGAATACAAAGCAGTTATTTGTGAGAAAGTTTAAACATGGATTTTCAATTATCCAAGGACTTTTCTAAGGACACCAGCATGGCATAATCGTATGCAAGATTTTTTTACAAATTAATAAAAAGAAAAAAATATAGAAAAAATAACGAAAACGTGTTATTAATTGAACACCGTTTTCCCGTCCGCGGCGTGTGCCCGTGACGCACGCTATTTATTGCTGTTTTTGTAAGCCAAAAATCAGCGTTTCTAGACCACATGTCCCCTAAGTTAAACTACATGTTGCAGAAAATTGGACCCACGCGCATGCCTAATTACTGAGAACGAGGCAATCAAAGTGGTGGAGAGTTTCAGAGAGAGTTGACTTTTCGCCAAACTTTAGGCGTATCACATTTTAATATCACTAATTTTTACGAGTGCGAGTGGTATGTATTTGATTTCAAATGATCCAAACTTTGTTTTGAATCCAAGAACTGGTCAAACAATTCAAAATTCGCTGAGAAATTAATTTTCAAATTGATTGAGACCTCAAAAAGGACATTTTTTGAGTACGCGGATTTTTTTAAAAATATTTTTTATATATTTTCATATTTTGCATATTTTCTTTTTCCTTTTTTCTTTTTTTAAAACTTTTTTAACAGTATTTTTTGATGAACTTAAAAAATGCTGATGTGGGTGGGCATTTCAATATTTCAAAATGCAGACGTGCACTCTTCCTTATGAGAGACCCATTTGACGTATGCCTAGATGGGAATTCAAGATTAGTCAGCAATCGAGAGAATTCGAGAAATGGAGAGAGCACTGCCTGCTTGGTGCATGCGGCTTGCTGATCGCTTCGTAAAGATGTCAGATTAGCGTGCAAAAGACAGAAGGAGGCTGATGCAATTGAGCCCCGATGTTCCGTCTGTGAATCGGCTTCTCTCACCACTGAGCTAAGCCCCCAGTACTAGACTAGGGTTCTCGAATCGGGCGTCGCCCAGTCCGCCCAATTCAGAAATGCGTTGAATGAATAAAGCCCAATACGCCCAATTGCGAACAAAGGATTTTTTCACTCACTCCACTCCTCTCAGTCTCATTCCCTCTCGTTCATTCCGTACTCGTTCACCTTTGAATCTCGGTTCGGTTTCAACAGTCACTCGTATTAAACGCCCAGTGGGCGCGAACAAAGGAAATGCGCCCTGCTGGGCTAATCAACTGCTTCGCAAAAGTCCAGTTGGGCGGTATGGCCCAATAGGGGGAACCCTATACTAGACTTGCCTCTCCTCGCGCATTATTGTCTACGTGCTATGGCCATGCATCCTCTACAGTATTTCATTTAGGCGCTGGTCATCAATGCCAAAACGCAGCTACGTTTGTTCAGTGAAGTACTCGAATACAAAACGCAAAACTCCATCGACCGATTCCAAGCTCATTACGCAAAGCACGATCCGTACGAGAATCTCATAGTAAGTTCAAATTCATTAGGACATGCTATGTAGCGTAAATCCATAATTTCAGAATATTTACCACCGCCTAACCAGTAACATAACGAATCCTATTGTACATGCAATCAGAGCTAATCCTTTTCAAAAAAAGGATGTGCTTATTAAATGGACAACATGTATTAATGATCTATACATGATTCTGGTATTCTGATGATCCTGGAATCATTGATGGGAACATTGATTTTCAGAATATCGCTTATTACTTCAACGAAGGGCTGGAGGGAAGAGATGTGAGATCTTTTGTAACATTCTTAAAGTACTTTTCTTTGTCTGTAGTGAATTTTAAAAACATTTAACAAACACTCGCCTCCTTTGATGAAACAACATCGCGCGTTTCACCTAAAAAAACAAGTTAAAATGACCGATCTTGGGCGATTTTTGGGACCTTTTGCCATACGCCTTTGGTCCCCATATTCCCGGGAGTACAAATTCATTCCATAGTTCAGGGCATCGGCGTGGGTTTCGTGGCACCGAAATTTTTCAATCGAGATAAGTCTACTGTTCAATCCTAGCGAAGAAAACTCACATGTGGTGCCCTGCAAATTCTTGAATCGATTTGCAGAAAAAAACTCAGTTGAAAGCTCTCATCAAGGTGCTTCCACTCATAGGATGTAAGGTAAAGGTAAAGGTAAAGGTAGTTCCGTCTTCAGCGTATTTTTCAACGCGCGGAACATGCGCAGGTTTCTTTTCTCGGTGTGCGCGCATCCTTGATAGGATGTAGCACGGTGAACATGCAAAATGTTGATAATTTACTTCAGCAGATTGACAGAGCTTCAAAAAATTAGCAGGGGCACCTCAGGGGAGAATTCTTCTCAAGTATTTGACGTATTGTGATTGAAAGTTCGGTTCCACGGAATCCACGCCGGTGCCTTGAACTCGTTAAGGACTTTATGTTCCCGGCATCATGGGGTCTCGATGGGCATAAGATCCCTAAAACAACTCAAAATGCACTTTTGAAATATAGCTCTATGTCCACTATCAGCTCAATTCTTACGTGAGATATTCTTGATTTTCAGGCTTCAAATACGGCGTACGATGCTATTACACGAGTACAGAAACAACTTACTGACTTAATGGGGGATTACGATGTTAGTACACTTTTGTTATTTGAAATATTTAACACTTTAGGTCAATTACTGGCCGAAAGTTGTGGAACGAAAAATGCGTGAATCGGCTGATAGTACTTTGGGAAAAAGTTATACAGAAACTGCTGATTTGCTCCAGTACAAACTAAACAAAATTCAGACAGAGTAAGTCACATCAACTATTCGATTTGTTTATATGACTCTGCACAAATATGTTGGCCCTATGAGTCATACGAGATGACTGGGAGAGGTTTCAACATATCTCACATGAGTTCGCAAGTTAGGCTTCAATATTTTAAAGTCTTTATTAATTATAACGCACTACATATAACATGAGTTTATCATGTACATTGATTCGAACCCATTCCAACCTCGGACCAGTGTGCGGCGAGTCTCACTCTATTTTGCATAGTATTTCGTCATCGTTACGTAATATTACCCGAGTATGATGCAACTTATAATTGGACATCAAACCATAGTCGGGGTCAACGAAATATCATAGGGCCAACATATCCGTACAGAGCCGTTTGTTTTACTAATTTCAATTCAGCGATGCATTTCTGTATATTGTCACTGATTCTGTATCTGGATTCAGACATCATGCTCACAACACAATGAGTGGTGAAGATGTTCGTTTTATATAATTTAATAATTTGATTTTGTTCTACCCGGTTGCCAGAGACTTGTATGATTCGACTGGATCTTTTATGACCGAACTTCGACTGCTCGCATTATTATTTTAACATAACTGGGATAGCTCTAAAAGAAGCAGGAATGCATCAAATGTTTTAAAAAGATTTTTTAGATAATACTTCAGCTCGAGAGATCTCAGACCACTATTGTCGTATATCGCAGTCATGTAGCCAACAATCTGTATTATCAAGAACGAGCAGACCAAACAAAAGCATTGTATTCTGCGATGAATCTTAACTCAGATTCGAAGTGTCAAAAGTAAGAATAATACGCTTAGTATTTTTTATCATATCAACCTTTTCCCTTTCAGCTGGAGTGGGCAGAAGGAAGGAATGAAAAAGAGCGCTAGAGATCTCTTATATACATTGTGGCCGAAATTCAGTTATGCAGGGCTTGTCAATACGGTACCCAATATACTTAGTTGATTTTTTAATTCTCCCATTTTAATTCTCCCGTTTTAGCGTTTTTAAAGTTACCCAACAAGGAACGTGTAGACTCTCACCACGAAGGGACTGAAACACAGTAACCCTTATTTTGGAGACATAACCGCGTTGACGCGAGACCGCGACGCGTGACTGCGCACTATTTGCTTTTGATTTTATTGATTTTTTGTTTTTGTTTTGCTTTTTTGGTATATATAAATATTTTAAATGCACACAATGAAAGAACAACGCAAATAAAGGGTTCAGTTCATGAAGAAATGTAGAAATCACGAACGTGATCGAAAGAGAAAAGGGGCGGGGTAGGTCCCTGCAATTAAGTCTCCCCATATTTAAAGTTTGAATTCCCGCAATCCTGCTGTTCAGGCACGTGTTTTAGAGGCAGTTTGTGGCTTTATTGTTGATTTTTGATATTTTTAATGCGCGAGCACTTCTAATTCGACCATTCTCCATGCAATGAGGGAATAATAATAACAGTTCAATTTCGTCCTTGTTGGGTAACTTTAAAATCGGCAAAGGAAAAATCGATCGATTATAGCTCAACATATCCGTTTGATCAGAGAGTGACTCGAAAATAACAACAAATTTTAAATTTCAGAAGCACTTGGAATATGGAAGCGCCAGAAATACATCTAGTGATTGGTACGTTTTTATTAATAGTCCTTCTCTATCCAGAATTGCAACTTCGTAATATTCTGCCTTCTCTAATGATCTGGAGTTTCTCAATGCGTTTACTTTTCCGATTTGTACGTTTTATGTAAATTCAAAACATTGCTTCAGGTTTGTGTCGGACACATGCAACAGGGACGGAAATAGAATGAGGTTCTTTGTCGCACCATACTAACAGCTGCGAATACAACACGATTTAAAATCCAGTTCTATCGATAATATCAAATCATTAAAATTTGTGTTCCATTGCTTACTATTGATAAACTCTCTCATTGGCAAATTATTTGTACACGGATTTTGTACACTTCGGTACAATTCCTTATCAAACGCTCGATCATTGGTCATTACATTCTACACACGCTCACGTGAGAGCGGCATTATCTGTTCGGATCAATTTGGAATTCCTTCTTTCGAAAGCTTTTACGACTAGGGCAATCAGCGCTATCAGAAAGAGCTGGCAAATCGAAAGAAATCTGTGTTTTAGTGCGTGTGGCGAAAATGTCAAACCCATCATCATTAAGCACAGCGTGTCAGACACAGCGTGTCAAGGAGACAAAATCCTTTGTTCTCCGCGTCCGACCCCCTTTCCATGGTTACTCGAAGATAATTGTTTTGTAAAACCTGTGAAGCATAACCCATATCTTATTGATAACGATAAAAAATGAAAATCTAAAATAACAGGCCTGTTAATTAAAGAGCCGAGGGACACACCTCTTAATTCTGACTGTTTAAATTAAATTTGAAAATTGTAAAAGGAAATTAACGTATCTCATTGTGCGACAGAGTGAATCATGCTTGTAAGTCTATAGAAACCCCCACACCAATATACTTTTTGGAATGCTCATCGACTGCACTACCGAAAGATTAGAGCCGAATTTTTAATTTTTTTCCTGTATTCGAGTAAAGCATTAAAATAGGGTGTTTTAAGCAATGTTCTCAAAAACGAGATCGTCTTTCAAAAATCGGCCCTAATCTTTCGGTAGTGCAGTCGATGAGCATTCCAAAAAGTATATTGGTGTGGGGGTTTCTATAGACTTACAAGCATGATTCACTCTGTCGCGCATTTTCCTCTTTCATAATGGACACCGCGCACAATGAAACGGCGCGTCGAATGAATTGGTTACGTTTCACTGAGACCTATTTATCAAAACGGGTAATTTTGAAATAAAAGCGTTCTGATTCTCTCTATTTTTCATTCACAACCGCTCCGATAACTCGAGAAGGAAGAGAATGATAGGTAGGGAAAAGTGGAACAAGCATTGGCCTCGGACGCGAATTTACTCATTTGACACGCTGTGTCAGAGGGATAGATAACCCAAATATAGAGATATCGTTCAAAATTGATCGATTTGGTGAAGCTAATTAGCTATTCTGCTCAAGTCGCTCCGTAATATTACTTTGAACCCTCTTATTTGAGATCAAAAAGAATCAGATGGGCAGTTCACGACAATACTCAGCTACCTCCATGTACTTAGTGACTAACGAAAACTCATTCAATGCTTTTTATGCGGTTTTGTTATACGAATCTGATAATCTCGGGAAGGGTAAGAAGGGCCAAAAGGGGGCATGGCCAGGACTCAGAAGTGCAGCTTCAGTCGATATTTGGCGAGGAAGCGCGAGATTCGACCGGCGCGCGAAGTTTTCGACTTGAGATTCCACGAGCGAAAACCGTCCTTGATGTACTGAAATGATCGTCTTCGTTCAGCTCCCTCGTACGATTCCACACACACAGTCTCTCGCCAGTCTAACCGGTGAGAGAGCGTGTGAAATGAAGAGACGGCGACACTATTTTAGAAATCATCATCTCAAAAACTCTTACCTTTGGCCACGGCAGCGGCCAATCGAGGTCGTTCGGAATGCGACCGTACGGCACGTTCTTCTCCATCTCGAACATTATCCTGCAATTACGGAAGCGAATAGTCAGTTCACGATAGACCACATGTTTGGGGATACGGTAGTCTACGGTATGTTACCGTACCAGAAGATGAGCGCGCGGCGGAAGGGCCGACAGAGCGCGCGCTTGCGGTGCTTCACATAGGTGAACGAGTGGTAGAAACTGAAACAGGGATACGGTAATCATGAATCTGTCCCGGCGAACTACCGTATACCTGAAGACGAGCGACGAGATCCAGTAGCCGAGCACGACATCGGCGGTGTAGTGCGCACGAGAGAGAACGGCGCCCACCATCGCACAGACGCAGATCGTGATGAGCGCCTGGGAGTACGGTAGTTCGGTGGGTCAGATTTATTATTTGGTTAGAGGATACGGTAGTTCGCTGGGTCGCACTCACAATTCGGAATGGCCAGAGCGCCTTGGGCGTGTAGTGGTTGAGGATGAAGCAGGAGATCGCTGAAAATTTATAAAAAAATATTTTTATTTATTTTACTTATAAAAATAAAAATAACAATAATAACAAACCCGCGGTGGTCGTGTGGCCGGAGAAGAGCATGTCGCCGCAGTAAAGTCGGTCGTTTTTCTGCATTATTATTTTTTGAGGATTACGGTAGTTCGGTGGGTCAGGAACCGCGGTTCGGCAGGTCAGATTCATGATTCGCACCTGCAGTCCAAACGTGGTAAAGATGCTGAGCGCGCGCAGGAAGTAGCGGTCGATCGGGAATGAGGTGTCCTGAGTGGGGTCCTCGCAGATTCTGAATCATGGTTACGGTAGGTTACGGTAGCCTCCGGTAGGTCAAACTCGTGTCCCGCGAGTTTGACCTTAGTTTACAGTAGGTTAATCAGGGCTGCTACCGTATCCCACCGTTCCGTAGATTACGGTAGGTTACGAAAGAGTTCGGTGGGTCAGACTCACATTTTATTGTCCTCGTACGAGGGCGGGATGTGCGTGACTGAGATGGTGATGGCGCGCATGACGAAGAGTATGGTGCCGATGGTGAACATGCGCCGGATCACGATCGATCTGGAGGGTACGGTAGGAGTACGGAGGGTCACTTTAGGGTTCGGTAGGTCATACCGATGCTTGTGGAAGAGGAAGGAAGGCTGAGCCATAGTGGTCATTTTGGGGTACGGTAGGAGTGCGGTGGGTCAGTTTAGAGTGCGGTGGGTCACACCGATGCTTGTGGAAGAGGAAGATGGAGAGGAAGAAGCGTAGTGGACATTTAGGGGTACGGTAGGTCACTTCGGGGTTCGATAGGTCAGATACATTACCGATGCTTGTGAAACAGAAAGATGAAGAGGAAGGTTCCATAGAGGTAGTTTAGGGGTACGGTAGAAGTGCGGTAGGTCAGTTTAGGGTTAGCTAGATCAGATATATTACCGATGCTTGTGGAAGAGGGCGATGAAGAGGAAGGTGGCGCATAGATCATTAGGGATACGGTAGGAGTGCGGTAGGTCATTTAGGGGTTCGGTAGGTCATACCGATGCTTGTGGAAGAGGGCGATGAAGAGGAAGGTTGCATAGAGGTAATTTTGGGGTACGGTAGGAGTACGGTAGGTCACTTTTGTGTTCGGTAGGTCATACCGATGCTTGTGAAAAAGAAAGATGAAGAGGAAGGTTGCGACGGAGCCGTACAGCGTCGCGTTGTCGGTCATGTCGCGAGTGACGTGAGATTGGGTGAACATCGCGTGAGAAATGTCGGGAAGGGGGTTGCTGGAAAACAACAATAACAATAACAATAACAACAACAACAATAACAACAACAACAACAATAACGACAACAACAACAAGGTTATCGTACCGACTGACGATGTCCATGACAACAGCAAGTGCAAGATGGTTGAGATTCGTGGCGAGGAAGAAGGAAAGCATGGCGAGAATCGTCTTGAACCATTCCGGTCGATAGATCATACCTTTTCTGCCTGCGCATTGGTTAATTAATTAATTAATTAATAATTAATTGGCATATTCGCAAAATGTCAGGCTACAATACGCTGTCGTAGGTTACGGTAGGCTACTGTAGCATCGAAAATCAATAAACACAGTAATCCACCTTTGATCTCCGAGATGTGCGAGCCATCGAACGTCTCCTGGTCGCTGTTCGGCAGGTCTTCTGAACGTCGAAACTTCGAATTAGAACCACCAAACTGAACCGATGTCGACCGTATAACTACGCTGTCTCAGGGATACCGTATCGAGTACGGTATGGCTACAGTAACCCTACAGTAACCCATCTCACCCGCTTCGAATATTGTGTCCGATTCGTGTCTGCTCTCCTTGCTGTAGATGGATCGCGCGGCTGGAGCGGGCGTCTCGTTGGTAGTGGTGGAGTGAGTGCCCTGCAACAACTGTATACACATCTCAGTGATTAGGGGTGGTCCTAGGGGGGTGAAGACCGAGGGATGAACAAATGCTAACGCCCTAAGAGACTAGAGCTGAGATAGATCCGGCGTCTCGTTCGTAGTGGTGGAGTGGGTGCCCTGGAGTAACTGAAGGATTTGCTATCTCTGGAATGTCTTTGATCTCTGATTATCGCAGCATCTCAAACTTGTCTAAATCAACAGTCATCGGGGTACGAAATCAGTAAGTGATCAAGCAAAGTTACCCTGGGAACTCAAGAGAAACCAAGAAATCGAACGAACCGGCGCTTGCGGTGTGTCCATGGTTCCCTCTCCGTCGGACGAAACGAAGGAGTGACCGACCATCAGAGGGCGGAGGAGGGGGAATGAGGGGAGGAATGGAGGGGAGGGGGGACGAAATTTGCAGTCAAATGGTTTTTTAAAATTCATTAAATTGATTTAGCTATAAATCGAATGTCATTACTGTAATCTTCATATCTTTAAAACAATCTCAACAAACATGAGTGAAATTGATCATAATTTATCTTGTTATAACTCTCAATTGAAGTCAATGTACAATTTGAGAGCACGAGAATCGATTAGATGGTCACAGCACAAAATTCGAGTACACAGTACGCTACGGGGCTACAAAAGATAGTGGATAAACGCTCCATTTTTCGAATAAGATGATTTTCCAGTAAAAGAAATTTTTAATAAATAATTTTCTGTTTACAGCTGAAGGGCGCATTTTCCAGTATCTTCTTCCAAAATTCTCCAGAAATAATCTGACCCGAAAAAAGGACGCAACTCATTTGAGCATAGTAACTCCCTCGGGTGGAGAGAACAAATAGCACAAGCAACCTTGCTCAGGATCCACCTTGAATCCTCTCCGAAA
>LS558235.1:0-50778 GCA_900490775.1 Pristionchus maxplancki
ATTTTCCTGGACCTTCTCTAATTTCTGACTATCCTTCTTTGTGTACGGGTTCCAGAAAGGCGAGGCGAATTCAAGGTGAGGTAGGACATAGGTACGGAAACATTTGATAAGAATGTCAGGGTTGTTTACAGAGACAGCACGAAGCATAAGGAAAAGGGCAGTCTTTGCTTTACTGACGCGGTCGTCGATAGAAGCATGAGGGAGGAGGGAAGGGAGGAGTTGGACACCTAGGTCACGCTGGGGGTACTTCCTATCAAGAGACACACTGTTGATAGAGTAGGAAGGAGGGGAGGAACCAATGTGAAGGTGCGTACACTTGGATTCAGAAAGAGACAACTGGTTTGCAATAGTCCAAGAGTAAATGGAGTCAAGGGCACATTGGAGTTGAGTGGTCATAGGATGGGCAGATTCAGGAGGGTAGGAAATGTACAATTTGATATCATCAGCGTAGGCTTGGATACGTACATCGGGAAATTGTGATAGGACATGAGTGATATCAGATACATACAGGTTGAATAGAATGGGACCGAGGACAGATCCTTGGGGGACACCGGAGAGAACAGGGAAAGAGTCGGATATACAATCACGGAGATGAAACAATCACATTTACGTCAATCTCAATTCCTCAACAACGTGTATTGCAGTGCAGTCCCCAACGCGAAGGCGCTCAATTCCTCCAAACCAGGAGATCTCGTGAGTAGAATCAAATATTATCATTGATTTCTTGATTTCTTCAGACCTACGGTGAGATCAATGAGCATCAACTGCGCAAGTTCCTCCTCAAGATTCGCCCGACAGATAAGGTTCGTACAGTGTATTGTCAGTGCAGAAATGGTCCCATTTCAGGATTTCTTCCTTGATATTGGCATGGGGGTCGGACGCGCGATGGGAATCGTCGCTATGTGGTTCCCTCAGGTAAGATATTTCTAGAAAATAGATATTGAGATGCCTCTCCTCATTTCAGATTGAGGGTGTGGCTGGTATCGAGATCGATCGGAAGTTCCAGCAACCAATGAAAACTTTCAAGGAATCGCTTCAACTGTAAATTGAATGCTTGCTTTCGCTTCCATGATTGATTGACATTCAGGAAGTCGAAAGTGTTGGGCCTTCGACACAGTGACATCCACCCGATGATCGGAGACTTCAATGAGTGGAGCCCCGAGTTTGTCGATGTCATGAACGTAATAATTAAACAAATTTAATTGCTTTATGTGACTGATTAATTGCAGAAAACTACCATTGTCTTCGCCCATAATACTGCCTTCAGCAGCGAGACGAATAATCGCTTGGAAGAGCTGGTCTATCAAGTATGCATTTTATATCTGATAGACGAATATTATTTGCTCCAATAAATTTCTATAAACCGGTCTAAATGTATCTGAATATGAGTACACCTAATCGAGATTGTTAATCTTTTCAGTTGAAGGATGGAGCTCGCATTATCACGGCACAGATGCTTGGAAAGGGGAAGGGAGTGACGAGAGGAGATGGAGCAGAAAAGATGAAGACGCAGTATAGATTTGGAGAGGCTGACATCAGTAGCTCCAATTACAGTGAGTTTATCGCACGATCTAAGAGTATGAACTGAACAAATTCAATCTCAAACGATCCTGAATCTGTTCAACGCAGGATTCAATCATTGATAATTATTTCAGATATTTTGTCGAGATTGGATGTGGAGCCCCTGGAGATGCTGGATAATGGAGTCAGCTACTCCTGTCAGAAGAAACAATTTTGGCTCCACACAGTCAATACGAAGAAGGTATGTTTATAAATAGAACAACAATAACTTTAGGATAACTAATGCATGACATCTCGTTAATTACGGCGGAGCAGGATACCTATCTTTATTCATTGTTCAGGAAACACTGATCAAGGACAACACCAAAATGAAGGGAAGCGTCTTCTCTATCGGATCAGCAGCTTAGATTCGAATCTACAGCGATGTTGAAATGGATTCGTAGCTTTACATTCTAATAATTCGGTTCTCTCGAGCTCATGATTGTTTTCCTTCAAAATCGCACAGCCGTCAACTTGATCATGTCATCCACTTTATAGTCCATACTTTGAAATTCAATGGAGATCTCTCATAGTTCATCTGTATTTTATTCCCCTCGATCTCCAAACGTGTTTCATTGTGATTTCGATAATTACATGTATAGACTTCATTTCTCCCATCCCATAGATTGCAGTGTTTGTACATAATCGGATTGTTCCAATAGAATCTACACTAGTTCACCGAAGGACCCGTCATTAATTATGAAAATAATGCGAGATCGCAGATTATCTCGCATTATTTGCATATTTAATGTTTTTCTCATTGATCACTCAGATCTCGTATTGTATCATTACTTCATCTCAATTCTCAACCTGATCATGTCACTCACTTCTGCTCCCCTGCCTTTCTTCGTTGCTAATGATCTCATTATAAGTGCCCATTTCGACCCTATGAAATGCATCTTTGACTCGATCATCGATAAAACTTGTACAACGTACTGAGTTTCGAGGCGTGCGAGCATACTCGATTCGTAAAACTCCATTTTACAATTGAACGCTGTTTTGTCGGATTGGAGAGGATAAGTAGCAGTTGTGTTCTAGCGGGAGTTCAGAAGAAAAGCCACTGCGGAGGAAGAGGAGAACAACTGTTCATCTCAACGGAGAGATGAGGAATCTCAGTTAGCCTTCACCCCTCACCCTGATTTATCATTGATATTCGATATGTTCTCAATCTCTCGAATCGATTGTGTCCACTATATAAGTGTTATTGAATTTAATCATCAATAATGGATTTATCGCTACATTTTCATCCCTGATCACTCCCTCTTTTTCTTCTCTCTCTACGTTCTCTGCCCTTCTCTATTTACAACTCGGCCGTTTGGTTATCAGAGAGACACGGAGAAGCACAAATGCAGTTCACATTGATATCAGCCCTCATTTGCCGGCTTTTCTCACTAATCGATTCTGATCTCCCCCCACTGTATTACCGTTTCACTCGCTCGTGCTTTCCTTTCTCGAGTGCTGTGCTCTCCTTCTCTCTTCAGTCCCATGTTTTGCAAATATATTCAGGAAGATGCTACTCAAACCCGGGCTCTTGTGGCTTCTGTCTATTCCAGGAATAGCTTATCTTTTCTACCTGATCTATGGTGAGTCAATGAATACTCATATTTCTGAAATTTGTCTCTAGACCTAACGTTCGCCGCCGGAATGGGAGCATTACTTCTCATCCTCACCGTCTACTTCTTCATTCAAGAGGTTCCCTCGCACCGTGTACAGACCTAATGAACAATGTCAGATGCTCGGTCGAATCGAACTGGGAGCCCTCGAGAATCGGGCGATTTTCATCACGGGATGCGATTCAGGTGAGCTTTCCAGCAGTTTTGCACAGCAACGATTACGTTTGCACAGGCTTCGGGAGAGAATTGGTGATCAAACTGCTGGAGAGAGGAATGCCCACGTTCGCCGGATGTCTAACGGAGAAGGTTGTGCCTGCAAACTATTATCTTTGTCAAACTCACTTCAGGGAGCTGACCATCTAAGGAAGGTCTCGAAAGGTCTTCCGGGAAAACTAGAGATCGTCACTGTTGATGTGACGTCGGATGAGAGTGTACAGAGGGCAGCGAAGCAGTTGGAGAAGGCAACGGAGAGATATGGAGGTTAGTCGAATTATCTATTCTCTGGACGGAAAAAAACGACGATTTTCCTCTGCAGGTTTGCACGCACTCGTGAACAACGCGGGCATAGTCGGGTCGTCCTTCTTCGATGACCTCTTGTCGACAACGGAATACAAGGACGTCGCTGAGGTCAACACGTACGGAGTGATCCGAGTGACGCAAGCGATGAAGTATCTCGTGAAGAAGTCCAAGTAAGTACCTGATCTCTAACTCTCTTGTTTGAGAAGTTTACTTGGGTCACTTCATAAGTATCCTCTCTCAGTAACTCGATTCAGAGGCAGAATCGTCACGATGTCATCAATCTGCGATCGAGTGGGCATCATGGGATTCGGTCCGTACTCGGTGAGCAAGTATGCAGTCAGTGGCTACTGCGAGGTCATCAGGTCAGTATCTAATTATTGCACGATTTTTGACCTTGAGCAGCGATTCCTTCCGAGAACTCGAGATAATTTACAGACAGGAGCTGAGTTTCTTCGATGTGTCAGTGCATGTAATTGAGCCGGGATTCTTCAAGACTCCAATGATCGATGCCAAGATTGTTCAGGTATGTCATCCGACTGCATTCTAATCTTTGCTGATCAATTTGAGCAACGGCTCGATTCCATGTGGAAGATGGCCCCACTCTCTATCAAGGAAGAATACGGAGAGAAGTTCTTCAGGGATAGTAAGTATGCTGACATATTCCCCAAAATAGATAGCGCAACAGCATCTAATGTGACATCTGAAGCACAGTTTGATAAAGTACCCATTCTAGGTCGCGAGCGTTGTGCTGATCTGCTCGACAAGATTGGTTCTCCTGATATCGAACTCGTTGTCGATGGATATTTCCATGCAATAACCTCTCGATTCCCACGTCTTCGCTACCAGATTGGAGGAGATGCAAAGTTCTTGTTAGTGTCTAGATTTTCTTGACGATAGCTGACGAGCGATATTTGCTGATTTGTCAAAACATTACAAGCGAATGAAATACGATAGAACATGAGTCAGGAAATGATATTAAGTGATTGCGTTCAGCTTCCTCCCACTCTCCTTCCTTCCGTGCGGCTTGAGAGATGCGATCTTCCGAGTGATTGACAAGGTATCGTAATTTACTGCTTGAACTCATCCGAAGAAAAGTGTTCTTATGTCAAACAATTTGGCTTCCAATTTATGATATTTGACTTAGGCAATCAAACATTTTATTCTTTCAGCTCTCGGGCGCTCCTATTCCAGCAAGTGCGTATAGATGATCAGGAATTACACGATCAAGAGTTACGTCAATTTCACCTGCTCATGCAAACTGTGATAATTCTTTCTTAGGTCGAAATGTGACCACTGCTTGTGCGCTTTCCATCGTGTACATTTATTCCATGCAATTGTATCAATTTCGTTGAATGTGTGATCAGAGATTCATCCAATCTTTTTTTAAAATCGATGCTGTTGATGCGTGACAAGGTTCTTTCCATTTACGGGTGATTCTTTCCATTTAGTGGGTGGTTCTTTCCATTTTGTGGGTGGTTCTTTCCATTTAGTGGGTGGTTCTTTCCATTTAGTGGGTGGTTCTTTCCATTTGGTGGGTGGTTCTTTCCATTTGGTGATGGTTCTTTTCTGTATTCTATCGCATTTTTGTAAATGAAATACGGTATACGATAAGTCGATGTCATTTTCCGAGTGATCGACAAGGTATCGTAATTTACTGCTTGATCACATCCGAGAAAAGTGTTTTTTTTTATATCAAACGACTTCCAATTTATGATATTTGATTTAGCCAAACATAATTTTTTTTTATTTCAGCTCTCGGACGCTCCCGTTCCATCATGTGCATCTAGACGATCAGGAAATCTCACACGGTCGATTTACGTCAATTTCACCTGCTCAAGCAAACTGTGATATTTCTTTAATAGTTCATGATGTGATCTAATATTCATAAATCCGTTCAAGTGCATGATATTGTATCACCTACGATCACAAAAGAGTCATGGAGATCTAAATTGACGTTATTGAGGGTTATCTTGAATGGTAAGCATGACACTTGCATGAAAAAGAAGAGACGCTTGCCAAACATTTTCGCTCGTCCCCTTACGACGTCGAGACTAACTCTCACTGAGTAGGTTCATGAGGTAAGTTTTCTTTAATTTCATGTGCTTAGTTAGTATGGTCGTTTTCTTCAACGAATTTCATCCGTACACAAACCCGAGTTCCTGCGTCGCGTACATAAAATAATAAACGATTCTACCAATCTCATTCATAGTCACAACCGCCTTATCCTTCTCCAATATACGCCCCCGTCAATGCTGTTAGTTCTGTTCTATTACATTATCAGCCTTTTATCACTAATTTGAGGAAGATTGGAAGTCAATATCCTACATGGAAACAATATTAACATGATATATATTCACAAATATATATTTATACTCAAAGATTATCCTTAAAAGGACCATAAGTCACTGTCATACGTGGAAGTTCCTGATGTTATGCCAGAGATTAGGGTAAATAAAAAAACTGACGAATCCAGACCGAATGACACTCTTTCCCTCGATTATTATCATGTTCACTACAAATACAGAGACGAACAACAAGTACGAACGTTCCTATATGTCCAAATAAACACTGTGGCTAGAAGATTCTGCTTGCTATTTTTTGACTTAGGTACTAAAGTTAGATAAGTTAATGAATAAGTTGGAGACGGTGTCAACGACAATGTGAATCACAGGATAACGAGAGATGATCATACAATGAAAATAATTGAGATTGGACTGATTAGCTCGACAATTCAGAAACATTTTAGGATAACTTCTTCAAGTCGTTCGATGACTGGCTCTTGCCTTTCCTATTCGATCGTCTGAGTCCGGAAGGCGCAGGCCATCTATGGGGCTCAGCGGCGATTCGTTCCCGTATTCTCTCAGACTTTCTCTCTTCTCTTTGGACAGGATCGGAGGGAAACTCCTTCCTCAGAATCTCCATGACTTCCAATCCAAGTACGTGCGCGGCAAGCTCGTTGCAAGTTTGAGCGAACTAAAATCCCATTTTAATAAAGCGAATTGTATTTTTTTGGCAATAATTAAACAGAAATGAACGAAGAGATTACCTTCCACTGCTGCACTTTCAGCTGCCACTCTTGATAGAATTCCAACTCGATCTGCACCTCCTGCAATGGTATATTGCGCCTGAGGGATTACCGAATAAGGGGATTGAAAAAATAAAGTAAAAAAGAGTGAATAATATTGCCAACCAACCTGCTTCTGCCTCTGTAGGGCCGCTATCGCTGCTCTTCGCCGCTGCTGCAATTACAATTTTTCTTACTTCAGTATATACTTAGTCGATTACCTTCTCATCAGACGATTTTCCTGCCATTATATTAGATTGATGATATGAAGGAAGACTGTAATAATAGTTCAACATTTAGATCTTATATTCATTCACGTACAACGTGGTTTGAGTAATAGGAAATCAAAAGGAACAGCTTATGAACAGTAGAGTCGATCTCGCTGCTAACTATCTATGCAAGAAAGGTCACGCTATTTCCAGTACACCTGTTCCTACAAATGAGAAAGCACTGACAGAATCGGTCCTTGTTTGTACAAGAATAAGACGAAGAGAAGGAAAGGTGAGAGGAAACTCGGGAATACACTCCCTATTCTGAGGGAAAGAAGGGAGAATTGATGATGAGAAGTGGGCAGTCACAAGTATGATAGAACGGATAGTAAAAGAAAACAATCGATACGTTTCAGATGTGAAAACAATAATTTTCCATCAAAATTGAGGGCATCTCTCTCCGCACAGTAATGAGTCATTGACCTCTTGCACTAACATATCCAGTGAGAGCACGCGCCCATCCCTCTCGGTCACTAGGTTACCATGGAAAGATGACCACTCGAGATACACCTAATGAGAAGAGAGAGATGAGCGAGAAGGGCATGTAAGAGATGGGAAGAAGATTGGGAGACTCATCTTGTTCATACTTCGGAAGGATAGTCGAGTTTCTACAAAGCGGCCATTCTGATACATGCAGTCAGAAAGGACTTCGAGAAAGAAAACTAAAAAAATGCTATTCAAAATATTTTTTAGATCATAACCTAGTGTGAGAAGACAAACAATAAAAGGACCTTATACTCCAACATTTCTTCCTAATACTGCTCGACCATCACATGTACTGAGGTTGCCGCAGGAAACAATAATGACTCCACTCATCACTTCTCTTTTAGGTTCAACGATGTTCATTTTTCTGATACAGCCCCTCGCAAGATTCCATGTGTGTGATACTGTTTTTCCAAATTCAATTGAAGGGGAAATTGGTCGGTGACAGATGAAAGGAACCATCAATTCACCCTCTCTTCCTTGCGCACCCAAATCTCATGAATTTCATTACTGGATTGAACTGACTCCTTTTTCATTCTTATTTTATTCTTCCTATCGAAATGGTGGAGATCTGGAGGGCTTTCGTTGAAGAGATTATGAAGGGTCTCAATCATTTCAAGGATCCGAACTTCGTCAGAAATGTCTACATGATTGTATTCATCGTGAGTTTCTTTCTCGGATGATCTCGGAAGATCTCGGAAGTTCCAATTACTTATTATTTTCATGATGAAACAATGGATTATTCAGATCTGTGCCTATCTCGTCTGGACTTGTCCTTGCTATGACGAGACTGTACGACAGAGAAGAAGAACAGAAAAGAAGGTTAGTCGTAGGATGCACAGAAAATATTGTCGTTTGTGATTCTCTGATATTGATTCAGTGCTGATCAATAACATGTTCGAAGCCTATTAGCCTATTTCGATTTTATAAATCAACATTCGGTTACTGGGTGGATCGACGGACATTATTAGAAAACATTTTCCATGTTCCAAGCTGATCTGAATTGACACTTCAGGAGAAACGTGAGCTCGCTCGTCTCCTCGCTAAAAAGGCGAGGAAGAATGAATTGAAGGGAAACAGAGACCTACTCAACTGTCAGTTTTTATAGGATTATTGTATCCTAGTCAGCTGCTATTGCAGACCATCTCAAGCAAGTGTACTTCGAGGAAAGAAATCGGGCAGAGAAGAAAGCAGTCGGTGCGATCTACCATGTCTGATCATCTCATGAATTTGCTCATAATTCTTCTGGCACGTTGTAATTGGAGGAGAGAGGAAGGATAAATATCGTGTTTCCATGAGACTCGATTCTGAGACATATACCAGTATCTCTAATTAAAAAGAATAATTATGTAACACGTTTTGCGTATCATGGAGAAATAGTTCTACAAGCATTTCCGCTTCAGCAAGTTATCAGTGAGTTTAGTAATTGAGTGAATAAAAAAGTGTTTTGGACGAAAATGACTACTCGTTTAGGCTACTCGTATAGTTGTCATGTAAGATGTCTACTTTGAGTCTCATCCAAAGCTTGCTTTAGCTTTTAGGAGGGTGAGAGAGGGGGCAGAGGATGGCTTTTTTTTTATTTTTTCCAAGTTTTGGAATGGATATGAAAAGCAATAGGACACAATATATATGGATGCATACTGTAGCACATAAATGTGCTCTCTCGAACGCGTTGCGTGCGACCGCGACGCGAGAGGAGCATCTCCTCGCCCTGGCAGCTTTTTTACTTGATTGTTGCCGAGCACAAAGGTTGATTTCTTCTTTCTGACCTGAATTCGCTGTATTGTTGATTCCCCAGCCATTAGACGAATGAGCTCTATTGAGTGCAGCGTGGTTTGAACCGCCAACCTTTTTCCATTTTAATAGACACCATCTTTTAGCAAACTTGTTCATCGAATACAATCATCTGGAATAATTTTTTTCCGGAACGAAATGTGTACATGGTAATTAGAAAATAGTAACCGAAATAGGAAACACGAAACTCTTCTCGAAACTGTCTCCGCTTATCATCTCTTGTCTTTCCATTCGTAGTGACCTTACCAAGTGACTGATGGAAGGTCGTTCTATCGTGATTGACTCATTGATAAGAGTCACTTACCCTAGCGCAGATACCTTCTTAGCCTCCCCTCTCCCCGCCGTACCCTGAATATTCAAACGATTTGTCTCGATCCTATTTCGAGAAATGAGACGGATTATCCCAGCCCTCTTCCCATACCATAAAGTTCAATGTATTACTTATGTTTTTCTGTGTTTGTCTGCATTATTATCCTTTATTATTGTCCAGTGTCAACCATCTCCATAAGTACGGCGATAGAGAGAAGAGATGAGCGATCACGCACTGATCCAGCAGGCATTACCCTCTGGAGTGGAAGGTAAGGTATTCTCTCTCGAGATTACCCGAAATTCCATTCCTACTTGATAATAACAACTAAAGAAAACGCTCAATCAAATGAATTATTCAGGTGTAAGAAGTCTGGAGAAGTTCACTCGCGATGGAAACGCCGAAGTTCGCAAGTTACTCTACGAAGAGTGCAAAGTGCTGTTTGAGTGCAGGTGAATAATTCGATTGACTTATTTTATCTGTTCATGAGCCAAACAATCAGTTGTTCTGTTGATTGAGTATAATGTGATCGACAGATCGCATGTCATCACACCAATATGCCATATAACTTAAAAATATATTCCAAATAACTTAAAAATTAAAATGGTGAAAAAATGCCGTTTTTAATCTGTGTGATTATAGATACTGCCGGAATGTCTTCCGCTCTCCTGTTCTCTTCACCGAACACAAGCGAGCCTTCTGTAATCCATCTCACATCGCGGTTGTTCCTCAGTTGACTGCGACGGAAGATGTGCCAGGTGAGATTTGTTATCTAGAAGAAATATTTTACAGCTACGATTGGGTTGCTAAAGTTTTCCATCGGCGGCTAGTCTGATAAAATTGTTTCGTTGTTCCCCGCTTTGAACTCATATTATTTCGATTTATTATCCAGCTGGAAACAATACTGGGATAGTTTCACTGTCTAACATGTGTCTCTGTGTCTAACATGTGGAGTTCTACTTCTTTCATAGTCTGCAATTGAAATAGTGGATACATGTCTCTATTCTCGATATAGTCTGTGAATTTTGAAAAAAGGAGAACTATAGTTTTGAGAACGATAGTAAAAAGTTAAAAATAACGAATGTCAATAAGTTGTCCTTGCACAATGCTCTTTCTACTATATGACTCCATCTTCCTTATAATAATGAGTGAGTGAATTCAGCATCTTCTCTTACAAGTTATTATTGTTAGTTTTTATCAGTGGATAGAACAATACGTACAATCTCTTCATGTCTCTATCGAGTTATTCTTCGTAATTGAAATATATGTCCGGCCAGAAACATGCAACTAATCTCGATTATTTCAGGAACAAGTGGGACTTCATCTCGGACGAGGAATGCTCAGGCAAGCAAGGGGGATCCTCGGCAGAAATCATTTGTGCCCCTTGCACACTGCGATGTTCGTTCATAGTTGATTGTATTGATAACTTATCCCGGAAGACAGCAGCTTCATTTCACTGTCATTACAGCAAATCATTGAGCTGCTGCGAGTGGTCGAAGAGGAAGGACTCGATAAGGTGAGCATATCCGAGCACTGAACGATGATAGATTATCGAAGATAGGCATATGCGAATCTTTCCAGATCTTCGAGGAGCTTCCTCCCGAATTGCAAGTGAATGTACATATTCCGCCAAGGGAAGTCCCACCTGAGGATGACGATGAAACGAGTGAAGAAGAGAGGATGATTCGAAAGGATGAGGAGATGAGAAGGGTAAGTAAGAACGGATTGGGAGGAAATGTAGTTTCATTAGGCCATTAGTTGATATTGCATGTCGTACTTGACCAAAATATTTTCAATGCTACCTTCAACAGACTTATTTGTTTATATTTCAGGCCAGACTCCGCAAAAAGAGAATTTCTGACCTCAAGAAGAAGGACAACGAGAGTAAAGAAGTAGAGCAGAAGAAGGAGGAGAAGACAATCGAAAGCAACAAGGTACAACAGTGATATAAAATGGCTAATACTGTGAAAAAGGCATATGCAACTTATAATTCTGGAAGAACAAACAATAGATTTCATTAAAATTTTATGGATTTTCTATTTTGGAATTCCTTTTGCGAGGAAGGGTGTCCGTCTAAGAGAGAGATAGGGGAGACTCTCGATTTCAAAAATAGGCATTTTACTCCTACTAATTATTTATTTTAGACAAAGAACGGCATTTCGACGAAGAAAAATGAACCGATAATTGCGAAAGAAGAGACGATGAGAAGATCGGATAGGGTGAAGGAAGAAGAGAAGAAGGGAGGGAAGAAGGTTGAGAAAAAGAATGAAAAGATCGAAGAGAAGAAGGTTGAGAAAAAAGAGGAGAAGAAAGAGGAAAGGAAGAAGGAGGAGAAGAAGGAAGAAAAGAAGAAGGAGGAGATGAAGGATGAGAAAACCCAAGGAAAAAGGGATAGGAAGAAGACTGAGAAGAAGGAAGATAAGAATGAGGAGAAAGAGATGGATAGATTTGAGGTAGAGTGGGAATTACAATATATAAAGTAAATTAGTTAGAAATACCAAATATGCTAGAATATCAACGAGGGAAGTCGGGAATTTTTTTTGCCAAACAGTACAAAGGCATTTTCAAATCACGGGGGAACCAAAATTCTTAGGAAAATCAAATCCACGCTCGGTAGTGATATTTGAAGAAATGAATTATTCATTACAGGCAATGATGATCCCGGCGTCTCCAGAGAAACGACAGAGAAAGCGACCGGCTTGGATGAATGAAGAAGAAATGTACGATGAACAATCGAAGAAGAAGGCGAATGAGAGTGAGTATATATATATGGTCTAGATAGGTCCTAAGTAGTTAATATACTTGATATTGAACATATTTAAATTTAATTTTTCATTATCAGTCATTTCGGTATTTGCAGCGACCGTTATCGAGAAGGAGAAATCTGCCAAGCCGGATAAAAAGTGAGTGATCTTCTGATTTTAAAATGTTTTCTTTTCTCAAAATGTTTTGTTCGTAGATATTTTTTTAATCAATGCATTTTGCAGGAAATCTAAAGCAGTAGTCACTCCAAAAGAAGCGACTCCTCAAAAACTCATACCCCAATACGTTCTTCCAATCACACCAACGAAGGATGATGCGGGATGCTCCACGCCGAGTGACAGGTGAGATTATTATTTGTTTTATTTTTAAAACCTTTGTTTACCATGATCATTCAAGTGGATAAGTTATAGCTCTTTTAGGAACGTTGTTCGTCAAAAGGAAGTGATGTTTTACACTCCACGAGCCGGCCAAATTCAGCAAGAAAAGATGAAAGAACGTATGCAATTGTTAGCTATTATTACTAATGAATTGATGAAATTAAACCACAAAAGCCTTGAAATTTTATAGAGTTGTCATGACGTTCCTGCTAAACTCTCAGGAAACGCTTCTTAAATTGCTGTTTTGAAGTGCTGTATTTACTAAAGGTCTTTAAAAACGATGAATAAATTAACGTTGTCATAGAACCATAGAAAAAACATAGAAAAGGGAGAAAGTGGATGAAAGAGAGAGAATTTCGAGGTGGCGAGATCATTCAAACAACCAGAGCTACAACCAGCCAGACCAGACCATCAATTATTGTTTTTTTCCAGTCGGAGAATCCAGCAGATCAAGCAAACGCAAACAAAATCTGAGTTTGCTGGCAGATGAAGCGGAGGAAATTCTGGTACAGTTTTTACTTTATTCCCGTTCAGTGTTTCACTTCAGATTATCGATGTCAGTGATCCAAGTACGAAAAAGCGAAGTGACATCGCAACAATGCCCGTCTTCCTATCCAGCAATCAAGAGAAAATATTCTTCGGAGGAATGATTGTGAGAATTATTTTGCTACTATATGATTGCTGATGATATTACGATAAGAGCCCGTTCGCCTAAGAATCGAACAAGAGCTGGCACATCTCAAAATGGTCGATTCTCTGAAACTACGGAATTTGGGGTTCTTGAGGTCACTGATGACGATGGGCGTAATCATTTTCTATAATACACCTCCGTTGGCTCCAGATGACGTCACGTCGAAAACGGTTTTTGTGGAATTTCTCCGTCCATGAGGTCGCTAAAATTAAGCAAAAATGTTTCCCGGGGTAGATTTTGATGCTGATCACTCCTGCCTAGTTCATTTCTCATGAATATTATTCATAATCTTGAAAAATGCAACTTTTTACTGGGCCGTTAGTAAGATGCGCGACATACACAGATCGGACCGGAATGGCGCGAGGATTCCAAATATGTAATTTCAGCCAAATCGAAGACATAGTTTTTCAATGAGCAGAGAGAAAGTGAGCTAGAATGTTAGTAATTCCCCCACTCCATCCCCTCCCTCCCTCTTCCTTGACACAAACAGGCGAGAGAGTGTGCGGAAAGGAGAGAGCGCAGAGAGAGAAAGACGTAAACAAGGGAGAAACGTCCATTTCGCTCACTTTCCAGTTCACTTTCTTTCTGCTCATTGAAAAACTATGTCTTCGATTTGGCTTAAATTACATATTTGGAATCCTCGCGTCATTCCGGTCCGATCTGTGTAGGTCGCGCATCTTACTAACGGCTCAGTAAAAAGTTGCATTTTTCAAAATTATGAATAATATTCATGAGAAATGAACTAGACAGGCGTGACCAGCATCAAAATCTACCCCGGGAAACATTTTTGCTTAATTTTAGCGACCTCGTGGACGGAGAAATTCCACAAAAACCGTTATCGACGTGACGTCATCTGGAGCCAACGGAGGTGTATTATAGAAAATGATTACGCCCATCGTCATCAGTGACCTCAAGAACCCCAAAACACAGATTTTCAGAAAATTGACCATTTTTCATTGTGCTAGATCCAGCCGGATTTGTCCGATTCTTACGCGAACGGGCTCATAATATTGTCAGACTCATCCAAGAACGGAGACTGAGGGAAAGCATTACGAGTGTATGTATTGCCACGCGAAAACGAAGGATATCAATGTGGGTTTTGGTGTTACATGCAATCTAACAAAAAACAAAACGTTATTAAGCCGGATAAAAATAATTAATTCTTTACAGGAAGGGCGTCGTCACATGGTCTCGCACGTTCGAGTGATGCGTCTCCGTTGCGGATTGTGTGGAGTCGGCGCGTTCTTCGGAGTTGATATGCGCAATCACTTGATGGTATGAAAAACGCTCAGAATTGTAGCCCACATGCTGCCCAAAAAAAACGATTAATGAATATTTAAAAAATATTAATTACAGCATCGTGGCTGCGCCGAACTGAGCAAGGCGCCGGCGCATATGATCAAACCGGGTTTGCCATGCATGACGAAAGAGGATGTGAGTACAACATTGATGAACGATCACAGATTATGGTGAAACAATATAAAATAATACGGTCTGCAGGCAAATGAGCTCACTTTCGTCGCACATCCGACCAATCCGGGCAAAGTTGTTATGACGTCTGGAAAAGTGAGTAAGAGTGAAGAGCATTGCATTCTCCTTTCGTTGAACTTCAAAAAATATTACATTTGTAGATTGTCTCGATCACCAGCATCACACCCTACCTTCCGGACCTTATCATTGAGGAGCAAATGCTTCGGCCAACCAGGTGAGGGATAAACAATTTGAGAGATGGGGATACAATACACACTGTAGTTGTGTCTGTGTCGAACATCTAAAACTGTCAGAATTTTTCATCATTGCAGGATCGCTCCAGCCCACTATTCCCCTCGCAAGCCTCCAGCGCGAATCATTGGATTTAGCGCGGGAAAGAGTAGCGAGATGAGCATCACTCCGATGAGTGCCGTGCAGCCTTCGAAGTCTTCCGATAAGATCTCGAATACTCGAGGAAGTGTCGAAGATGCATCCAGTGCAGAATCCTCCAAGTCTTCTAGTTAATTTAGCTTCCTCTGCCCTTTCTTTATTGTTCTTTTCTGCTAAGATACATACGACATTATACATAAGATATATATTTTCACACAATCCCACTATTGTTCTATGATCTAAATGCGCTTGTTGATGCTCTTCCCGATTCGGACTTTCCATGAATTATTCTATTCTTCAACATGGTCCTAATTTTGACTACTCAAAAATAGTTGTAATTACATTTACAGTATTATCCTGTTCGTGAAATGTTGTTAGTGGGTACTCGTACTTCCCCGGAAGAGTCCAACCGACAGTCATACCCTATCACTCAGTCTGAATTAGCCAATCTCACCTGAGGATTGAGTGAATGACATAAATTTTTCCGGGGTAGTACATAAGTACCGTATCTTCTCTTTATCTCTTTATGCAGTCTGCTTCTCCACCGATAGTACAAAGTTTTTCGTGATGTGCGATAAGATTATGTTTTTAAACAATGAAGATTTTATTATAATGTGTATTTTATTATGCCCTCTATATGATTTCTGTCCAGTTTCTTGCTGCCCCATGGCGACGATTCCGTTCATTCCTCCCTTTGGATTCTGATGATATCGTCCTTCCCTATACTTTACTACCATTTCAAGTCAATAATTTATCATAGGTGGAACCAATAAGTCACAAGTCGACTTTATTTGCGATGTATAAGGAAGTGGACGAACGGTACACATATTTTAAGACGGTCGTCATGCACTAATGATATAGAGAGACTAAGAAAGGGAAATCGTGGAAACATCTACATTATCTGTTTACTGCTATGCTTTTTGTAGGCCCTCGGCATACATGTAGATTGTAAACGGAATAGTTGAGAGTAGGGCTGCGTCATCAGTTTGCATATTCGTATTTTTGTTTATAATTATTCAAAATATACATAATATATCTCTATAAGTGTAGCAGTCAATATTCAACTACTAGTAGAAAGTACAAATTTCAAATGCTGACAATGATAACACTCATATTTTTATAGAAGAAATCAAGTCAATAAGAAATATCAAACTGCCGAATAAAAATCGCATGATTTGGAATGGAAGATATAAAGCCATTCTCGTACTCATCGTTTACTGTTTACTCCAGTTTTTGTAGGACTCAACCAGGGTATTTAGTTGACGTAACGATAGGTGGAGCCATTCAGGAGGGGAATATTTCTCTTCTGACTATTCATGATGAATCTTCTCTCAATAATTAGTATATTTCTCGTCGTCGCTTTCGCCAGTGGAGAGAATCTTCCTGAAGAGTTCTTCGGCACATTCTCCCACGATCGTTCCGAAAACTTCGATGATTATTTGTATGAAGAAGGTAAATTATTGTGCTTCGTATTAATCGTATTATTGAGCCCATTCAGGCTACGGATGGTTCACCCGCCGTCTCGTCAGTCTCTCGGGTGTGGACAAAGTGTTCACCAAGGTATTCTCACCATTGTGAAAAAATTCAGAAACTGTATTCAGACTGGTCCAAACACGTTCAACTTCGATGATCTCTGGACCGCAAAGAAGTTGCACTACAAGGATATCGTATTGGGAGAGGAATTTATTGGAGAAGGATTGGATGGATCTGATCAGAAAGTTTGTATTATTCATGCGGAATTGTTCAGGATTCACAGTACGAATCAATAAATATTCCTCTGTTTAGATAACATTTACATTCCGTGACAACGTCCTGTATGAGAAACATGTGCCTACTGATGAAGATGTGAGGTTTCCATCTTAAAAAGTGTCTTAAAAGAGAAAAATTAAGGCGAAAAAGAGATCATTGACAAAATTAATATTCAGGCGGAACAGAAGGAAGACGAGTATCAATTCCATTTCGAGGGAGACGAACTTGTTCAGGTTGGTCATGTGACTACTTAAGAATAAATGACTTCCTTCCAGACCCTCGAATCGAATGGTGTCGTCTCGAAGAGATATTTCATCCGAGAGTGAATCCCTCTATGTCATACCAAATAAACATAAATATTGCTACCTGAATGCATGTTCACTCCATAGTTTGCCAGTTGCAAATCGGCAAAGAGATCGGCGCCGGCGATCTCTTCGAGTTACTCTTTCCTAAATAGCTCTTCCCAAATCTCACATAGAACCCTGCTTTACATTGCAAGTATCGAGAGTGGGCAACGATAACGGAGAGAAAATTAGATTAGGTTAGTTTATTTACTTCCACAAAACACAATGATGATAGATGGTAGAAATAGATACAAATTAGGAGCAGATCTTACTCTCTCAACGTCTAGAGCCAATTCAATTCTGGTCAGGTTCCCTTCATTCGATGGAATATCACTGATTCCGAGAATGTGAGCAATCAGCGGGAATATGTCAATGTTGTGGGGGATATCTTTGATCTGGAAGATTTTTCTGATCAATATATAACGAATGAGATCAATTACCTCGACGTTTCGTTTGAAAGAAGGTCCAATCATCGCGAGTATTCCTCTCATTTCTGGCCATCGGGGGTCCGAACCATGAGTGGAAACGTGAAATTCATCCTTGTTCAACCACTTCCTAGGTGCACGCAATAATCGTTTTTAATCGTTTTGCATCAAAGATCACCCCATACATCGCGCTCGAACTTCGAAGCCGAGGGATGGTTCATGAACGATTTCACCAACTCTTGCAGGGTGATTGTAGTGCCACCAAGATGGCATTTCCTGTGAGACCGAGATAATAAATGTAATTAAATTTAAAAAGTTACAGATTTCCTGAAAACTTTGATACTGAGCTGCCTTTCAGTGATGACTTTTGTTAGATTTTCGTAAATCATGTCAGCATGTGATTCAGATTGAGCGAATATTGATGTGTCACTGACCTGAAAATCTAAATTGTTCTTTAATTTATAATTTAGTTGGATGACTACGTTGTAGTCAATCCCGGCCACTCCGCTCACTTCTTGATCGATGCAGAGCACCGAATCGAGATTTTTGATCTGAATAGAGATTTAAAAAAATGGAATATCGATTTGCAGACCTCATTATGTCCATGATCAGCGATTATTATGACGTCAGTTGAATTGAGGAGTCCGGAAATATCCCAATTCCTTAGTTGCTCTCTACATGATTCACCTCTCGATTCCATTTGTTCTATGAATCGGCCGAATAATTCATCTAAATCACTTAGCATTTTTAAAAGTTTTCCCTCAAAATGTTGTCCGAACTCGTGCTGGATTGAATCGGGTTCTTCTATGTACCTAAATTCAAAGATAATGGTCTAAATTAGTGGTTTATTTTGTACCACACAATTAAATTGGCCCCGCAGTCCATCGCTCTTTCAATTTCGACCACCTTTTCGAATAGCTCATCTACTGATCTAACTCGAGATTGAAATTCACTGAAAGATATTTGGTATTTCTGATGAACCGAGACATTCATCACCTGAAATATGTGCCTTCTTTGTTCTCTCCCTTGTTATTACGCAATGGCCATTTAACGATTGCCGTACGTCCGCCGTTTTTTCGATTAACTTCCCAGATTGGAGTGGCAGAGTACCTTAACATCTTGGATCAAAGGATAATGATGCATTACACTTGCACCACTTCTCCTCCTTCGAATTGGCCACAGCGTCAGGCATCTTCGAATGATTGAAAAGGTCGAATCTAAGATTAAATATTAAATAATTAAAAAAAATAGGTTAAATTAAATCATCACTTCTCTCCAGTGGCTCGATCATAGAACATGTTGGCGACGATTCCTACGAGGATTGGAACGTTCATCATCACAAGATCTCACTCGCCATGAGATTCCGAAGTGAGGCCAGTCACGATGCTCTCATGGTTGGGCCCAGTATCAGCGGGAACTCTGAATGCGGCGATAGTACACTATTCTTCTAAGAAGATTAATGTTGAGCTATCGGAAAGAGTGATAAATATCATGAATGCGAAGCACATACTGGGATTGTACTCCATTCACAAAGTGAGTTCCCGATTTGATCCAGCGATTGAGTATCGGCATCTAGACGATATAAATTATCAGTTATCAAACGGACAAATACAGTGGTCTCGTTGAGAAGATCGTAACGAAATCCATCGAGAGTAATGAGAAGAAGTCTTCGATGATCATCAAATGGAGGATGAAGCCGATTTGGTATTCCTGTTCGCATTTGAGCACAGATCATGGAAAGAGACGAATGAGGCAATGCTATTGAAATGAGGGCACTTACTTATCATCTGGTTTGGATAGGCTGAATCTAAAAGATGTCGAGAAGAGTATAAGAAGTAGAGTATGCATCGAATAAGAGGAAATTGACATGGGTTTTCTTTCCGATATGTACACTCATCACAATGAATCACATGCATTGCTTCTTTCCGCACCCAGTTGAATTCAATCAAGTTGTGCATTCTTTGAAAAAAACAAGATAACCGAAAATTCAGCAAGCACTCCAAAACATTCCCTTTCTTCCAACCTCCAATCCTGCAACGACTGTAGCCTCTCTGCCTGTACTCTTCCTATATAGTTTCGACTGTCGAGATGGTCATCTCTCAGCCTAAACTTCAGTGTGTATATCTACCCGAGACGGCTCGTTCTGCCATACATAACGTATAGTAACAGACAGTTGAACTAAAAATATATCTCTATCGGTGAAGGCCCGTCACTGCTTATAGTAGCCCAACCCCTCTCACCCGATGCACCGATATTCTTCGGAGACTCTTCGGAGAAGATCCCTCTCTTCACCCCAGCATTTCCTGCAGCATGTAAAGTCCTGTGCCCCTACGTTGTTTGTGTCGAGTTCTATGACATTTCCTGCTCCACTCGACCGGTATTCATCAAATTCACTCAGCCGTAGTTCACCCCCGCAAGTTCCTTTTGCACTGAGGTCGGCGACCTCTGAGTGTTGCTCGAAGGAGCTCCTGATATTTCTTATGTGTTATATATTATTTCATTTTTATTAATTCATAAGCTTATCTCGCATTGTACACGGTTTCGGTAAGTTTACACGCTGGATGGTCGAGAAGTTTCCTGACGTCATTCATGGGTAACTTCTTTCCTCTGAAGCACCAAGAGTAAACAACTGCTACACTACTGTCCCTTCTCTTCAGTTTCTCTTTCCGAGCCTTGACCCTTACTCTTCGCAACAAGTTACACCGTCATCAGCGAGAGAGAGAAGGTAATAGCATGTGAGATCTGAGAGACTTAGAGAGGGAGCAAACATTGCTGTCAGCTTCCCCTTTACTATGCCGTTTGCTTCTTTCGAGGAGTAAACGGAGGAGAGAAGTGGGACATTTGACAAGGAGAACCAACAACTTCAACTCGTTTCTGCAACTTCTGTGACTTTTCCGATGCAAAAATTCATTTTTTGGTAAAAATTAGTGAACAGATGTTTTGATAGATTGTTGGTGATCCTGCACAGTGACGTTTCGATGATTTCCGTTCGAAAGTATCCAGTTACGCATGTTACGGTACAAATTGACAGAAATTAGACGAAGACAATAACTTTGTCTTTTTATGCAGATGTCGTCCAAGCTCTTCATCATCCTTCTCTTCATCGCACTTGCCTCTCATGTTCAAGGACGTGCTTACAGCCTCAGCGGTTCGAATTTGAACATTATTCTTATCGAAGGACATACAAAATAAAGATTACGGAAAATAGACAAACAACTTTCTTCGTGGATCTCGAACAGCTTCTCAGATCCCGTTTTCCCATAATAGAGTCGAGACACCAATCCAATTGTTCGATCAATCGCAATGCAATGTTTGGCTGGCATTCAACGTAGTTCGAGTAGACGTAATTTTTCCCAGTGTTATACTTATGATACCTTCCAGCATTCGACCGAGCGCCTGGTTGCGACCACGCGTGCACGGAGAGCACTGCGCAGCAGGGCGAGTGCTGCAAGTGAGTACATTATTCCTATAGTGTCAGAGCGAATTTAGCATAGACAATTTTTTCAGTAATGCATTGCAAGTTTCAGACACCATGGGTACTCCAAAGAATTCATCTGCCGAGGAGGCTTGGACGAGAACGGCGAAGTCAGAGAAGAAGGCTTCTGCAAGAGAAAGAACGCTTGAGAAGATAGGAACTAATGAGTCAAAGAATGTGCAAAATTGTCTTCTCGATCTTCACTTCAACCACCAATCTACCTCATTGTTCTATTTAATTCGTTATTAAATAAATTGTTGAAAAAAATGTAACAGGGCATCGATGATAAAGCGGGGAATGAATCTACTTTTGGCGCGTCTTAGATCAATTCCGGAGTCGAAAAGACGGTTTCTGCCCACACTTACAAGTGAAAGGTCGCGTACGATTAATGGGACATATTCACTAATATCAATTAATTATTGTTTCCCCCACATTAACTACTCTTTTGCTGACACACCGGATCGGATTACGCTTAGTAACTCTTTTCCCTTAGTAGGTGCCACCTGGACAGAAGAAGTGGCGTTTCTTCCCACATCTAGTGGGCTTTATTGATCAAGAAGACTTTGGACCATCTTCATACTCTTCTCACGAGATGCTTTGTTCCTTGATTGGAATTGCGGCATTAAGAGACCATTCACGAGAAAACGTACCTACCCCACGTACGACTTTTTTGCAACCCCCCTCAATATTTCACGGGTGAAGTCCCCATACCGAATGCTGATAGCCGGCCCAATATGAAGGGCTCTGATGCACTTTCCGAAAAATGCCAGACCGGTCCCAAAAAAAGTCGAAAATTTCAACGTTGAGAAAATTATGTTTTTAAAAGTTTTTTAGATGTATTTTTTAATGTAGATTCCGAAAAAACCACTTTGGAAGCAATTGGAAATCGACTAAATAGTGAGAAGTTCGATTTTCATCGTTTTTCATTTTTCCTGAAAAAAATTTTCGCACGTCGACCTGAGATACATCGAAAATCGGATTCTACGTGCAAGACTACATCTAGAACCGATTTTTTCAAAATTTTCCCATGTGGAGCCCGACCTGTGCATTTCCGAGACCGACACGCACTTTGCGGTTTTTAGAAGCGCATCGACCACAGAAATCCCGATTGCGAAGTAATTTCAACCTTCAAATCATTCTATTCACTTATTTAAATCAACAACATCATTTGTTACTTAGTTAAACTCACTACAAGTGCGATTAACTGAAATCTTATTTTCAGAAAATCGAAAATTGAGTTTTTCAGATTTTCGTCCCTTTACGACATCAAATTGAGACCCAAAGATGTTCAACCGATGCATATTTGTAGTTAAAAATCTTCATACACCTACCCTAACATACACTGAAGACAAATCCGTCGTATTCTGGTATGTAGAGGCATCATATCGGTGTCCAAAAACTGAAAATCATCGATATTACTGGAAAATCGAACTTTCAAAAGTATTCTACGAGCGTATTTAGGCTTGAATGGAGCGAATTTGAACTCATTACTTCATCACTACTCCAATAGTTGATTTGGGGAGCTTTTTACAGATTTTCAGAAGAATTTATTTTTTTCGATGAATCCATCATCCTCAAAAAAATGAAAATTCAAAAAAATTTCAAATTGATTCAGAAACATGCCAATAACAAACATAGTACTCGAATATGCTACTGAAACTTGATTTTAGCTCCATTCAAGCCTAAATACGCTCGTAGAATACTTTTGAAATTTCGATTTTCCAGTAATATCGATGATTTTCATTTTTGGACACCGATATGATGCCTCTACATACCAAAATACGATGGATTTGTCTTCAGGGTATGTTAGGGTAGGTGTATGAAGATTTTTAACTACAAATATGCATTAGTTGAAGATCTTTGGGTCTCAATTTTATGTCGGAAAAGGACGAAAATCGGAAAAAACTCAATTTTCGATTTTTTGAAAATATGATTTCAGTTAATCGCGCTCGTAGTGAGTTTCACTAAGTAACATATGATGTTGCTGATATAAATAAGTGAATAGCATGATTTAAAGGTTGAAATGACTTCGCATTCGCGATTTCTATAGTCGATGTGCTTCTAAAAACCGCAAAGTGCGTGTCGGTCTCGGAAATGCACAGGTCGGGCTCCACATGGGAAAATTTTGAAAAAATCAGTTCTAGATGTAGTTTTGCACGTAGAATCCGATTTTCGATGTATCTCAGGTCGACGTGGGAAAATTTTTTTCAGGAAAAATGAAAAACGATGAAAATCGAACTTTTCACTATTTAGTCAATTTCCGATTGCTTCCAAAGTTGGTTTTTCGGAATCTACATTAAAAAATACATCTAAAAAACATTTAAAAACAGAATTTTTTCAACGTTGAAATTTTCGACTTTTTTTGGGACCGGTCTGGCATTTTTCGGAAAGTGCATCAGAACCCTTCATATTGGGCCGGCTATCAGCATTCGGTATGGGGACTTCACCCGTGAAATATTGAGGGGGGTTGCAAAAAAGTCGTACGTCGACCCAGCCCAAAAGCTACGTTCTCTCGTGAAAGGTCTCTTAATAAAGCTATTGTGCGCATCATGCGACGATCGTCTGAATCAGCTGATCGAAGAAAAGAGCTCATGGGATCGAATGGCTAACGAATTTCGAGGTAAGCATTTGAATCAAAGCTCATAATAAAAGAAAAAACTCAGATGGAAACCACGAATTTCTCACCGTAAGCGTGTCTCCGGACAATATATCCCAGAACTCTAAGGGTGCAAATGAAAGAAGGAATTGTTTATACCCACAGGAATTGTTTATGCCTATGCCGTAAGTTTTAAGTTTATTAATCATGCTAACAAATATCTTGCCGATCTAACTAAAAACTGTTTTAGTCACCTTTTCGGCACTTCTCGAGAGATTTTGCATGGACGTTGACTCCAAACGTATTGTTCGCATCTCTTGATCGCATTCTTGACCCAGTCACAGTGAAGGAGGTATTAGCTGTGCATGTGAACTGAATTTTGCTTAAAATAATTTGGGAGGCCATGATTCGAATGTCCTTTGTGGCTTCTCGAAACTGGGGAACCAATCGCTTTTTCTTCCTAACTTATGGAGGTCAATAAAATAAATTATTAGAAAAATAATATATTGATCAGCCACTACTCTTTTCGCATCTGTAATTGTCATCCTTCAAATTTTCACTTCTTTTATTTCCGAGAGAAAGGTATTTTTTTAAACTAGATGAAAGATACGAGATATTACAGTTCGGACCAATCATTTGTGGTATGGGTTTCTTCTTTTTCAATTTAATCTGCCTCCGTCACTCAGCAGAGCCCACTGATTCCTCTTCTAGGTAAGCATGACTTGAATATCGCAACAAAATAATCAATTATTTCAGGAAAATACATTGCTGGTCATATGATAATCCTCTGCATTGTGCAAGTTGTAGTATCAAAGAAGATCCACGCGAAAGTGCACTGATCATAAATATGTACAGTTGCCGTTCAATACGTAGTGTTGTCATCATTCCCGATACATAATTAAAATATTATAAAAAATACTTAATTATTGCCATTATATGATTGCAGCTTTGCACAGAACCCTGGAAGCCATTTTTTCCTGTGTGATCAACTTTGCTCCCGAAGCACATTTCTAGTTACTACTTTCTTCCGCCCCGCACTTGTCAATTACACGCCGTTCATTCCAACACCATTCACGGCGTGATCCCATTCACATTCTCCTCCGTCTCCACACTATCTCTTCCCTTATCTGCGTTCTCTTCCCTTCTCTCGCTCATCTCATGCAGAATCCGAAGTACCTTCGCTCTATACTTCCATTTCCTTTTTTATTCGATGTACGGGGAAGTTCAATGTCTTTCATCATGTGCCTCTCCACCCATCGTCATTTTTCGAGCCAGGCACCAATGGGATCTTGACTACAATATCTGGGAGATGTGTCCTACTCTTACGTTTCGCCAATTTTGCACGAATCGCTCTCATTCACATCTGTAATCGACATTTGTATCCAAGAAGGAAGGAAGTCTACACCTACTCTGCAAGTTCCTCGCGCTATTTCGCTAATTAGTTATAAATAGTGTTTTAAGAGTTGTTCTTGCGAATACTCGCGCAAATAGATGCTTGACGCTCCTGATAGGAAGCGCGTGCTCAATAACTTCCTTCTTGTCTCTGATCATAACATTGTATCAATTATCACTTAAATTTTGTTCATATCGTTTTATTTTTAATACTACCCTAGAGATCTTAGATGCGGTGTCTGCCTTCCCTTCTATTCCGCACCTCCCAATTACGCCTGTCTACACTTTCACTTCCCGTTCTGATCGAATCTACGTGAAAAGTTCAACGTGTGTTATTTTCCCCTACCTTTCTTAGACTCATCTGCATTCTGTCACGCGATCCTCAGGAAGAGAGAAGGATAACAATGCCTGCGTAGTGATGTTTTACTCTTACCGAGGATGCACAAACTTGTCTCTCTTTCACTTGATTTCACTGTACGACTTCGAGGAAGAAGCATTCACTCTATTCTAGGACATCACGTTGGTTGGCTAATGAGCAGAATTCATTTTTTGTCTCTTCACCGAACTCGTGGACACTCTACGTTCCCTGATTAGCTCCCGCAGATTCTTCCTTGCTCGTTGCTTCTCTCTGCTTTCACTCTGCTCAACTGATCAATATTTCACTTGCAGATGTCCTCCTTCTTGGATGATCTCCAATTTGTGTATGGAGATGTGATGGAGCCAATCTTCTGCTTCATCTACGCCACTCTCATCATTGTCATCTTCAGAAGCAACAACGCCATCTTCCGATCGCAATTTTACATCTTCTCAATGGCAACGGGTGTGATTCGAGACAAAAAAAAACAAAATATATTAAATATATTTCGAGGCGTCTGCGCTATTTGCAATGTTCTTCTGAACTTCGGAATGCGGATGATCGACGTGAGAACGAGATTATTTCCCGAAAGAGGTAGTTATGGGAATTAAATTGAGTTCACTTTCTAAGGTTGCAGTTGAGGATAGGGATACTTCATGGGTGATTAAAAATGATCTAATTGCAGCTCTACTCTGCAATATCGATTCTTGGCTATCGCATTGCTTTGCTCTTTCTCTCACTATCGGAAAAATCCTCACTGTTACAACTCGATTCACTTCCATTTGCATGCCAATCAAAGAGAGAAACGTCAGAGTTTTCAAAAGATGTTTCAAGAATCTCGTGTATTTTAGTTCTGGACTCCTCGAATGACGAATGGTCTCCTAATTGGAATGTTCCTTGGTCCAATGGTTCTCTTTTCCTTCTTCCCCTTCCAATCTGCATCATTCGCTCCCACTCCTGATGGATATGGAAGATATCTCGGAATCGCTGGAGAGGGATTCAAGGTTGGGATCGAGAAAGGCGCCTGATCCAATAACTATTCAGATCGCAAAGGCAATCAGCACGGCGGGATACGTTCTCTTCTTCGTAACGACCATTCCGATGTGTGCAATGGCGATCGTGCGACTGAGGAGGGAGAGAATGGTGAGCGTCCAAAGGTGAGGGAAGCAAGGAAGTTCTTGAGGCTATGAGTTCTCCTTCTCGATCCATTCCCAAGTACGAGAGATCGCTTCTCGTCTACGCTATAATTCTCACTCTGACGCATCTGCTGAAAAGTATTCTTCAGGTAGAAATTTATAAGTATGATGTGTTTATAATCGAAAATTTTCATACAATCTGGTTCATCGCACTCTACACGGAAGCCACGCAACTGCAAACGACAATCGTCAACAATGTTTGTTTCCTCGTCTCTGGATCATCACAACGCATTCTCATTCCAGTACTTGATCCCAAACACGCTATCTTCCTTCGCTGAGCCAGTTCTTCTCCTCTTCACGTCTACTCAAGTTCGAAATGAATTGCTCTGTTGCGCTAAGAGGCGCGTGAGAAGCCTATCTGTGCCAGCGACGACTTTCTCCAACACTCCAATCCAACCAACATCTCCTTTTTGACGATTCGAACTTCTATCCACTTGTTCCAAGAAACTAAATCTAATCAACACCTTTTGTTCAACGAAACTAAAGTAAGTCTCATCTGATGAGAGTAATTACCATTGAGATAAAGCATTCCTACTGTTATTATCATACTGTGCAGGCCTGCTGTCATACGACATTAGGAACTTATTACAGCTTCGAATCTATGAACATTCAGAATATAAAAACAAAGAAATGAGAGGTGTACATTTTGCAATTTAAAAAAAGAACACATTCTAAAATGGCAAAACAGCCAGGTCAACTGAATGACTATGGGAGGGTTTCGATTGGTAACCCATAGCCTCCGGACCTTGACTGTTCTCTCATCCAAACCTCCAACTTGATGATATACTAGAGAGAATCGTCTCGCGCTATTCGCGCCGGGTTAGAGCAGAGAGGTGATAAGAACGAGGGGACAAGGAGGAGAAAAATTGCACAAGCAAATTTTATAGTTTATTGTTGAGGTGAGTAGACATGTACATATGAACAATAGAATTGATGCACGAACGATGATGTCCATTCCATGTATGAAATTCCAGGCAATTGAAATTCCAATGCGTTCATGCAATGAGCGACCAATTTCCCATTTGCCTTTATTTCCCATTAGTTGTAATTTCATCAGTATTGTTTGTAAACAGGATATAAATATCAGAATTGCCAGAAAAATGGGCGTGCAATAAAGTACAATTCTTCACCCAAATTCCAATCTCACGCGCTTTCTCCTAACCTCCTTAATGAAATTCCCCGATATTCTTTGACCTCGGAATCTGAGAGTTTCATTAAGATTAAGAGGGCGAAGGGCGGATTCATTCCTTCATTTCCTCATTCAGTTCACCATTCAATCCCAGCCCCATCTTCTCGCAATGAAGGTGCGTCTTGAACGCATTCAGAAGGTACTTCTGACGTCATTTTTATCCTTTTTCAATACAATTTTAGATCCAAGCTCTTCTCTATCTCTTCATGACAATCGTCGCGTTCACTGTCATCTACTTTGCTTGCTACTTTCCGTGCAGAAGCCATCCGGTATGACTACACAAAATCTCATAAAGTATCTGCATTGCCTGGAAACAACCCTCAACACAAATATCTATACAGATGGATGCTTATGGGAACTGGACATTCAAGAGACGAGTGGCGGTTGTCATTCGAGACTTCGTCCGATGCAACAAGTGCTTCGGAGGGGAGAACTTCACCAAGTGCGATCCTCCCTGAGAGGAAAAGACTTTTCTCATCGTATTCATACTTATTCATGTCTCATTCTCCATTATCAATCGATAGATGTTGATGACCGTTTCCATTAGCTGTTCAACTGAAGTTGCCAGTGACGGCGATGTTCAATCTGGACAGAATCTTGTTGAGATCATGGAAGTGTTCTTGGCCTTTTTTCCAAGCATTCACATTAAGGATGAGCGGATATCATCCATGGCTTGTTCTTTGTAATTCCATTCGTAATTGATCAAAGGAAGTCTGCGAAAATTGTCCCACAGTGATGTTTCACTGTTTTCGACGTCGTTCCTTTGGTCGAGTGCGCACTCACTCGCATTTCCCGAACGTGCTATTTTGAGGAGAGTCTGAGCTCATTCGCTTACCTCACGAGTACACAGCGCATTCCTCTCTCTCCTTCCATTGAACCCACTGCTCACTGAGAGCTGAGATCGTAGATCGTACTCGTTAGGAAGTTCACCCTCCATTCCCTCAATTACATGGGAATAATAGTCTCTCCCTCAACAAAGCTGCCGCTCGCTTCAATTATCTCCATTTTCCAGCTTCTTCCCCACTAAATTTAGGCTTCATCGTTCATTTCCGGTATCTAATCATTTCGAAAGCACCGAAGAGCGAAAAACTCGATGAAATTTGGAGAGAGAATCTCCCAATCTCTCATTGCGCATAGGAATACGGTAAGAGGCAGTAGTCTCTAATTGGTCAACTCAATGCGCTTTTCCATTATTTATTTCGTGCATTCACTGGTAGATTACAGTAAGAAGGCAGAATCTGTACAATGTGCTGATGCTTTAAACGTGGACTCGCCTATTCTGCAGAATTCAAGGCTTGCAAGGACTAAAGGAAAGTGTCAGAGAAACCATGATATTAAAGAAGTCCTTTTCCTGAACTCAGGAATATCATGAAGGTGATGATCACGAACACTTCTGTTATTCAGTTTTTCGCACCAAGAGATTAAAGCCATTAACTGATCTGTCGAAGTTCGGTGATTTTATGCGCGAATGATGTGATGAAGCAACGACGACGAAGCTCAATCTCATCAAAAGTTGATTGTCATCATTTACTCTCTCGGAACTGTTCCCCTACACTGCTCGACCTTCCCGTTGGAACCATTCGAGAACGTCCATTCCCTCGGGGTTCCATCACCTTGACAGTTCAATCGCGCGCTGTAATTGTTCCCTCTCGGCAATTCTTTCTAATCACGGATATCCTCGGCATTGAAACAATGGCCTCCGCAATTCATTAACTCGCTATATCAGTCTGACTGGAAATATCATGTATTATAGAGAGAGTGGGCTATCCCTCTCCTCGCCCTTCATGGATAAGCAGCTGAGGGGAAGGGGCGATCTACGATCTCTGCACAATCATCACCCTGTGATAATGAAGTACGATAAAGGGTTTCCCGACCACGTTCGAAGGGTCATAAACCCGACTGGTCCTCGAAAACTGCAAGATCACGCATTTTCACAGCAGTTGGACACTTCGTTTTCAGAACTCAATAAATCTCTCTCGAGTCTCAGCGCAGTGGCTCAATATCTGCAACCCGACATGTGTCTGCGCCTCCCAAGGCGACAGACAAAAACAAGAGAGAGAGACTACCACGTGCTGTTTATTTTCGTCTCTTGCAACTGCAGAGATGATGATGACATCCAGTCATATCACTTACTTTGTCTATTAGGGCGACGAACCAGTAAGGAATGCTCTCACTAATCTGCATGCTCACTCCGCCATCCTGAGGAATGATCTGACTCTCTCATTTCGCAATGCTCTTTCGTCGGTAAGAGAAGCGAGAGAGCACGCGAAAGTGAGAGAGTCCGCCTTCCTGGGTGGAACGGTGGGCGGATGCAGCTGGTTCGCAGGGTTGGAAGGACAGGAGGAGGAGTCACTCCAAACGACAGTCAACAGTTTCACTGCCGCACTGATCACACGATGCGCGCTTCCATCATTTTCATCACAACAAGTGAGTGTCTTCTCTCATGATCCTACCGTATACCTGTTTTCGTAATTATCAATCAGCTACAGTATCCGTTTCAGTCCTCGCAACGGTCTCCTCCTACGATGCCTTCACAGCTTATCGTGAACAACGATCCATCTACTCCCGACCCAATCTGGACATTCTCGTCCGCAAACCCATCGGATTCCTCGCTGGAGAACCAGTGAGTCTTCACTCTTCCCATGCTAAACGAGTGTCACATGTGAGAGTCTTGATGCGATGGGAAGCAAAGGGAGGTGAAATGCAATCCGGCTGTTTTGAGGCTGAAAGGTGAGAGAGGAGAAAGAGAGGAAGGAGGTACGAGGGGGTGGATGGAGACAACTTCTCCAGATATTTGAGACAATCGTTCAGATCTATCCTCGATCGTACGGCGACGACGATAGCAGAGAAGGATCGAATTCCGACAGTGGGGAGTTGGTTATTGACGAGAATGGAGCAGTGTATCGAATGCAGAAGAGATTCTCCATGCTCAATATCTTGAGAAGAAAAGTGTATATTTAATCTGACCCACCAATAGCTTTGATCCTCGATATTTCTTCAGTACAACAGAACCCATTACGAGTATTTCTCCCACTCTTATTCAGTCATAAATCTCGCTTCCGATTCACTTCGAAATGCTTTAATTTCATCTCTCTCATCGTAAATTCACTGTAATAAGCGATAAACGTTGAATACTCTGTGGGATCTCTCGCTCTGGACTCTCGAGGTGTTTTCCATCCCGCCTACTCCCCCCTCCTCTCTCCTTCTCTATCTCTCCTCCAATCACCCACTCTCTCAGCTTCTCTATGACACCTTCTCTTCTTCCCCGGGGGTGGGACTCATCCAGGCACGTATTACAGCATTAAAGCCATCCACAAGTCCGATCCCGTCCCTCCATTTCAACCCAAAGCATTTCCACTAGAGAGTTCCGATCTCATCCACTACTTAGGTCCTCCTCTCATCCATCTTGTTCACCTCATAATTCTTCCTCGATCTCGACTATTTTCACCGGAAGTATCAATTAGCTATCGAGTAGCATTCTAATTTGTCGGAACTCTCAATTATTTCCCACGTGTCGTCTCATTCTGATCTCCACTCCCCTTCTCCAATTCCTTTTCTCATCTCATCACGTCAGTTCATCTCTCCTCTTCTTATCTCTGAACGATGAACGTTCGAAGTTCGTGAGAGGGGCGCAACTCGTTTCGTTTGTGTCGTCTCACTGCAATTAGATAGGGAAGCACTCGCGATAAGGAGAGAGGAGAGATGTACCGAGGGATAGATCTACGATCGCTCGTCCTTGTTTGGATCATCGAGAGAGAGCTACATTCTAGTTACTTGTAACAGTCTAGGGCTTTGTGCACCCTGCGTTTCCGCGAAAACGCATTTTCCGGAAGCGGAAGTGGCAATCGATATCTTTGCAGATGGCTGACGAGGAGAACGCGCAGACTCAGAGTGTACGTGTTGATGAGTTTGAGGAGGGAAAGAGAGGGGGATGACGAAAACAGATCAGAGAAGGAATGGATAGGGAATAGACAGCACGTGAGAGTACGGTAGGATGGAGGTAAACAAGCTCGGGGGAGCACCCGATCAGGGGATTATCGATTGATCTTTGCAGGATGCCAGCCGCAAGGCCGCCGAGCGTGAGGCCAAGAAGGCTGAGGTACGGCACTTATTACATTCTATGTTTTTGTAGATCTGGGATACGGTAGTCATGATTACGGTAGGAGTACGGTAGCCAATGACCGCAATCGATTCAGGTGCGCAAGCGTCTCGAGGAACAAGGCAAGGCCGGCCAGAAGAAGAAGAAGGGATTCCTCACGCCCCAGAGAAAGAAGAAGCTCAGAGTGAGTATCGTACCTACAGCAGACTTAATACAGTAATCCGATACAGTAACCTACCGTAATCTGTCTATTTGCAGAAGCTGCTCATGTTCAAGGCCGCTGAGGACCTCAAGAAGCAGCAGTTGGTCAAGGATCAGGAGAGACAGAAGGTGAAAGATCAAAGATCAATCTTCGTTTCGATTTATCCTATGAGCTTTTGGGTGTTTTTGACGCTGAAACGGGTCTGTGTAGAATATAATTTTCCAAAGATCAAAGACCAAAGATCAATTCTTCCTCTTACAGGTTCTCTCCCAGCGCACGATCCCCCTGCCGGCCGTCGACGGAGTCGAAGACAAGGGTCAGTTATTGATTTAAACTCATCATCGGAAAATTCGATAATTGCAGGCAAGCTCGAGTCGATCTACAACGACCTCTTCGAGCGCCTGTGCACCCTCGAGTCTGAGAAGTGAGCGATTAGGTCAAAAAGTCGAAAAAATTTGAATGACGACGGTTTGATCCTACGAAAATGGTGAAGTTGATCTTTGATCTCTCTCAGATTCGACATCAACCAGCTCGTTCTCGTCAAGGAAACTGAGATCAACGAATTGACCATCGCCGTCAACGACCTCAGAGGAAAATTGTGAGTACATGATTATCGATTTCTTTTGCAAATTTTGCAGATTCATTTTATATATTGCCATTTGTCTTGGAAAAACAACTGAAATATGTCTTTTGCAGCGTGAAGCCGACACTCAAGAAGGTGTCCAAGTACGACAACAAGTTCAAGAAGATGGCCGAAGTGAGCAAGAAGGTACGATTCATTCTCCCACCTATCCTTTCTATATGAGACACTGCATCATGAATGAAACCGATCGGAAATATCGCGATAGCCAAATAGTTCCCCTATTCAGGAAGAGAAGGCCGACTTCCGTAACAATCTGAAGACCGTCAAGAAGGAGAATGTCTTCTCGATGCTCTCCAATGACAAGGTGAGAAGATTGATCTTTGTGTGTTTCTGACACTATCTTATCATCTTATCCGATCGCTATCAGCTTTATGAGAAACAAAGAGATTCAGCGTCGAGACGGATTCTTGATGAATTCGAGAAATTCTGGAGTGCCAGATAAAATAAATGGAGAAATTGCAGAAGAAGGAGAAGCCGGTGTGGTCGAAGAAGGGAAAGGAGGAGGAGAAGAAGGAGGAAGTCAAGGGAGAACCCGTGGAGGTTCCCCCAGCAGAGGAAACCCCGGCTGCGGACCAGAGCGAGGCTGAGGGTCAGATATTCTGTTATTTATGGGTCTGCGTTACTGGGTTTTCTAAGAGGATGTAATACAACAAACTGGCAAAGTAGCCGAATTTGAATGGTTCTGCTGGCCCCTCTAAGTAGACGATTTCGTGATTTATCGGGTGAAAAGCATCATCTGAGAGGGAAATCGAGGTAGTTCTAATGATAAATTTTGCAGAAGTGAGCGAGGCAGAGGCATCGGAAGCCGAGTAAGAAGTGATCCATACTCGACGAATCAACCGAATCTTCTCCCATTTCCCGCCCTTTAATCGTGTCAAAACTTCGTTGTCCTATCCTTGTTCATAGTCCAACACTTCTTCCTTCTATTCACGATCTTTCCCCCATTTCCTATATTCTGCTTATCTTCTTCTCTTTCCACGAATATCCCTTGTGTCGTGTACTTTAATCGATAAAGCGATCGATCCATCCATCTCAATCAATGGCTGACTCATGAGTGTCCTCTCGAATGCATTCTCCCCTCCTCCTCTTCTGAGGGGGCGGTGGAGACGAGGGAGGCTTTACACAACATTTCACTTCTCTTTCTTCCTGGACTCTGCTACGTTTTTCTGCTTCTCTCTCCCTCGTCGATTACAGCGGAGAAGTGAAGGGAGAGGGAGAGGGATGATGCTGGAGAGAGAAGCATCTGGTTCAGAAGTAGAATGAAAAGTGAAGAGAAGTGGGGTGATTAAAGAGACATTCGGGGATGGGGGAGAGGATGATAGTCAAGGAGGGAGGAAGAGGAGGAGATAGCAAGTGATGGGAGAGACAAATCAACAGAGGACGATGGACTGGCAAATGAGGGGTAGAATGATGACGAGAGGGATCATCCAGAGATCTGGGGACCAATGCTGAATAGATCAAGGATCATCGATATTATATTCCGTAGAGTCACCCCATGTCAGGGCTGACTCCACTTCATCACCTTGAATTGGATTCTGATTACTGCCGTAATGACGCGACCAATCTAACAATTTGGTATCGAAATCAAAAAATTGGCGATCCAAAAAGGCAAAGCAGGATTGCTGCATTATATTTTTCGAAATTTAAAGTCGAATCTAATCTCAATCGAATCATCATGGTGGAATGTCGTATCGAGGCGATTCAACAATTGTGAAGACGCAGAATTTGATGCAGACTGAAGCAATTCACATCCGAGTGCTCTCCCTCCCTTGGATCATAATCGGAGGCATCAAATAACTTCCGTCTTCATTCACTTCTTTCTCTTCATCCTTTCCATTCCTCCCCGTATCCTCTTACCACAGTTGGTCTTCTCTTTCCGTCTCTTCGCTCTCCTCGATCCCCATTTTCTCTTGCGCTTCTGCCTATCATCTTTCACTTTTTAGTCTTCTCCTCATGTCTCCCTCAAACCGTCAAAGTCATTCGCTTTCCACTCAGTGCACTTCACATATACCCGCTCTCTTCCTCCTCCCATCTTACTTCATTCCACATTTCAGCTTTCGTTCAGTCTAAGCCGACTACTCGAAACCAAGGATGGCCGATGAAATGAGCGTGAGTTACTGTTGCATCGTTCATTCGTGCTGATGATGATGATGTTCATTTATTGATCGCTGAATATTCAATGATCTACCGCAATCTTACTAATGCTTTCCAGGACGCCCAGCGCAAGAAGGAGGAGATGGAGAGGCGCAAAGCCGAGGTACCGTGACCCTACCGTAGTCCTAATACTGCATTGTACCGTAGTACTCGTTCAGTTGTACGCAACGTTCGAGTGAATTCTATTCATAGATCTAATCGGAATCGGAAGGATAATTTTCATTTCTCTAATATCGCCTTTGTACGGTAGTTCAAACACTGTCGATACAGGTGCGCAAGCGTCTCGAGGAGTCCGGTAAGGCGGGTAAGAAGGCGAAGAAGGGATTCCTGACGCCCGAAAGAAAGAAGAAGCTCAGAGTAAGTACAGTAATCATACTGTAGATACCGTAACCTACTCTCAACTACCGTAATCTAACCCCATTTCAGAAGCTGCTCATGTTCAAGGCCGCTGAGGAGCTCAAGAACCAGCAACTTCTCAAGGAGCAGGAAAGACAGAAGGTAGGATTCACTGGTTACTGTAGTTTTCAAATATACTGAACTGGATTACGGTACTACTGGGAGATACTGTAACGCAATCTGCAAATGATGAGAATATGCATTACATCTTTTGAAATTTTGATGAAAAGAATGCAATGCAATGAGATTCTCGAACTACGTCACAACTCATGTCATAGATCTCTCTCTCAATGATGGCTAGAGTCGCTTCTCGATGAGTGATGAGTGACAAGATCGAGAGAACTTCCCTTCCAGATTCTCGCTCAACGCACCATTCCCTGCCCCGAAGTTGACGACATCAATGACCAAGGTACTCGAGACGTCACAATCTATTTTACAGTTGTTGTACCTTACGTGCTACAAGTTTAGAGACTTGAGAATATTGGATATCAAACATCGTACATGGCTATAATGAGAGTCGAGATACCTTAGTCTATCACACCGTATTGAATCTTATTTCAGGCAAACTCCTCAAGATCTACGAGGAACTCTTCGACGTCGTTCGTAGACTCGAGGACGAGAAGTAAGTAAATATCTCTCTTTCAATTTATCTTAATCACTGATCTCTCGTCGTGAGAATCGAAGGCATTTGTACAATTCATCTAGCTTCACCTATCCGGAACTGATCTTTGATCTCCACAGGTTCGACATCAACCAACTCGTTCTCGTCAAAGAAACGGAGATCAACACCCTCACAATCGCCGTCAACGATCTCCGAGGAAAATAGTCAGTTCTCGATTCACTCTCCCGGGGTATCAACTGACAGCGAAGGGTCGAGTTACGTTTGAGCGTAAGACTGAGTGACAGCTGAGGATTACGGTTGCGAACGTAGAGCAACATAGAATTCTTGAGAAAATGTATTGAGAAATCTCAATTTCGATCTTGAAACTCTGCGAATTTACAGCGTGAAGCCGACCCTCAAGAAGGTGTCCAAGTACGACAACAAGTTCAAGCAGGCCACCAAGACTGAGGTGAAGATGATAACTGCGTGAAGCATGGAAAGATGATGCCACGAAAACGAATGAAAATGGTGAATTTGCAGGGAGAAGCACCCAAGAAGGCGGACTTCCGTAACAATCTCAAGGTCGTCAAGAAGGAGACGAACATTGATGAACTGCTCAAGGTATAGAGATTGCACTAATTCATCACCGTTTCTCTTCTGTTGAAAAAAACTGATTAATTTTTAGAAGAAGGAGGACAAGCCCGACTGGAAGGCTGAGATGAAGGGAGAGAAGGTTGAGAAGGTAAGAAGAAGAGGGATGCTCTCCGCTTTTTCTTCAATGAATAATCGACGTATAATTTATTAGAAGTAGGAAGTAGAAAATAAAGTAAGAATGTGAGAGAAACGATTCATTTAGAAGGAGGAGGAGAAGGAGGAGAAGGCTGAGGAGCCCGTGGCTGAAGAGGTCCCTGCTGCAGCTGAGGAAGCAGAAGAGGAGGGAGGTAAGAATGGAGAGAACTCAATATTTTTATATATTTCTCATGAAATATAAAGACATTTGTCAATTCTTTTGCTCTATTACGCTTGATGATGCATCTGTTTGACGTTAGGTGTTCAATTTCAGCTGAGGAGGAGGAAGGCTCGGAGGAGGAAGAGGAGGAGTAGATCACTCGACCTCATCAATCAATAATCACCGGAATCGATTCAAATCGCTTTATAATAATGTCTAGTTTGGCCTTCTACTCTGAATCGATGTTCCCAATAAACTACAGAATACTTTATCGTTCGTCGTTTGTGGCAATAATAAATAGAGAGAGAGGCGAAGTCGTCGGCAAAGTTATTCTAGTTATTATGACGCTAAAGAAGGGAAGCTGCCCGATATGACTCGCAGTCGGGGAGAAATTGGTCAAGAGAAGGGGCAAAGTTGCATGGAGGGAGAGATGCACCCGTAGAGTGGGGAATAAACGGATGGGAGAATGAGATCATTCAAGGTACGCGCTATCTTCAATATTCACTCCGAAATGGTACTGTCTTCCGTTGACCATCCTTCTTTTCTCTTTGTTCCGTCCCGACTTCTTTATCTTCCTCACGCAAATGCAGCATGTGACGAGAATCGCGAAGATCTGGAGTAGTGAGAGTAAGAGAGGGAGTGCGTCGCCCGGTTAGCTCAGTCGGTAGAGCACCAGACTCTTAATCTGGCTGTCGCGGGTTCGAGCCCCGCATCGGGCTGGTTACTTTTTGCCGCTTTTCTTTATAGTTTTGAGAAATTCTAACACCTCGCCGAACGCAATTGCTATTCATTTCCGTGTTTTGCCATGTTTCTTTCACGAAATTTGTCGAAATTTCCATCAATTTCCTTGTTTTTCGTTTCTTTCCATACCTGAAGAATAGCGCCCGCGAGAGAGAGAGTGAATATCATGTAGATGTGTTGCTTCACTTGTCGTTGAAGGAATCGAAGACATCCCTGAATATTAATCAATGCAAATTCTGACCTTCTACTTATCCCATGACATTTCTACTTTTCCCAAGAAACACGTACAGAAGTAAGATAAGTTTCGCGCATAATTGAATGTGTAATGAGATTGAGAGTTGCAGGGACTATTTAAAGCCATTCCAGTCCAGAAATAGCGGTGATATCACTGACATGGTAGTAGATATTCGAGGGATGGTCGCTCTTTCCACAGCCGTGACTGATACTTCTGCAGCACGAATCCGGCACATACTGCAATAGATTTTGTTGTTATTTCCGAAATTCGAGCTGGTTTTTTTCGTATCAATTACCTGTTTGGTCGCTCGCCTTCCATTGCCGATCTCTACAGATTCCTCGTCTTCCGATTCCGGTTCGAATCCACGGAAATCCTCGAAGCCAATGGCCCCGCAGCACTTGCCCTGAAGAAAAACACGGAAGTTCTTCGAAAAATGTAAAACTGGTCAACGGTGGTTTTGTTGATTGTTCCATTCAGTGTTGCCTCTTCGGCCTTCCGGAGTACGCCCAAAACAAGGCCGCGCCTTTTGATGTCTCTCCTCGATTCACTCTCACATTCAAACGACTAAATGAGAAAGGGAAGTGAACATTCGGGATGGATGCGTGACGAGAGGAGAAGTCTATTGGAAATTGAACAGAAGTAGAAAGACAGGCTCTCTCAGAGTAGCCAGATACATGCAGCTACTGAAAGACAGATACTATCTAAATGGACAAAGGGTAACGGTAGGGTTTTCCACGCAAGACTTGTTGTGCGACCCCTTTGCATATTAGCAACTAGCCTGACGTCACAACCCGTACCTCCACTTGCAGTACATCGATGGACCTCGTCAGAACCGTGTTGTTATTGTACTGCAGTAGATCCCTCGCTAGATGCTTCTCCGCATCCGAATCAGCCACCTGAAGAATGGGCTTTGTCCCCTCAGATTCATCTTCCATCGGATTGGATTCTGTCAATTTCTCACCCGTGAATAGTGGAATGAAGTATAGGAGAGGACGACTTGCATCCCGAGAATCACCACGAGCATCAGAGTGTACTGTAAATAATGATTACTGTAGTTGTTTGCGGCCTCGCGGGTTACTGTAGTATAACTTGTCAGTAGATATACTGTACCGGGTACTTGTCACTCAAATCTCACCATCTAGCCTCTAGTATCTCAGAACCCGAGCTGGTCTCTACATCTTGAAACTCCCTCGAGATTTCTTCTTCGATGCTTTTTGTGGCAGGACTCGGTTATGGACGAGCTCAGTTTTGACTCTCTCGCTCATCAATTCTCATGGAGGGAAAAGGACTCGCATCCTTAAATTTGCGCCAGGAAGCCAGGAAAGACGAGATCTCTAGCACACACATCCATCACATTTTTGGAGCAAAAATCGTAGTTTCTACACTGTCATTTTGTCATCTTGTGGTAAAGTGTTCCTGATCTTCCAATGGAGTCAAAAAGTGAACTTACTATGCAGAGAACACATCTGCTGTTCATTGCAGAACAAGATAAACATCCATTGACTAGTATAAGGAGACCAGCTCCAGCCATGAGAGAGACACAGAACATGTAGTTCTGAAATTATTTTTTTTAGTAATTGGGTTCATTTTTGTGTAGTTCTGTCTTTAATTGAGACATTGCATGTCTCACTATCATTTCAGATCTTCCTGCGGTACGTTGCCCAAAGATCTCACAAAGCTAAGCCGCACTTGGACTTGTTTTCGGATTTCCACGAGATACATGAATGATGAGCCCTTTTGGGACACCAATCTCATCCAATCTCTCGTCCCTGTTTCAGACGAGAGGAACATCATTACTCCACCCCATCCTAGTCTATTTCCCTCTGTTTCTTTCTCGAGATGTAGTCATTTTACGAGATTGGATAGCATTTTTACCTGATTATGGAGAAGAGGCACGTAGTCGGATCGGAGGATGTAGAGATAACAGGAGAGGAAGAGGAAGAGCACTCCACACATCTGGAAGGCCAGCCACATAGTGGAGTACGGTTGCTGCCCCTCGAGGGGGTACGGTAGGACTACGGTAGGTGAGGGGATACTTTGCAGACTAGATGGCCGTCATATGCACGACTCGTGCGTCCCTCTTGGACTGCGTTTGAGACCGCCCCTCCCCTCTCTTCCTCCCCTCTCCCCTTCCTTCTTCCTTCATCTAACCAACTCCCTCCCCCCAACTTCACTTGTCATGTCTCTTTTATGGTTCGACTTATGCGAAGCGAATGAAAGTATGGGAACGGAGGGCGGAAGAAACTTTCGAGTCTGATTCGACCAGGCGGTTCCTTATTTTGCGGAGGCGGAACAGGAACATTTTCGGTTATTTCCATGAAGAAATCTTTTGGTGGAACGGTATAGTCTACTTTGAACCAGGCCTGAGATAGTGATGAAGTGTCCCCAATCGGATTGCACTCCACTGTACACTACTCCAGCAGGCACTCCACACCAAACACAACGGAAGTTTTGACCGTTGGTCGCATACCAACGGGTGGAATGATAATGATAAGAATGATTGGTAGGGACGAGATGGCAGATTGACTCACAACCATTTGTTCAGGATTATTGGGAAAGGGGAAAATATAGTTCACAAAAGGTTGAGAAAACATGTAAAAATTTCTATATTGTTAGCTGGAGGTGGATAAAAAAGTTTTAAATTTAAAAAAAAGATAATTATGAAGAAACATTCTTACATATTTGAGGACGACAGCGAGACATTGGACGTAGTGCACGAATGGTTTCTGACACCATCCAACATCGAATTCGTCCGTCGATACAGAGGGAGTGTCTCTGGAAGTGACAAATGTTGAGTGACAGCCTTATCTTAGATATCCCGGATATCTGATGAAAATCCAGTTGATAGCAATCTCAAATGTCAACGTTTCTGCTCATTGGATGGTGCTGTCACTCCTAGGTAGGCTTCTTAGTCATAGTCTTGCTCAATTTAGTCATATTTTATTTGGTTTCTTTCTTTTATTTGACCTTTTCCGCCTGAGACCATGCCTTTCCTAAATCTTACTTCCAGTCGAAGCTCATAAATCTAATATGGACGTGGCCCTCAAATAGAATTGTCTCCCAAGTTCGGCTGTTCTCCCCAAAAAGGAGGCAAATGTGGATGATTCAAACGCGCTGAATAATTCGCGAACGCATTCACTCAAAGTGGGCGCCGCAATTGACTACGAGTTACGAATTCGACCCAAATGGAGCATAAAGTGATGATTTTGTGCGAGAGAGCCGAACCTGTGATTATCATAGAAGGATCGTGGTCGTTCGTTGAAAGTGAACACTTCTGAGGGAGGGCCGCGCTTCGCCTGAATAAACAAATAATAATAGTTCATATTCGAGATTTTTCCATAGAGTAGGAAGACATGCGTGGGATTATAATGCAACTGGATTGGGGACGAATCTGCTAATCTCACCTGGTGCAACATCTCTGCCTTCCCTTCCACTGAAGGAATCAGTTCCGGCTTGTCAGAGTGTGAAGGTTCGAATCTGCAGAGGGCACATTAGGGATAAAACGCGAATGAGAAATCGGAACGATGGCTAATGGTGATGGGATAGAGAGAGAAAAAAGCGAGGGATCACAATGGGAAAGGGCACTGGGGGTAAAGGAGAGAGAGCAAGCGGACATAGGAGAGATCAGAGGGATTGGGCACATGCAAAATGGAAAGAGTGTAAAATTTCATGTTCGGCCGTTGGGAGAGCCGAACCGTGCAAGAGGGAGAGTAGATGGACTCTACTTAGTGGGGTTCGCCGCCATAAAAAGAGAAGGGAGCGATAACTCGATTCCTATCAAGTTCGTACATCGAAGACAAACAGTACAGGAGCAAAACAGTGAATGGAAGGAGGAGGAGGAGGAGGAGGGTGGAGAGAGGGGAAGATAATGGAGTGGGCGCATCTCTCAAGTGAATGGACGGAGATTCGCACGGAAGAACAGTCCAGATGGTTGTCAAGTGACCGCCGATGAATGGGAGGAATGAAAGAAGTGAATGAAAAGAAGGGAAGAATAGGTTTCACGCCCTCTCTCCCCTCTCAATAACTGCTGCTGTGCACATTTCACCATATTGGCGAGGAAATTGGGAAGAGCAGAAGAGGCGTGGTATCATTAGGTCTGATGTCCCTATGAATGCAAACGACGAGAACAGCTCATTTTTGTGAGCTGTTTCCCGATTTTTGACAGGAATTACGTGATTTGACCGTTACACTGCGATTTGTGCAATGTGAATCATCAAAGGTAATTCCTTTGTCAAGATACCGACAAGAGACTGTTGAAAAAGACTGCACGCACTGTCCAACAATACACGGAGAGCGATAGGCAAACACACATAACTCGATCACACGAAATTGCACAGTCTGGTTGTGATGATGTTGTAAATATAGGAGGAGGAGTCTTGATTAGGACGTCGCGGGCTAATGAAATGGGAGCGGGAAGGAAGATCAAGTCATTCATCGAGAAGAGAGAGAAGACCTATTTTCTTATTAGCGAGAGCTAACCACATCTCGCCAGTCGGATTAGTACACGCATCGGATAATTGGGCAAGTCTTTGAGGGAGAACAGAATACGGTAGCCGAAGCCATATTTTAAATAATTTCTAAAGAGTAGCTGAATCAGACCAAACACGCAGAACTGCACAATGAAACAAAAAAAAGTAGTGGGAAGGTGCAAATGTTGTGATAGTATGGTCTCTAACTGGGGATGGGATGTGATCATATCTGTCCCTCCTCTCTTCCCACTGCCCTCTTCCGTTCCTTTCGCTTTTTCATCTCACTTCCCGCAGTGAAAAGTGATTAATCGAGAGGAGGGAAGATTACAGATTTGGAGGGTCGACGGATGGATGGATGAGAAGATTGGAGAAAAGAGGGAAATTGGAATGGTGGATTGAGTGATGGCGTTCAGAGGGCGAGTCATCACTTACTCTGTATTTGAAGGAGGGGAGAAGGACGAAATCGACCAAGCTAAGCAAACGAATCTTCAGTTTTTGTACATAGAAAGTAGTATTGGGTATTGAGAAGGAGAGGGGACCGTTATCACAACAAAAGAGAGCCGTTCTCTCGACTCGACACAGAATCGCCCCTTTATCGGTGATAACTTTCACTGGAGATATGAGGAAATGGGCGCGATAGTGAGGTGATAGTGTAAACAGGTGCGAGAATGGGAAGAAGAAAGAGGAGGGAACAGTTTATGGATGGGACTTCTGATAGGTCGAAGTTTGACCTCTCTCGTAATGCAAATGAACGATCTCCCAGGGGAGAATCCGAGGGTTTTTCTTCCCACGATTCACACACTTCTCCTTACCAACCTAGCACAATACAAACAATCAGACTAGATAAGGGCTCTGGTGAATGGATGAGAGAAGAGGAGTGGGAAGGGAGTGGACCGAGACCTACCTGATACATAACGAGATGTGTGAATGAGTAAAGAGATCGGGGGAATATGGAAGGAGAAGGGATCTGTTTCTTGTTCTATCCAGTCCATATACAACAAAATTCGACTGAATAAGATGACGAAAAATGTCCAATAATTTTCGCACAAATGAATGTTAAGATATCAATTATATTGAGACTGAACGGTAAATAAGAATCAACAACCAGCCTCTAGCTGCGCATTTCGAAGGAAAGCTGAGGATGCTAATGAGTGGGTAGAGGAGGAAAGAAGAAGGGGGTGAATCCTCTAGAGAATATCTGGGGGAAGATCCGGGAACCGACCTCTCATCTCCAGTCGGTTCAGTCAAAACATATCCATCACGGGTTAGATGCACACACTTTACTCACTCGGGAAGAACATTTGGAAGTCGAGGCAAGAAATCTCGAGAATACAACTTACGATCAATGCATAGACTACCCAAAAATGACTAGTTTGTGAAGGGGGATAAGTAGAAGAAGAGCGTGGGAGATTGAGAGGACTAGCTAGAGTTCTTCTTCTCTGTGAAAAGAGAAATCAGAAGACTGAATCGTGGATTCAGATTACCTTAGTTAGTTAATAAGCGGGAGGAGAACTAGCTTTCGGATACAGTAAGCGGAATACTCTAATTATTACATAAATAGGGGATATTTAGAATGAAGAGCGACAGGAAGAAAAGCAGCTCCATAGGGTAGAACACGTACACGGAAATAGACAAAAGCGACTGATTGCGCTAGTAATTTAGAAGAAGAATCCGATAAGTTTCCCAAACTATACAGTTAATTGTATCATCGACATCGGATTCCTCTCATAAACTATAATGCAATCAGGGTCGTACCAAAGGAAATTCATAGTAGAGCGAAATATGAGAAACTAGAAGGGACTGTGTCTATTATCTAGCCCTCCCGTGATCTACTCTGGCACCATGAGAGAAGGGAAGATCCCTAGACGACATTGGAACATCCGGGCTGGTCATCATCAGCGAAGAGACCGACAGGAGATTCCATCTTCATCTTCTTCTTCTCCACTCCATCGTCCTCCTTCTTCTCGTCTTCCTCATCCACAGCCATGTGCTTGAAGAGCTCGGAGAACGAAGAGGTGTCTGGTTCCTGCAAAAAAAAATTCTCATAAATAATAAGTATCGAACCGGAAAGATGTACTCACCGGAACATCGATGCTTCTCTCTCTCTTCAGACGATCCTGTCTACTGAATTGACGAAGAGCAGTAAGTCCCTAAAATGATCCAATTTCATTCCTTCGAGTTTGGAGTTATAGTAAGCCAGACTCCTTTCTCAGAAGAGTAGGCGATACGAGTAGTAGAACGAGATAATTTGTAAGTCTCTCAAGTTCCACCTTTCACCTGTCTTTCTCTCAAGAAGTCTCGACGTGTCCCAATGTACTCTGTGCTCATGCAAAAGTGGAGAGATTTCTGGCAAACGTCAGTTTTTCCAACTCTCTCTCTCTTCCCTCTTTTCAGGCTATCAGCGGACCAAAAATTCTCGCATTAGAGAGTTGCGACCAACGTCAATCCCTTTCCGGCAACTTATGATCGAATCAAGGAATTATGCCCGAGCAACGGAAATGCTGCACGTTATAAATGTCCCCTTCCTTCATCTTATCGAGCTCGAAGAAGCAAGACGGAAGGCAGTGAAGACATGATATCACTGGACAGAAGAATTGAGGGACTATGCTAATTTGGGAGAGTCAGAATTGATGGGGTACTTACATCAGTGTTCCAGGGCGGGAGGAGGTCGAGGAATCGAGAGAGCGAGACGAGAGGGTACTGTGCCTCTCCAGGAAGGACGCAATCGAGGAAGGCTTGTAGTTTACGAGCGTTCTCATGCTAGAATTACATCATTAATATACATCCAGAATAGACTCTCTTCATCCGGCTTACTCCCTCGTGTCTCTACTCAGAAGACAATAAGGCAATATCATTAATCCATCGTCCCGAGAATATTACTTGCTGCAGAGTTAGTGGCTGACTCATGCAGAGTCTCAAAAGCTCAATTAGGACTACGCTCCCTCACGAGTTCTGGCCAACTAACGAGGCACTACTCATTTTCACCCCTTAGGGAGAACAAGTGCACGTTTCCTCTTGAAAAGAAGCGAAAACATTGATGATTCCTCATTCCCGTGACTATCAAATCAGCCAATTTCTCAATTGATCACATATTGCGAAAGAGAGGGTCGCATGATGAGAGCCGGGGGCCACTGCATTCAGTATCCCCACGTATTCCTTCCTTCTCCCTGTAGCCCTTATTATTGTAAGCAGGGCCTATTATTGTCTCGAATGGAAGAGAGAAGGAGAGCCCGCAAAATTGGATAATAGTGGACGGGACGGCTGTGGTTGTGGGATTTCGACGGGTGTGCTGAATGCGAAATGAAGCCCAATGGAGAGTGTAGAGCACAGATGGAAAGACGTCACCAGAAGGAGATGGTAGAGATCAATCAATCAATCACTAGAAGGACTCCCTGTTTCGTAATAAACGTCCTTCTAGCCTTCCAGATTCTGTCTCAGTCACAGAATACAATCTACGATTAACCACACCACAGTATACCTTGTCATCGTAGTCCTCCGAGAGACGTTTGAAGAGCGACTTGGAAGTGTCGAACAGCTTGACAGAGAACTTGGAATCCATCTGAATCGATTGGTTGTGATCGGAGACTGGAGATGGAAGCATACCTGGATTCCATTGAGGGTTCTGGTCTCGACAGGTGCCTCCTCCTTGGTCTCCTTCTCCTCCTTCTCCTTCTTTCCCTCCATCACCTCCTCCTTCGGTTCCTCTGCAACCATCGTCAACTCTTGCTTCACCTCGGCCATTGAAACTGCAAAATTATAATGGATGAGTGGCCAGAAGACAATTAGAATGGGGGAAAGGAGGAGGAGTGGAGGGAGGATTCCCTTACATCCTCTCCATTCTTATGCTCGTGCTTCCATTCAAAAAGAGACTCGCACGTTGTTCATATGGGGAAAGCAAAGCACGAGATACTGCAGAGGAACGAGCTTGAATTCTCTGACTCTCTCCAATCCGCACACTCTCTCGCTGACTACGACCAAGCAGAGAGCGAGTGCAATGGAGAGAGTTGGATCTGAGGGAGAATCCCCTATTGTGTGGATCATGGGAAGTGATGATGACAAGAAGAAGAAGAAGGGAAGAGATAGAGTAATTATGGCGAAGAGTCGGAATGGAGAGGACAGAATGGAGATGGACTTGTGAAGAAGAGAAAGAGAAGCGATGAAACCTGAGAACACTTAGAAGGGCGAAGGGAGGAGAGACGATTGGCATAAAAGTATGAAAAAATAATGAAAAATAAGGAGAATATTAAAGAACGTGCAGATACGAGATGAGATAAGATGTGGAGTGGAAGGTATCTCGAAAGGGGGAGGAGGGGAGGGGAATATTCCGTTCCGCGGATAGCACACACAATACAATCTACAGTGCCTACGGTGTATAGCTTGTAGTGGCAGCCGCGTGGCTCTCGTACACGTTGGTTTTTGGACTTGACTGATGATGATTTCACGTTAATATAGCCATAATTCAACCATTTTTTACTCAAATTGTTAAGGTGATGGCTGAATACGTACTGGAGAAGAGCGACAAAGAGCGATTGGTGGGAATCGCCGAGAAATTGAGTGAGAAGAACAAGGAAAAGGTTATCGCGCTCGCAAAGGTTCGTGAAAACGCCCATAATATTTTAATAAATATGTTAAAAAGTAAATTTATAGAAGGATCGCGTTACGGCCGAGGACATTGACGATTTGGGAAGGGAAGAAGTTGACACTCTGCCACTCTTCGCCTTTTTCTCCACTCTAAAGGTGAGTAAATATGGCCCATAATGAGCCGTCATCGCTCTTACTCTCTCTTACTTTCGGCAGAAAATAGGTGAATCATCCCGATTGTAATCCATCTCTAGTCTCTCTACTACTCTAGTACCACTGTGCAAAAGCGAAACACAATTTGATCGCGTAAAATGAGGCTTCAGTTGGCCCCACGCAAAGCGGAGGAATACCATGCAAGTGCAGCGTTCAAGGAGAAGACTCGGAAGCTACGAATCAGAATGGTAAGCAATTTGGCCCCTGGCTCCTCCCAATTCGTCCCCGTTCTCATCAATTTACTACGATACCCACCCACGGAACTGAATTTCATTACACGAGTCTGATTGATAACTGCATAGCGTGGGTGAAAAGCCGGGGCTGACTCGATTTATAGTTTTTTTTTAATTTAAAAATAATGAATTTCGTATTTGCAGGAGGATTTGGAATACAAGAGGATAATCAGAGACGTTGATCGCTCTCAGAATTTCGGAAAGGACAATTTGATGGAAGGATTCGGAAAAGTAAGTGTTATTCTCTTGGCGAAGAAGGGGGCAGACGAAGGGGTGTGATTTACCTACCGTATTCAAAACATTGGGGATATAATAAGGTTCGTCCCTGAGGATTCCTCGCTATTGCACTTGTGATGTCTACTACTCGGAATAGCACTGATTGGTGGTGTGTGACTAGTTCAGAAGTGGTGTATGAGTAGGGCGGACTGAGAGGAGATGAGCAATGACAGTTCCCGAACTACGTACATAAAAGAAAACATAATGGAAGTATTTCGCAGCGCAAGGAATCTGATTCTGACGGGTTACATAAGTGCAAGGAAGACAAGCGTGTATTCACTTCCCTATTGGACATTTACGTTCAAGATCGATTCACTCTCACGCTTTCTTCAATGAGAATTGAACAGCGGGAGGTGGAATGGGGTTGGAATTTAGGTATCTGAAGGGATGCAGATAGACTTGGCACTTTTAGAAGAGGGTGGGCATCGATTAATTATCAGATTAGTAGATTAATTTGGTAAAAAATAATAAAAAGAATTTTTTTTTTAAAGCAACAGGAAGATATAATGCATAGGCACTTTCTATTATGGAAAACGTAAATACATAAATACTTCGAATATAAAACCAAATACACTCACAGAGTGGTTTGTTTTCAGATATTTTTTTGACGAATAGAATATCCACTAAGAATGGAGGGTGAGATATTGAATGTTTCGAGTATCGATTATGTTTCACGCAGTTATCGCTCATTTACAGGAAATGAAAGCAGCGAATAAGCAAGTGATGTCTATCTTCAACGTCGTTCTCACTGTCGTTTGTGGATTCTTCTTCGGATTCTCGGGAGTGACCTACCTCTATCCCCATCTCAATATCGATCTATCCATCAGGTACGGTAGCTCTCACTAGAATCACAGAGAAATCTCGATAACCGGATATATAAATAAATAAAATTAAATGAGAAGTGTAGTGACAGAAAAAGTGACCGCTGATTTTGCCAATGGAGTGAAAAATGAAATTGTATGCCAAGATAATTCGGAAGATGGGACAAGCGAAAGAGTTCTATGGAGATAGCTAGCGGAGGTAACGAAAGGGTAATGGAGAGAGGACTTGATGAGGGCACCATGAGGGAAGGGAATGCGAAATAAAATTTTGGCACGCAGTTGCGCGGAAACCCCCAGTAGCGAGGATTTATTGATATGATGTTTTATATTATCGTGGATTATAAGAAAATGAGTTCTATATTTCTATCAGAAAAATGCTCCTACCACTAAATTGATGAGACACTAATTAGAGAAGGGCAATATAGAGGGGTGATCTCAACAGCACAAGCTGTAATTTTTAGAGTGATATCATGCGTACATTTATGCTGGGTCCGTTGTTGAGTCATAGGGCGGTGCAGAATGCGCTTGGACCGAAAGAGCTACCAAAATATAGCCCGAGATTGATTGAGGCCTATTTATACCCACGAGCAACCCTCGCATGTAGGCGGGTACGAACGGGGTACGGTAACATATCTACCACTATTATCTTGGATGTAGAATGAGTAGATAATAACCAAAGAAAGGAGTACGGTAGTGAAACTACTACTATTTCCTGGATCTGGAATAAGTATGCCATTATCTGAGAACGGATTACGGTAGTCAAAGTACCACTATTTCCTGGATGTAGAATGAGTAGGTCATTATTCTAAGGATGTCGTATAAAGAAAATAAGGGACGGACGCCATTCGGTTCTGCCCATTTTCTCTCAATGAATGCATAAAAGGAATAAGAGTGCATTACCCAAGGGAGAAGTAAACGAGAAGAGGAGAGAATGAGAGGAAGCCGAACAGTGACTAAGACAGAACCCTGGCGACGAGAGATTGGCCTTTTGTTTTGTGACCACTGAGGCTTAAGCCGTCGCCAATCGGAATCGAAAACATGTGTATACACGCAATAACAAGTGCTCAGATTCCTCTGGGATCGGAGAACTATTCGCGTACCGTTTGAATCCCTCGGGGTGTGTGGGGTCTGTAGCGGAAATAACATGTGTGGATAGTGTAGTGATTAGGCGCACACAATGGAAATAATTATAGATTCGCCATCGGATTGGTGTTCGCGACTATTATTTTCTTCGCTGATCTATACTTCGTTCTCAAAGGTGAGATACAAATAAATAAAATAAACTAAAATGGATTCTTTGCTAAACCTAGGAATAAATCTAGTTTGCACTCTCTGACGCTGCGACTTTATATAGAGCTTGAAGTTGGAAACCCTATCATCCAATTTCTGAGAGTGACGCCAAGTTTGATGGGAAAAATGCGTGAATGCACTGCAAAATGTTTGCTTTGGAAGTCAATCCTCTAATCTTCGATGGGCGTGAACGAAAGTTCCAGTAAAATGGAAGAAGAATCAATTAAAGGAATGGACGACTTCACTATGGAGAATCCAGTGAAGCCCGTGAAGTCCGAGAAGAGGCCAGTTCCCGAGAATCCATTCGCTGACCAGATCAAGACCACTGAGGAAGTTCACTCAGCAAAGATAGAAGAAAAGAAGACAATCCAAAACAGGAAGAAACCCAAGAAAACCAACTAAGTGCTATCGTTAATGAGATCTAAGATTCACTCACAATTTTCAAACGACTTTTTATGTCTTAGCCCCAGTCATGATCGAATAGCTCCTAAATCATTCCTAAATCAACCACGGGTTGAGAATTGATCGTTATCCTGTATCGTTATTCAACCACTCCATGATGAAAAAGAACACTGATTCTTGATGCATTCACCATTTCTAAGAAAGAACAGATTCCCTTTCCTGGTCCACCCTTTGTCCTCATTCTCATCCGAATCCCATCTCTCCCATCATCTTCTCTATGTATGGATATGGAATCGGGTGGAGATGCAAAGGGAGAAGAAATGGCCATTAGAGGGTGTATGATGTGTCCCTTCTTTGTCTTCTTCTTCTTCCTTAGACTTCGGCCCTACTCCTTCGCAGAAATCATTCAGAAGAAGTACTTGATATTATAACTCGATAATACAGTTATAGTT
>LS558235.1:50878-131469 GCA_900490775.1 Pristionchus maxplancki
CCCCCCCCGATAATCCATCTGATCATCAAGACTCCTCCTCTTTATCATTCAGCATGAACTCAAATCTCGGGATGGCTCCTCTTCTCCTTCTTCTATTTACTTCTTCCACAGTCTTCGGATGTTTCCTCAACTCGTGTCCCTACAGAAGATATGGGAGAAACGTCGGATGCATGGAGTGTGGTCAGTTCTTCTATCATTTTTTGTTCATTCTGGTCGTTGCTTTCAATCATGCATCATACCACAGAACACCAATTAGAAAGCAACTACAATTTGTTTATATCCCAAATAATTTTACCGCCGCTACTTAATTTTCAGTGCATATTCAGATTTGATAGTTCATTTTGTAGAAACGTTGAAGAAATAATTCACATGATTGATTCCATTCTGCGTGAGATTCAGTGAAATGACTGTGGGGAGTCTCATAGATTAGGGACTTAGAACCCATTTCACAGAAGGAATAGAGCTTCCTGCTTTCAAATTGATGAGTTCCTAAGAAGATTGATAGCGTGGATCCATTTCCTCGACTGATCAGTCCATAACTAGGACAACTAGGACTCTCAGGGGAATTCTTTGGGCGTCAATCACAAAACGACATTGATCACGGCTACGTAGAGGATAATGAGTTCATGCTATACTACGGATACGCACACTAATAGGAAGCATGAATATCCTTCGATTAGGGTTGAAATGGTTTCATTGCAGGAGAGCACAAGACGGGAATCTGCACGGGACTCTATCGATGCTGCACGTCAACGAATTGTTTCAACGACCGGGAGTGCAAAGAGGCTGCAGTCTGTGAGAGGAACGCATGCAAGGTACGATAGCCGACTGATATGATGCTCTGAAATTCTCAAATGATGATCTGAGTCTAATTCCCTCTTTATAGATTAAGGAGGCGTTAGGGAGCTGCAAGAAGCAGGGATTGTGCTGCACAGAGCGTACGTTTACGGTACTTTAGACCACCCATAGTATTCAATTCCAGACGCTTGCCAGTGGAATATGCAATGCTTCTGATCCACTTTTCGACTGAAAGAGGACCTCCCACTATTATTATCTACTCCCACACGAGCCGTAAATCGATAAAGAACTCTGTTAGAATTTGTTCGATTTATCGATACGAAACATGGTCACAGTTGGGATTGGGAAAGAACTGAGACCTAAACAGGGACAGACGTTGATTGGTAGAGCGAAGGGAAGGGAGAACCCGATGAGGTATTAGACGAATGACGAGAGTACAATTGTGAAGAAGTGGAGACGATGGAAAGAAGGGATTGGGTGCATTTTCTACTCGCAGTGCAATCGATAATTTAGTAGTGAAAGAGTACTGGGGAGGAGTGTCCTCTATGGCTCGAGGACAGGATGGGAAAGGGACCGTTCGATTGGAGTGAAAGAGATGGAGTGATACTCGGAGGGAGAAGGCAAGATGGAGAAGGGAAGGTGTTCGATTAAGTGTGGGAATGGCAGAGAAAAGAGCATTGCGAAGTTCTAGAAAGTGAGCAAAATTGGGGTACCTATTACAGGTGAAAAGTGTGGTCTAGGGGATGGCACAGAGGGGGAGATTTCACGAGGATGGTCGAGGGTTGACTAGATCGGATTGCTGGAGAATCCAGTGATGCGTTCGCGAATTGGAGCCACCGGGAGGAGGATGCGACTTCGGAGGAACGGAACGCTGTCGTTTCTCCTGTAGGAGGACAATTTAGAATAGTCCGATGTAATTTTGACAGTGTTGTCTGTTGTCATATTCACTCAGTTTACTCACTTTCTTGGGCGCGGATGTCTCTCCCATCCTCGCTCCACTGCTCATTTTCCTATTAGGAGAAGTACTTGCAGCTCGCGTTCCCTTATGCGCCCGACCTGAAACATCGAGTATAAGCTGCAACGAATCCAGTGATGCTTCCGCGCACTCAAATCAAATCATCCTTTGCGGGCTTCAACCACTTTCGTAATGAATTCTCACTAGTCTTGCGCTGATTCGTGAATTCCACGGGTGGCTTATCGGGTGGAGGAGTATCGGGAAGTTTGGGTGCTCGCTCTGTCGACTTCTTCGGTTGTGGAAGAGGTTGCTGAAAGAGTAAAAGAGTTAGGCTACGGTAGTGGACACGATAATTTACCTCCGGAAGAACGCCCGCTTCCATCTGTCGGAAGGCCGAAGCAGAGGCAGCAGATCTGTAATAGAGAATGAGAATCAGAATCTGCAGTGACATACTCACCGATCTCTCTTCCTTCTCCTGTCGAGTCTTCTCGCTTCCCTCTCCAACAACCATCGTTGATGGTCGATTTGACGCGCGAGAATATTGGCAATGCAGACGGAGAGAGACTGCAAAGATTAAAGATCGTTTTTGATATAATCTCGCTTCTGATTCTTATTTTGTTAAAGTGAGCCAATATAGATTTTCCCAACACATCTCCCTCCCACTAGACTCATTGGGCATGAATCGACCCGTGGTCTGAATCTAGGATGCATTGAAGATGTCCCGTGTACGTGACTAGTCGGACATTTACTGACCGTAGTGTAGGAAGGAAGTGGCAAGAAAATAACTATCTTTAGTTTCAAAATCTTTGTGAATTCGAAAAATGCACTCACGACTGGAATAATGATTACTGCCACGACCATTCCAATGTGGAGAGCGTGCGTTTCGAAGACAGATCGGAGAGGGAGAAGGCAACCACGGGTGTGAATATCGTTCTGGAAAATTAATCTATTCATCACGGCACCTCCATAGTTTCATCACTTCGCAATCGAATGAACGCTCCCAGTATACTCTTTTGCAGATTACACACCTCGATATCCTGTGGTCTCTTCTTGAGTGCATTCTGCCAGCACTCGAGTGATCTCATCGCGGGCAACAGCGGATTCGCAGAGCCCGCCTGAAAATATCCCATCATTTTTATCTAATCTCGCATCATCCGCTCTGATTATCTCTGCTAAGTGCTAGACGAGAGGTTCCGCGACATGGGATTACAGTCAAATGCTATTCTGATGGGGATAATCGTCATGGGTGAAATATATGATATTATAGCTTCAGAGCTTTCGTAACATTTCATCGAAGGTGTATGCAAGTATCACCAACCGCTTCGCTGACGACTGATCGCCTACAGCACGAGTAGGGCACTCCACATCTCTCCGGGAATGGATTCGTCTCTGAGCAGTTGAACTGCGATGAGAGACCCCAATCACGGAATCCCGCTGCCACAGAGGAGACACCGCAGCATTCCAACTGAAAGAATGTTAACATTCGTAAAAAATTTACAAATTAATTTCGCTTATATTTTCGAATATTTAAAATATTCACCTGTTCCTGCAAATAATCCACCAGATCAGCGATGTTTCTGTTGTTGTGGTATCTCCCTATTGAATATTGCAAGATTGTCTGGGCTGAGATTCCATCTGGATTATCAGCATAGAAGAGAATGAAGAGACAGAAAGTGCCCAGGACGAGGACTATGTAGCAGAAGAAGACTGACATCGCGAACTGAAAAATTGTTTTAAATTATTTTTTTCTCGTTCCAGGGACATTTTATATTTTATTGATTTTTAATTAGTTTGATCGCTTTTCCGACTCATTGAGTACATCCAGGATTCGTTTCTCGAAAGAAGTAGTTGGGGCTCAAACCATGACCATCTTCAGTCATCCCCAATGGCCAGACCAGTCTCGATCTTACACTACAACGGCCGTTCCGACTGATTTACAGCCTGCCGATTTGTACACACTCGAGTGGATCTAGCACCGTAATACACTGTACAGCCTAAGAATCATAGAAATGAGCATTCTGATTCTCTTACAGACTTTGTTTCTGCATCCTTACCGTTTTCAGCAATGAGATGTTGTCCCGCAGAGCTCCCACTGCCCCAGCCATCGTGATGACACAAATGATGAATCCTGTAATTGAATAGTATCTTTGTCTTTTTTCTAAATAATAGCCCGCGTCCCTACCTATGTTTACACTGAATAGGGAACCGTCAAACCTCACGGAGGAGTTTAGGAAATCGGTTGTTATTTCCACGTAGGGGTCGATGAGAGGTATCCGAATCTGATTTCAAAAGTTGCTTATGTGATCTACCAAGCTCAGAAAATCGATAATAAAAATCGATAATTGGGATCGTGTATGCTCGCCCAAAATAGTCTTCGATTCTCACGCCCCTCAACCCGTCACTTGAATGGCTCAACTGGTAGCGTGCCTCACTACCGAACTCTATGTTTGGGGTTCGATTCCCTTTTGGTACATTCATGTTTTGCCTGTTTTTGTACCACTTCATCTTTCTTTTTCTATTGATTTTAATACTTTAAAGATTAAAAACAATTGAAATCAGTGGTTAACAAGAAATAAAAAACTGGCAAAACATGCATGCACCAAAAGGGAATCGAACCCCAGACATCGAGTTCGGTAGTGAGGCATGCTACCAGGTAAGCTACCCAGGATATGGGACAAGGGGCGTGAGATTCTAAGACTATTCTGGGCGAGCATGCGCGATCCGAATTATCGATTTTCTAAGCTTGGTAGATCACATAAGCAACTTTTGAAATCAGATTCGGATACCTCTCATCGACCCCTACGTGGAAATAACAACCGATTTCCCAAACTCCTCCGTGAGGTTTGACGGTTCCCTATTGAGAAGTTCGAAGAACGTGGCCATTGTTTTCACATGGGACTGATCTCCGAACCGGGCTTCTTCTTCTTTCTACTTTTTTCCTTGTGGTCACACTAGGGCTGTCTCGAGAGAAGGAAAAAACTGCGACGAACACCAACAACAACCGCAGTATTTTTTCCTGTCATCATCAAGTTTTGATGGGGGAGACTATAGTTGGTCTACCGTCTACTACTAAATTATTGTCATAGGTGGTATATTTTCTGTTCTTTCTACATACAAAGCAATACCATTACTCTTCAACTCAGGTTCCCAGCCTTTTTTGAGGAACCTTGACAAGTTGCAGTGGAGAACCCCATTAGCCTCTTCACCTCACTTTTTGTTGGTCCCTCCAAACTCTCAACCCTCCTCTAAATTCCCTTGTGAAGTAGCCGATTCTCTGACCGAACGCGCGCTCGCGAGGAAATTACAGCGAGTTGACTCGGGTTCCCACAATGGAAAGAGAGAGGGAGAGGGGAGCTATTGACCCCTTGAGACTCGGCCAAAAGTGAAGGGAGAGGCGACAGCTACCATAACTTACGCATCGGTTAACCCATTCCAAAATAGCTCACGCAGAAAGGAGAGAAAGAACATGCATCTTCTCAGAAGTGACATTTTGAGGCTATTCGAAATATCAAAAAATCTGGGCCCTTTGCATGACAACTGATTTATTTTTCGGAAATGAAAACTGACCTATTATGGCCAGCATTATGGCTGGATTGAGTACGACATCAGCCCAATCGGAGACTCCTCGCGGATCCTTCACGCACAAGTAGATACCCAGTGAGAGGATGAAGAGACCGATCAACTGAAAAATTGTATCATTAATATCCAATATTTATTCTTGATTCATGTATCCCTCAGCCATTTCGAATAGCGAAACTTTGTCCATTCTGTATACATGTATCTCTTGCAGTATCTCTTCTCTTTGTTCCATCCTCCACAACAATCTCATTCGAATCCTTCCCTATGGCCATCTTTTGGTCGAGTGCCCATTGAATGCCCCACAAGGCCGTCACCACAGCGTTCTTCTCCTTCTTCACATGCAAATGCCCTCTATCCTACCTCAGACTCTCCTCGTTTGACCCACTCTCTCGCCAGATAGAACAAACACAAGAACATGTGAAATGGACAGAGTGCCCCTCAGGCCATCATGATCCCTCCTGTCCTCTCCCCTCTCTCATTTCTTCATTCGACTCCCCTATCAGACTGGTTTTCTGGCCGAGTAAAGACCACTCTGGAATTGAGCGCGCGCTGATCGAAAGATTGGGAAAGTAGTCAGTTTGTGGAAGGGTCAGCACCGTCTTTCCCTCTCTCTTTTTTGTCCACAGTCTTGATATGACCTCACCGGAGGTCGTGCCTCTCTCTCCGTAATAAGAATATGGGGGGATCGGAGGATGGGCAAAAAGAGAGATCGAAGGCCATTCGAGATTCGAGCTAATTCACACTCTCGGATCTTCTGACCTTCACTGATCAAAAATGGAGTGAGGATAGAGGTCAATTCGCTTCTTCTGAGATGCATTCCCGAGATTCACTCAACTATGAACAAAATATGACAAGAGAAAGATAGGATAAGAAGCGGCCGAGAGGAGAAGATAAAGGAGAGAGGGAGAGATAATCCAGTGATGAGAGGAGTAAACACTAGGAGATTGATTGATTGACCGAAGGAAGGTTTCTTCTCGTGACCAGTGGTGGACCCATCGTAAAAGATCGAAGGAACAGATCGGAGATCAGAGGGGGAAGTAAACGACCCACGGACGATGTTTTACGTGTGGCTTTTAAGCGACATCTGCTAGCATCTCGGCTTTTTACGAGAGCTCGCAGACTCAGAAAAACGGGCGGTAAGTCACTTACAAAGGCGAGGAAATTGATGAAGAAGCAGATCCATTTGAGACACGCCGAGATTTCCTGACGGGGTTTCCGCTTCCTCACTGCAGTCCCGCTCATCAGTCGAGCGTCGTACCCATCACCTGAATTGATCGTCGATCTCTTCGGATCCCTTTGTTTATCCTCCTCTTTGCCCCTCGAAACTCCGTCAATGATCCCTATTGTTCTCCCCTCTCTGACCCTGCAGGTTCAATCAAGCACTCCCGCATTCGACTCTTCTCTCCCCCCTCATCATGATTACTCAAGTGTGGAAATTACTGCCCAACAAAGGAATGCCTGATGATGATGATGCTATTGATCGTATACAGCAAGTGGCTTCGCAATGTTCAATGCTCTCCCCCTTCTTCCTCCTCTATCTCGTCTCTTATCTAGTTTACTTTCTCGACTACAGCTGCTCTGAATTAACGAAGAAGGGAAAGGGGAGGAAAAGGGACAGAAGAAGGAGAGACCATAGCACTAAATTGACTGCGATTATCGATGGAAGGGCGGAAATGGTTCCAAGATGAGGCAACTAGTGAAGAAGAGAAGCGAAAAGGAACAGCGCCGACGTTTGACAGCGGAGATAAACCCAATTTCCTCTCTTTTCTTCTCAGTGGGCTATCGTTCCTCCAAGACCCCTCCGTTTGTCTATCACATACGAGTATCAAGGTCAATCCCCTCTGCTAATCCGATATTGTTCCACCACTCAAGAGACACATGCAGATATGAAAGTGTAGGAAAACGAGATACTTTATGACTACGATTAAAATGGAAAAGTACCCATGGTGGTCCTATGACAAAGGGCATCGGACTTGGAGGTTTTACGATTCAAACAAAGTAACTAACCCATGGTGGTCTCCTCTTCCCTGAGGAGTTTCTCCCTTGGCGTTCCCTCAGTTCGTCTTCTTCCTTCTTCGTTCCTCTCCCTTCCAAGAGGAAGAGACGATGAGGGTCTGAAAAAGAGAAGATCAAAAGATTTCAATCAGAGAATCAGATGAAGATCAGGATGAAATCAGTGTGGGAACATTCTAAGATAAGATCAATCAGGAGTCAAGTGGAGAATAGAAAATCAGCTCCTTTCTAGGAGAAGAGAATGTTAGAGGTAGCTCTTTGTGAGAAAGCCATTTTCGCTAGACAGCATGGTAAGGAGAAAAGAGAGAGAAGAGCAAAGATGGAAAGTTCTCGGAGAGATTGAGAAGGACTTGTACAGAAGGGATTGACAGGTGGTGGGGAAGAGGAGAGGAGGGGGGAGGAACAGACACTCCAATTGACCTACCCCTCCTCCCCCTCACCCAAAGGTGAATATTATCCCACACGTCTGCTCGTATTTGGTCAAAAAGCGGTTGAGGTTTGTGCCCGATTCATCCAGGAAGAAAATCAAGATGGGAAGGTGAGAGAGAGGGGAGACGAGAGACGAGAGGTGAGGAGGTCTAATGAAGGGATGTGGGAAGAGAGGGGTGGAAGAGGTTTAATGCATCTAATGATTGAGAGTGAGAGTGGTAGGAGAAAGTAGTAGTCAAAACAAGATATTATAAGGAGTAGAATTCGGAAATGGAGAGGAGAAATGGACTAGTAGTCCTGGAGAAGAAATAGATCAAAAGGGGCAGAAAAGTTGCCTCCATGAGACGAAATACGATAGGTATGGTCAGATTCAGTTTGGGAGGGAGGAGGAGAAGAGAGAGAAGAGCTATGGAGAGGCGCGGAGCGAGAAACAATAGAGAGGCCCCCCCAGGGAAGGGAAGAGAGGGAGGAGGAGGAGAGAGGGGACAGAAGGGTCTGGAGAGGGGGGATGGATGGAGGAGAGAAGGTCACCATTGATAGCGTGTGAATGATAAGAAGTAGCTGAACAGTGCAAGTAGGCCAAGTGGAGGTGTTCTCCCTCTCTCCCTCTCTCCCTCCCTTCTACTTCCTCCCGTCTCCCTCGTTGACTTCCTCCCTTAACGTACCTCTCACAAATTGAGTCACCCTCACTCTCTTAACCTCCTCCCCTCTCGGCCTGGACAACCCCTCTTCCTCGGATGAGAACTGGACACATTTCACCTCTCTCGCTTTCCTCCTATTTCCATACACAAAAGCATGCACAAGACAGGTGAGTCTGTGAGACGGAGAGAGAAAGCAACAAGAAGGAGAAAAGGAGAAGGGCGGTAGATGACATCGGAAGAGATTGATGGAGATGATAGAGAGGAGACGCCAGTCTTTATTATATGAGAGTGAATGGAGGAGAGAAATGACAATGGCCTCTGAACTCATTCGTAGTAGAAGTATGAAGAAGAAAGGGAGGAAGAGAGAGAGCGCATCTATTCAGATTGAGACTTTCCCTTTCTACTTACACTTCTCAGAGTACAAAAAGTGACTATACAATCAAGAGGGATCAGCACTTCTTGTGATGGGAAAGTGAAGAGAGATCAGTGAATTGGGGAGAGAGGAGGGAAGAGATCTACGATTCAGAAGAGTTCATTCACGTGGTTGGACCTGCTGCAATTGAGCCCTTGCACGAAAACAAAGTTGTCAACTATAATATTGAAGGAAAGTGGACGTTGTTGTTTCTGCTACTGCCTCAATTCATTCTTTATGCGCGAGCGCAAAATCTCATCAACAACCATTTTTCTCGTTCTCCGAAAAATGATAGTCGATCGTTCCACTTCTCTGGTTCTTTTAGAGTAGATCAGTGAAGGGGAGTGAATGAAATGAGACATGGAAGGAAGGAGAGGGAAAGGGTAAAGAGTGAGAATGAAGTGAAGTGTAGTCGAAGGAGTGAAGCATGAAAGATGCCCGAGGGGGTCGAGAGGGAGGAGAAAGGAGGGAGAGGAGGGGGAGATTGGCCATCTTGAGAGAGAGATGAACCATCTGCACCAGGTGTCCATCCTCTCTACACAAAGGGATGAAAGTGGATGGAAGTCAGGGAGAGAATAATCCGAGTGAATACGCATGGATGGAAGGGAGCGGACTCTAATGGACTCAAGTCCGGAATGAAACGGATACTATTGAGATCCATGGCAACAGTGAAAATGGCTAGGGTGGTCTAATGGAGAATTAGAGGACAAGGGAGGGAAAGGTGTGTGGAATGAATGGATGAATGAATGGGAGGATGCACTCTCTGGAGGATATGGATTGGATTACTGAACAGAGTGAAGGGTGGAGGAGGGATGAGCATACAGAGAGAAAGGGAAAAGATCCCCGCGAGACACCTACAGTGTTGTACTCTTTGAGTGGGAAGGGCTGTGATACCCACTTCACACCATCAAAGGAACTTCCACTTCCATCTTCGATCGATCTCGGTCCCCAATCGGTTCTTCGATGGCAAGAAGGGCGGTAAATGGACATTCCATGCCCACACTCACCGTCCCTTCTTCTGTTTGTGTGTTTTGAGTCGTGAACAGCTCAAATAATGGAGTGTCTCAAAGGAATGAGACGATTGCCCGAAGGAAGGAAAGATGATAGGGCAGAGAGAGGGTGACCTATGGCGATTGAGAAGAGAGATCGGATGGCATTCGATGATCAGATGATGACTAGAAGAGATGAGGGTCAATTGCATGGAATCGGATACGCATTGCCTATCCATCCAGGTATCTATATCTCTATTGATTTGTCATGAGTTAATCATTTCATAGTCGCATGTTCTCATTTTCTTCGTTACTAGTGAGAGAGAAGTAATGGCGAGTATTCTACCGTTCTCTCAATAGATGATCTAGTCCTTGAACCCGTGCCCTTGCAAGAAACGTCTCGCCTCAAGTGACACTGCAACGGTCTCTTCTCCACTTGAAACACGGGCTGAACCAGCTCAGGCTAAGCTCGAAGTATAATCCCGCGCGAAGTATCGGGTAATGGAGGGAGGATATAGCGAGAGAGAGAGAGAGAGAGAGGGTGTTTGACCATCCTACTCCAACCGGAACTATTTCATAGCGGGAGAAGGGAGAGTCAAGCATGGGAGAGAGCGGGTATGGAAAGATAATTAAGAGGAGTTAAGAGTGGTAAGTATGTCTGAGTGAAGGGAGGTTGATGGACATCTACCCGGATGAGTCGCAATCAACACATCAAGAGAAGGCTCTTCGAGTGGACCGATGAGGTTAGAATGCGGGATAGCTGTAGTTATTTTTCAAATCAACTCGTAGAATTCAAGAGCAACGGCAGAGGTTGAAGCAACAACCAAATGATCTACTGTAGTCGAATGCGCCGATTAACCGTTTCGACTATTTTTCGGTTTGCGCTATCGAGTACGTGAAAGAGTAACAAAAAGCGCAAAGAGTGGGAAGGAGATCATTGAAGTGACGGAGGGAATTGTGGGGTGGAGAGCGGTAATTACAGAAGGAAGGAAGCATCAGTAAGCGACTTACCTCGGGGGAGGCTTAGTGCGAGGGAGAAGAGGAGTGGCGTAGTCTTCGTTATTCTTCTGCTTCTGAGGGGTTGTCTGCATCGAAGATAACGTCGTCGATCAAAGGGTCAAGCGAAGGGTTTGGGGGTAAAGTAATGAACTCGTTGCTTTCGGTCAAGCTCACTCGTGTAGTGTCTTCTTCTAATCAAGGACAGAGTGATAGGGGGGAAGGGGGATGAGAGGGAGGGAAAGGGTGTGCTTCAATGGATGCAAGAAGTCATTAAGGGGAGTTGTTCGTGTAGTCGATTGGGAGAGGGGCGCCACCAAATAGAAGAAGTGAAGAGGTGAGAGGGAAGCCAGTGATTTGGAGACGAAGAAGAAAAGGGAAGAAGAAGTGACTCTAATGATGGGAAGAGGTGAGTACAAACGAGGTGGAGCAGTATGTGAATTGCCACCACTCCCAAGGAGAGAAATTCACTAGAGCATACTCTCACACTTGATCATTCAACTTCGACCCACCCCTGACAGATTCGCAGAATGATTTGGGGTATTCGAGGGAACAAAGAGGCAGATGGAGGGTTCTCGAGGAAATAAATGACCGTTGAGTACCACAGTGAACAACCCCTCGAAATAAAAGGGGGGCTTGACTGCCAATTAAAATGCACAAAGAGGCACGGTTTGGTCAATAGACTGACGAGAAATGAGAGATGGAAGCAAAACAAAGGAGGATGAAAGATCGGATTGCGTCGAAGAAAAAGCCAAGACCAATTCGATGGGATTATCCTCCGATGATACAAAGAATGAGATTGGAGGAGATTGTACGATGGAGACTCGGAGGTGCAAAGATAAGTCGAAACAGCTAATACATATGATAATGTATGACGGCAAATATTCAATAATACATCTATCAGGATTGGTGTCAGAAATAGAACTTTCGTGGATAAGATCATGAAAGGGGCATGAGCACGAATATAATTGTGTCCAGGAAGAGTTGAAATCTATGCAGAACCGCCCCGGATCAGTGCAGTATTTGAGAGTGAGAGAAGCGTGAGCGATTATACGAGGAAGTGAGAAGATTCTAGTGGAGACAATGAAGAAGAAGAGCAAAGAGAGAGAAAGAGATCGCTCCGTGGTCTCAGATGTATTTTCCCTTCTTTCTTTTCTCCCCCAAGCACCTTGACCTCATATCGTCCCACTCTTATGAGCCATACTGGGCTTATTGCGAAAACTACTTGGCTATATTGGATAGGAGTTCGTAAGAAAGGAAAGTGTTCTGGTTCATGGAAGAGATTGGATCGCGATTGCATAACGAGAAGCGATAGTGAAAGGAAGGAGGATCGAACCATCGCGAGAGATGGAATGGCCCGAGGAATACTCTGGCCAGAACTTGTATGGATCTAAGTGTGATAGATCAAGAGGATGTCGAGAGGGGGCTCGTTCCGCAAGAAAGGCTGTGCCAATGGAACAGTGTGAAGAAGAAGAAAAGAACAAAGTCTATCAGCGTAACGGGACTCAAGGTGAAGAGTGTCGGCATGCTTTGTGATACGGTATCCAACAAATATTTAATTGTTTGCTACGCATGTAAATGACTCGGTGGATGAACAAGAAAGATCAAGAGAAAATCAGAGGGAGAACGTGCTTTATGGATGCTGAGTAAGAGAGTGATTGGAACATGGGGGGAAGAACAAAGCTGATAGATTCGACTGTCATCCTCAAGGTAGACGAGTGGAATATTCCTAATGTAGAGAGTGCAAGGAAGGACGAGGCCAACAATTAGTGAGAGAACTCTTTCACTTGGTCTGAAAGGAGAGAGATCGCATGAAATGGAGAGAAGAGGAAGCCTGATCAGCCTTGAGACCTTCGAGCAACACTCCTCTCAGACTGCCGCTTTCTAAGTGAGCTGTGAGAGGGGTCAGCATGACACTTGAGGGGGGGGAACAGGTTGAGGGCCATGATTTACTCAGTTTGATCTGCTGGTAATGAGAGAGAAGTGGTGTGAGTGCGATCGAGAGCTAGTTCAAGAGATGCACTAGCCATTGAAAATATTGAACATGTTCGATGTTCAGAAAAGTTTTATGGTGCTGAAAGGATAGATGGGTAGTTCAGAGTTAAAGGTAAGAAGCAAGAAAAACAGTCAAGAATCAAGACAAATAAGCGGTATTTCGCAGCTGCGAGTGCCCAAAGGAAGCGAGAAATAGGAGGAGAAAGGCAGGAAGAACTGGAAGATTTAGCTTGGATCTCGGCAATTGGAAACGAGTTGAGATCCGTTCGATGGCCGGTGAATAGAGTGACGAGAGAAGGGAGAGGAAGAGGAGAAAAGGGTTTGAGAAGATTGAGTAATAGCCAGGGAAGGTAAGACAAGGATGGGAAAGGGAATGGGAAAGGGATCATGTGAGATAAGGGAGGAAAGAGATCAGAGGAGAGGAAAAACTGGCTGGCCATTTAGAACGAATGAACGTGAAAGGAAGAAGGGAGGAAGACAAGCTGTCGGTTGACTGAAAGGACGATCGAATCGATTGAAGTCGAGAGCTGTTTTCGGGTTGGTCTCCGATTTTATGGGGAAGACATCGACTCAATGAGAAATGGAAGAACATTGAGGAAGGAGGACATTAAAATGGATCTCTTTCGAATGACCTCAGCGATACGTCACAAAGAGAGGAATGGATTTGAGTCATTACCTCCGAATTTCAAGATCAGGGTAAGGAATGAGAACGTCCCTTTGTCTCCTCACTACCATGAGATTTATCAAGTGACGAAGAGGCAAATGATTCGTTTACTCTCGTTTGAATCGAGACGATTGATACGATGCAATACTGGAAGTTGATAAGATGATGATGATAATCACTCTACACCCGTTCATTATTGCACACGGCAATACAACACTGCTTTAGTATCCAGGAAGTGGTTGGAATGGAATAGAATAATAACCACATCGGGATAGTAAAGTAGTGTGAAAATACAGTTTGGTGAATCATAGAGCAAAGTTAAAATCTTTCTCAGCGCGTTTCTTGATTTCGTCCTTCTCCAATTTGTATATGGATGGATCGAAGGAGTAATTATTGGAGTGAGTGAGGGAGGGAACGACGGATCCATTCAGTTCCCAGCCTCTACGTGGATGTTCAAAGGCATGGAGCGATCCCAGATACGGAGTATTCCTGAACATTTCATTGTTCAATATGTATCATCCTTCGCAGAATGTCTATAGAAAACCCTATATTGTTCTAATGATGAAACATTTCGATAGACAATCTAGAATTTGGGGAATGAACGATGAATGTGTTCGATCAACTCATCATTTCCTCAATTTCGAAACGACAGCTCCTCAAAGAATTAGCAATACACGTATGTACTAATCGTTTTCTCAGGTCATTATCATCTTTTCTGCCTTTGTCCATCTCTTCTCTCACCGTAGCATCGCGAAGAAATCCTCGTTGCTTCTAATCTCTCCTCCACACAATTGTCGAGTGCACGCCTCGAGTGTTGAGGCGTGTCCGATTAGAAGGATCGTGCCTGAACGAGAATTTTAGAAATCCAGAATGTGTGTTATTGATTGGAACGATGAGGTGCATGTGGTATGTACAGATAAAATGAAAGCTTGACGAGAAGCCCTTCTTTAGTTCACGAAACGACTCAATGGCAGTACTAAAACCAGGAAACAGTGCTCGAGTACTTGAATCATAAAGAAAACTAAGTTCTCGAGTAATGATGTTTTGCTGAGAATAAAAATGCGTAAATATTGAGGCGACATTAAAATGTCCATGTATTGTTAGAAAGGGATTCGGAACGAATTTCGGAATTTATCGACTAACATATTTTTCATCATTATATATTTGTGTTTTATCAGACGATGAAGCTACACCAACCTGTGACATGCTTCTTGAGTACTCTCTGAACCAGTGAATGTGATCGTTGGTAGTACTGCGGGACGGTCTCATCCAATCGCAATTCTTCAACTGTCGCCATCGGTTTGTAAGATGTGTTGATGGGGTAGCCTAAATGACGGAAGTGACAATCGAGCAACAACTTTCCTGATCGAGAATACGATTCTATTGTTGATCGACCACGTGAGAGTTGCCTCACAGATCTTCAAAAGATTGCGATAGATGATGAAAGGTCAGATATCTAATGTATTCTTGTGCTTGGTAGGTCAACCATTCTCATACAGTTTTTTTCATTTCAGTTTTTTTTCATTTTGTTAGTAGGTCATTTTTACCTATCTCACCAATCTTTAGTAGATCCGAATGTTCCATCGTCGATGGTTTCACTCCTCTGCACCACTGCATCCATTCATACAACCCTCCATCGATGTTCATCGTCAGCTCCCGATTCTCACCCCGACCAAGACCTACAATAAAATAAGATGCCATCTATTTTTGATTCGTAGGTGGGAATTTATCTGCATCGCGGGCTTCATCCAGACAGTTCTGTCAACATCCACCCACCTTGTTTTTGTTTTCACGGGTTATACCTTAGTTCAAACCAAAGGTCTACGAACGGGATGAGTGATTTCACTTGTACACTTGTTGATCTGTTCACGCATGCTCTGGTTTTAGATGCGCATCATTCTTGCAAGGAGTCGACACAACTCCTCCTTTCGTTCACTCTCTCAACACGCGTACCCAGATCGAGAGGGAGCAATGATGTTTCGGCCTTGATCAGAGACAAACTGCAACACGCACCGTATCCCTTGATGATGCCAACTCCAGTCTGAATGCATCTCAGAGCAGACGAAGTGTAGATGTGGTCGATTTGTATTCCCTGATCTCGCATCGCCCGACCTGGAACGTTTTCTCACTCCGTCACTCCAAATTATCGTCAGGAAGTCCTATATTCAGCGAATGAACGTCACCGCATGCACATAACGTGACATGCGTCAAACCCAGTCATCAGGGAAGTCCCTCTTACGTTTTGCCATATCATCAACCTTTCTACGCGTTCTGCTTACGTACGTATCTCAACCTAACCGTCACAGAACCTTCGTGTGGGAAGCCCACTTTGTATCGTCATCAATCTATTTTCTAACTGCTTACGCGGGCGTTTTTTTCGAATTGACAGTGGAACCGACCGATAAGCTTGGACTGCAAATAGCCCATCTCGGTGAGCGGAGTGTCGGTCTCGAATCCTTCGTGGCCATCAGACCGACGTGGCACGTTCCGAGGAAGATTACAATCGAACGGAGTGTACCTAGAAGGAAGCCTGTGGACTGGGTAAACGCTTCAACTCAAAATAATTGTAGTTTACTCGTTTGCGTTGACTAAAAGAATGATAAAGTTCCACGCGCACCTAATACGCACGCGCGTGTAAATTAAGTAAGATAATGGCCAGGAATAGAACGTACGCTCCATGATCGGTGAACGCCCTCTTCACCCATGATCGCCCTCCCGGAGTATTGAATACGAAGTCGCATCTCTCGCCGTGTCGAATAACAATGAGATGCCTGCCTCCATTCTCGCTGAAGGCCATGATCTAAACACGTCACAATAAGATAATCAGGATGATCGGCAAAGACAAGAAGCAAGCGGGGGTCAGGACACGGTTGATTGTCCGAATTACCTCTCTCCCACCACTCTCTGTTTTCCCTTTCTCTGAGTGAGAAGAGGGGGGAAGGAACTGCTTACTCTCTCCATTTCTCCTCGCGAGTTCGACGAATAAAGGTGAGATTATTTGAGGGGGGCTGAGGCGAGAGCGAAAGGCAACAGGCGCTTATATCATTTGAGGAGGAAATCGATAGAGAAGGAGCTGATGACCTGCTTAGAGGAGGGAAGAACAAGAGAGGGACAAGAGCTACTTAGCGGCGAAGAGCGAGTGGACCATTGAGTGGCCTCTCATAACTGTGTCTCGATAATCGTTCTCCCATCACTTCACACCACTTTTTTGCAAGAATATAGGGCAAATTAGGAAGAAAGATCACTTACCGGTCGCATGATATCACGAGAAGAGGAAGTGACTCGACCTCTGTACTACTTCTCTTCTTCCTGTGCCCGAGGGCCAACATCAAACTGGCGTCTGCTCCCTTCTATTTGCACTTGGCTTCTTTCTCTTCGAACGGTACTCCACTGAGTCATCTGCAGGGGATAATACATGACGAATTCGAGAGACGACGAGAGAAAGATCCCACTTATCAGCAAAGGGTTCGAAAAGGGATCAAGATGATGAACTGTGAAAAATCATTATGAATGGTGGATCGGTGAATTTAAATGTTTGTTGTCCACGTGTGTGAGACTGCACATTAGCGTAATAGGTGGTTTAGCTGGAATCACAGCCTGTCTATTTCGAAGAGAGAAATTCTACCGTATCCAGATATTGCGAGGGTGTTTTGTCTCCGCCATGTAACATTTCAAGGATGATTGATACATTTCCGTCCATCAACACCAATCTGGGGATTGCAGCATCCAATAAAGTTACTAAAGGCGGATCAGTTAGTGGTAAAGTCCTCTCTATCCCGGGAACACAATTCACTAAGTGATATCAAATCCCGAGGTCGAGCTTTCTTGTTGATTGAAAGGAAGGATTCGGATTTGAGGGTGGAGGATCGGCTTTAACTCAACTCCTCCCTTCGAGAGGATTCACATTCACTTATATATACTGCCTTTTCGAACCACTCTTTCGTTACTCCTTCATCTCTGTCTCGTTTTATATTCATATGATTCTTAGCTCGCCATCTCATTCTTCCTTACATTCATACGTACATACGTTTCTCAATACTAAGCTTCTGGTTTCAGTTGTAATGTCGCACAAGAATTCGAAAATCTTCCGTGGTCTCATCAGTCGAAGAAAGAAGGCTTGGCTTGTAATCGAAAACATGCAAGCACTCTGCCTCCTACCGTACCCTCCAGTTCCTATGGTGAGAAATATGACATTAATATCTCCACGTACTTTTTTAAAATTCCTGAGCTGATTTCCATCAGTATTTCAAGAAGTTATTTTCTCGATACTCTTTGGTGAATATCCTGATCATTTCACTAGAAACTTGCAACTTTCAAACTTATTACGTCGAAACGGATTTTTATGACATTCGAATAAAACATTCCTTCTCAAATTTTTCTCGGGTTTCTCTATGATTCTATTTTCGATGAAACATGAACCCATAGAAATACTAATGAGAAGGCTTAGAAAGGAGAGTGGCAATAAATTCACGACACCTACATAAATGAGATAGGGAAGAATCTACTCCGAAGCTTATTTGTAAATGAAGCTAATATTTTATGATTTGAAAGAAAAAGCCGCCTACCTTACCAAAATGGGAGTTTTAAAATTATCAGAAAATAAGTAAAGTGAATACGTTTCGTTATATTTTAAAATTACATTTTTTCGAGTTTTTCAACAACACTAAGAATCAGTTTTTTTTGCAGAACTTCAAGTTATACTCGTCGATTGTTGCCTACAATAACATAATCAATAATCTCTTCAGATGGTCCCTCATCGTCCTGGAGTGGGTAAAACACTGCCCACCGTCGACGAATCTTTCGAAGAAACGGCGAAACGAGCAATGAAAGACGCCCAAGCGACCATAAAAGAAGAGGAAATATTGGAGGAGGAATGGATTTCAGCGCAAACTGTCGCCTCTCATTTCCCTAAGGTCAACAATAGCAGTCCAATCAAGACGAAATGAGATCCCCCTCTTCACTTCTTCTACCCCCATGGCCTCAATAGTATGCAGTAATTGTTCAATATGCCATCAAGGGCACTGGGCCACATAATGACCGTAGTATGACAACCCTCGAAGCCGAGAAATACGAGGAACTGCTTTCATCTCACACGAGTAGAGTGTTTCTCATCCAGAGGATGATCATATTTCGGGAAGAGTGTGACCCAGTGCCTTTCCTATGTCACCGGTAGTAACGAGTAACGAGTCGTTTCCCCTCATCTCATTCTCTCCTACTCCATTTCGCAGATAAATCGGTTGCGATCTCTCTCGAGAGCGTTGTTTTGTCGTTTTGTCGGTAGGGTGGAACACAAGGGTGGAACCGGTTGTTCCTCCCCGTTCCCTGCATCCACATCCCATCCCCCTTCACAAGTAATCCTGGATGGGTAGGATTCCCAGTCTCTTCTGGTCCTCCACCTCTTCCCCCAATTCATCTAGATGCTTCGAGGGAGGGTCGTCCAGTAGAGGGGAGAAACGAGAAGAAAGAGGAAGAGAAGAAGGGAGTAGATTTCTCTCGTCCCGTGTCCCTTCGTGCCTTCTGATATAAAGAAAACCGACTGCTGAGGAAGTCGAATCGATTCAATTTCAACGAGAAAACGGGCAAGTAGCCATTTGAGTGAATTGGAGAGAGTGAGGTATCCGAAGGGTAGTACGGGTAGACACGAAAAAAGAGACGGAATGACCCCATTGAAGATGGAGAGAAGGTCTCGCTTCTACTCAGAATTGCTGCTCGAAGAGTCACTACCCAGAAAGACCTTTTCAACATAGAATGATAGATGAATTCATTTCCTCCATTTCATCTTTCTACATCGGGAATGAGATGGTCACGATTCGAAGTGATTCACCCCTTCTGTTCTCAAACCGTTCTCTCTTCTGCAAACAGACGAGAGAACTCTTCCTCGAAATGCGATTGACTATGAATGATGAAAAGATTGAATCCGATGTGTGATGTACACTGAATTGATTGTCAATGATTGAATTAAATTTCAAATTCCTTTTCGTTTCGAATTCCTAGTGCGATGACCGGAAGGCAGTGGCTTTGTGATAAGCGGCTTTGTTATCTCTCTTCCTCTTGACTACCAATTGGTTCACTGTCTACCTCTCTTTCCTCTTCTCTTCTCCCTCGATTCACCCAATCATCGATTGAATGCTGCATCTCATTCTCCCTTCTCTTCTCCTCTATGCATACATCTCAATTTCATCACTGGCTCACCAGTCCCAAAAAAGAGGAGACACTAGCCTCTGAAAGAGAGAGCCCACGTGAATCGATGGATGAGGAGAAGAAGGGAGCCGATGATGAGTAAAGGGACTAAGAAGGAAGGAGGCATGGGACAAGGGGTTGCTCATCCTCCAATCCATTCAGTTATCCACGGCAGCGAGAACCTCAGGGAAATCTATCGAGTTAAACTCTGTTTCTCCTAAGGATGTCGCCGTAGTGGAAAAGGACTGAGGATGGAGGAATGGAGAGGTGGAAGAGGGGACTACGGTAGGTGGAAGAGGAGGAAGTGGGAGGACTAGAGAGTAGAGGGTAGAGGGTGGACTGGAGGGTCGGTTTCCAGAGGGAGCAGCCAGTTCGGAGAGCCGATTCGAATGGAGACTGAATGAAGGAGGAGAAGGGAAGGGGGAGGAGTTGAGGGAATGGGGTGGAGTATGGCTAGAGGGGGGGAGTAAAAGAGGACTGGGGTGGATGGTACGTCCTAGCTCCACTCCCCCTACCCCCTTCTTCTTCTTCTCTGCCTCTTTCACGATGGAGGGGAGCCGTTCTCTTTCGCTCTCTAAACCTCCTCCATCCCAGCATTCTCTGCCTGACACATCGGCCTTGTCTATGCAGACCCTATCCATCCACTTTTTGGGCCCATTTCGAAGGCCTGCGAGAATGTGGGAGAGAAGACTAAGTGACCTTAGAGAAGAAACTGCGAAGAAGACCGAGAGAATAAGGAATGGGAGTGGGGTGAATCGATGGATCGTGCATGGGTAATATACAGGAGAGGGAGGGGAGGAGGTCAGAGAGAGGAGGGGAAGGGGGAAGAGGGTGTGATGGATGCCATTCACTCCTCGATCTTTCCTGCCCAATCCCCCCGTAGTAATGCATAGATCTGTGTGAGAAGAAGAAGAAAAAGAGAAGAGATGAAGAAGATGAAAACGAACCCAAGATTACAACAATTGAAGGGGGAGAAAAAGCACAGACGGGGTGATTGGAAGGTAGACTGACTGTGTGACACACCCATATCTGGGGGCTATCTCGCCCATTCAAAGGACGCGCTAATCTTTGCGCGGAGCGGCCGCGTTGCTTGTTGACTAGTCCACTCACTCGACTCACTGCACACAACTCTTCCCCATCTCTACCATCCACCCCCCTTCCTTGTTGTTTGTAAGTAGACTAGGACGGTGCCGCCGTGATCCTTCCTCTTGTTTTCGTGTCACGTCCCCTCCCTCTCTCTCGCCAACTTGGACAGTGAGAGAGAGGGAGGGGAGGAAGGGAGGAAGAGAGATTCCTCTTCCTGGTTTGGTTCAACAATTCACGACAGTCACTTTGTCCCCCTGTGCGAATTCCATCGAGGAGGAGAGAATGGACCTGAGAGTTCCTTGCAGATGGATCCAATACGAACGGGACCACGACAGATGTGGGAATTAGATCCGGAAGCTGAAAAGCAGCTCTCGAAACGGTCGATTTGGGTGAGAGGACTGGGAGTGGGAGGAACTACTGAGGAAGTCATGGTGAGATACCGTATCTGCATGTGGGGAATATACACGACCACACGTATAATTAGCAGCAACCGTGAATTAGAAACTGGCTAGAAGAGCTACCGTAGTCAGAAAATACTCTTCAATCTATGTAATTGTACGACAGTTCTACCTGTCAGTGTGACATGTTTGCCATAACGGATGAATGGATAGAATCGGATCGATCATTATTCACTTCAGCCTCTACTCGAACGTACTGGTCACAGAACTCAGCGGGTTCGGGTCTACAAGATGGATACGAAGGATCGATATGGAGAATTTGCCATCTACGTGACCTACGAGAGCGAGGAAGCGGCGAAAGTGAATATGACTCGACTCCGATCGCATATTCACAGTCATCATCGACTGACTGTGATCTGGGTAAGTAGATCAGACACTAATAGGCGGTAAATTTGCAGTTAGATTCTATCCAGAAAATAATTATGGCTTAGAAGTCACTGAAATACCCGCCAATCATAATTATCTTTGATTTGATATTTGGATCAGATTACTGAAACTGAATGGAGATAGAGAATAGGGAACGATGATGTTGATATCAAGATAGTAAACTGCTCTATTTCCATGGTGGATTGATGTGCGAAGGTAGATCATTACAGGCCAATCCAGAAGGGGCTTTTCGTCCACTGACACAGGAGATGAAGGACAAGAATAGATTGAGGAATCTGACGAAAGATGATCGAAAGCAGATCATAAAGAAGAAAGAGATGACCAGCAAGCTAGCCAAAATTCGTAAGTATTCCTTACTTGAAAATGCATAGGTCATTATCATATTTGTAGGTGAGAAACTCCAAACGATGAAAGGATCGCCCCAATCTCCCATCAACGAGAGTGGAAGAAGACTAAGCCATTCCAGTAAACTAAGTGAGTAAATTATAAAAGTACTGTGATCAGATATCTCAATTCAGGTCGAAAAAACAGCAAAATCGGCGGATCTCCACTGAGTGAAGGGGATCGGAAAGCTGGTGTTACAGGCAAACAAAGTAAGAAAAAACTTTAAAAAATATTACAAACTAATCGTTAATGTTTTGTAGGCCCAGCAAACATAATTCTGAAAGAGACAATTGAATCGCCGGCCAATGAAAGCAGTACCTCCAAGGGTCACTTAGGCGAGCGAAGTAAGCTCTCTTCTTTATTTTTTAAAACGCTTAGATATATATATTTTTGACTATATTTTGTGATAATATCGAGCCTCATACAATTCTCTATCGATTGCAGGTCAAACCAAGCCGATATCTAAAGATACAACTGAACCGCCAGCAAATGAAGTCAGAAACCGTATGGGTCACTCAGGAGAGCGAAGTAAGCTCTCTTCTTTATTTTTTAAAACGCTTATGTTTATTTATTTTTGATTAAGTTTTGTGATAATATGGACCCTCATACAAGTTTCTATCGATTGCAGGTCAAACCAAGCCTATATCTAAAGATACAACTGAACCGCCAGCCAATGAAGTCAGAAACAGAATGGGTCGCTCAGGCGAGCGAAGTAAGCTCTCTTCTTTATTATTTAAAACGCTTATGTTTATATATTTTTGACTAAATTTTGTGATAATATCGAGCCTCATACAATTCTCTATCGATTGCAGGTCAAACCAAGTCTATATCTAAAGATACAACTGAACCGCCAGCCAATGAAGTCAGAAACAGAATGGGTCACTCAGGCGAGCGAAGTAAGATTTCTTCATTATTTTTTAAAACGCTTATATTTATATATTATTTCAAATAATCTTGATTAACAATATCTTTGTATCATTTCCTATCTATTACAGGTCGAACTCAGCTTACGGAACGAGAAGCCGCAGAGAAACGAGCTAGAGAAATTCGAAGGAAAATACGTAATATTGTCCCAAGATGTGAGTTCTTTTCGAAAAGCAATTAGCAAATTAATTTTTATATTTTCATTTACATTTTGTAATTATTATGTACTGCTAATCAGTGCGCACCTTTTGAAGGTTATTCTCAAGTTTCACGGGACGAATCAAGTGAATCTCCGACCGATAGAAGAGGAAGTTCTCCCGAAATGGAAGCCTTTCATTCTAAAGAAGATTTGAAACTGAAACGGAAGTATTCCAATGATCCTTCCACTTCCAATCGAGATGCAGAATATAAGAAGAGAATTAGAAAAGAAGAGCCCGTGGTTAGAAAGAATTCGAGGGAAGAAACAGCGAGGAGAGAGGAAGTGACGCGTCGCGGCCCGCGCACACCTCCAACACCTGATATTATCGATCACACGATCGATGATGATCGCAATCCATTTTTGGGAGAAGCCGATAACCATAGGTGAGTTATCTAACACAAAAAACTGCGACAAAAATGCTTCCTTTTCAAATGAAAAATCAAAATAGGCCAATTTCGAAAATACCTGTTTTTATCACAAATATCAAGTTTATTTATATTTCAGGTCTCCACAATCGCATAAAAGTCATCATAGAAGATGGCGGAGTAATAACCGAGGAGAAGGAAGGAAGAAACGACGCTAACGAGTCTAATATGGATGTGAATGATGAGAATCGGGCAATTATCCATTAGCATTTCTCCCCCTTCGTGCATATTCGTATTTCACGCCAGATTAGTCTCATTCATTCCCTCATTTTGTACTCCATCCTCTCGTTTCTTCTCTCATCTTTGTAGTTGTTGTGTGTTGCTTGTGTATTCTTTCATTTCATGCTTCAATACATCTCGTGGATTTCTTTCTTTGCGTGTGTTTTCTGGTTCAAAGGAAAGGGGAAGAGCGGAGTTAATTGAAGACGATAACGGACTACGGGTGCAATCTCTCAATGGATGCTCCCGTTGAGCGGTCATCGTTTTCAATCACTCCCTCATTTGGGGTGGGGAGTGGTGGGAGGAAGGGATTGGATAGGGTGGGAAGGCGGCTTGAGTGGCTGCTCCGTAGACTTGACTACGGGTTCAACTTGCAATCAGTGAATACCCTCGTCAGTCAACGGAGTAGCCAAACTCAGCCTTGGTCAAGGGAAGGGAAGAGAGGGGAGGCGAGGAGGGAAGAAGAGGAGAAGACTGGAGAGGACAACGAGAGCACTACTGCTCACGTGATGACAAGAGAGAGGGGGCGGGGCGTGCCACGAAGCCGCGCGATTGTTTGCTAAAGACAGTAGGAGACTGTCGGGAATGGGATCGCATGATTGGAACGATTTAAGATTTGAAAGTGTTTTAAAAATCAATTCAGATATAATAAATTATATTTGCCGTATCACTCGATTCCTCACCTAGGAGTTAAACTTTTATCTGTCTTCTGAGAGAATAAAATATGTTTTATAGAATGATATAAGCAGTTTTTCAGTTCGAGAAAAGTAATGGTCACATACTCTTCATATGGAACTCATACGATGATAACGGTGATATGAAGAACTGAGAGTAACTATAGTTCACATATACTGATCAAAAATTTTAAAATCGTTTTAGTTTGTTTACGAGCTAGTAAAGGTATGTTAATTTTGAAATTCTGTCGTATTGGCGAATAGGTAATATTGAGATAATTGATAATATTGAGGTAATATAGTATCAGCGCTGAAACATGATCCGGTCATTAATCGAGCCCCGACATGTCGATCAAGTCACATTTCGTCATGAGAATTTGAAGTCCCGCACTTTGTGTAGTCTCAAGGCGTACTTGCCAAATTATCCTGGCGCAATTTGTTCTCGTTGACGCGGTTCGGGTTTCGCGTGCACCCCTTTGCAACCAATAACTTGAATTTCAGGATTTCTTGTCTGATTTTGATTGTTATGTGTTCTCAGTAAACGCACCTATCCTATCCGGTCCCAAAACGATCAAAATTGCAGGTATTTCACCACTTGGGCATCTCTCTTTACCATGCTGAGAGCGGCGACTGTGAGTTCTTTCACTTTGATTTACCCGACTGATTATCGATCTTTTCCCTTCCAGAGATCGACTGTTCGTCAGTCCGGAGCCCGTCTTCAGTCCTCCACTCCCACTCCCACTCCAAGACCGCCAAAGTGAGTTGAATTAGGGCAATGATGCAACTTGTTTACTTCAACAAGTTGGTGATTTTTGGTAGAATTGGTGCGAATTTTTAATTGATTTATGTTTAAATTGTGCTCAGGAAGAGCGGTGGAGGCGGAAAGAAGCTGTTGGCCACAACAGCGACTATCGCAGCTGCAGGAGGAGGAGTGATTGGATACGCGTACGTCGACCCCGAGTTCAGACACAAGGTTAGTAGGGTATTTCTTGACTTATGGAACAAATTGAGCAACATATCGAATGAAAGACAATGAGTAAGGTTCCTGGCTATGTTCTTGTGGTTTTGTAAATATTTTTATAAAGATTTGACTGCAGGTCGAGTCGACAATCCCGCCGGCCAAGCAGGTCTTTGACTCAATTCTCGGCCAGAGCTCCCTCGAGTGAGTTTGATTGATTATAAAAAGGTTTAAATCCTGAAAGGAAAAACAACGATGGTGCTAGAGCAAGGATATTATATATTTAACTTTGATTATATTTGAAATTAATTATAATTATGTCGCAGGAAGACGAAGAAGCAAGTCGAGGATGCGAAGAACAGAGTGATCGATGCCATTCCCAAGAGGAAGCAGGTATTATAATTTTACCTGTTTATTCATTATTTTTTACAGTTGATTTGTCCATTTTTATTTGAAAAATATTCTATTTGTTCCAGATCGACGCCATCCCTCCTCTTCCTCTCGACAAACTTCCCCCTATCGAGAAGAAACCTCCCGTCCATGTCGATGCAGTCGATGTGCGACCTCCAGTGATCACTGAGAAGAAACTGAGTGAGGAACAAGCGAAGAAGATCAATGCTCGTGAGTTTTTTTCATATTTTTGTAATATTGAAAAAATGAAGAAAAAATGGTATATGTTAGACTATGCTATCATCGGTGTAGGTCACTTTTTTCTCAGTGTTAATAGAACACGCGATGAGCGTATCGTTGGCGAGTATAGTGTTTGGATAAAATTATAGTAATAATATTTCAGAACTCGAGGAGCGTCTGATGGGAGCGATCGCTGCTGCAGAGAAGAAAGTGAAGATCTTGACTGAAGCAAAGATGAACACCATACACGCGATTAGAAACCACGCCCAGACTCTCAAACAGACCGTCAGTTATTTATTATTCAATATTTTCCTATTTGAGTTTTTTAATATTTCAATAAAAAAACGAGAATATTTTACAGGTCGACGCTGGTCAGAAGGGCAACTGGGAAAGTGTCAACACTGCTCTTTCTGAGACTGAAGCACAGGCTAAGAAGGATGCTGGAGCTGAGATGGACGGAAAGAATTACATCGATACATTGAAGAAGGTGGGATTACTGTAACAAATCGAGTGCATTGTGAAACATAACTTGACCGTTGCAATTGCGCACGAATAAAAAGTGTCGTCACAGAGAATAATATTCTTACTATCATTATCACTGTAAAACAGCAAAATTTAAAAAAATATATTATTGTCCGGGCTGAAACTCGAGTTACATAAGCTTATAGAAGCATACGCATATCCAATCCCAAAAATATCGTAACCTGAACTACCGTAACCTAAAATACCATATGCCAAAGTGAGTTGGACGGCATATTTCCTCGGGTCAGGTTTATGACTTTTGATTACTTCACTTTGCCTATACTACCGTAACCCCGTGTACTATTAGCTTACATGTATTAGGCAATATAATTATTATGATAAGTATGAAACTCGATTATGGTAACTTCAGCACAAAAACACTTTATTTTAAAAATTTATTTTCAGGTGATCAACGACGGCAAGTCCAACATCAACAGTCGTGGCAATCCTCTCCTCATCAATGCGATGGAAACTGCGAACAAACTGTCCCATCAAGTCGATGAATTGAACGTGCTCGTCAATAGAGTGAGTTTACCTATATGTTAATTTTTCATATATCTTATTTTAGATTAATCAAAAATATTACAACCAATCAACTGCAGGCGCGCCAGGAAGCTCAAGTGTTCACTCAGTACAAGGACCTCATCGATCGTTCTCGTCAGCAGTTCGCACAGGTAATTTCTTTTATTTTATATCCGTCTTCCTTTATTTTACTTTTTACACATGCAAATTTTCGACGGATTTTCACTCACACACAACTTACTCAATGAATATGTTTCAAGCATCGGTAATATTCAGAGTAATTCTACAAATAAAAATGTACATAAATAAACACAACAAATATATTTCACATTTTTTTGTGCATTTTCTAATATTGACAGGAGCTGAAGTCGATCGTTCCCAACGTCGACGTGAACGCCAAGGACAAGAATCTGAATGAGGACGAGTTGAATGCTCTCATCGCCCACGCCCATCTGAGAGTCGATCAACTGAGAAGACAATTGGCTGAACAACAGGTGAAAAGAGAGGAGAATGACTAACATTTTTCATCGCGTGAATTTAAAGAAATCAAATGGCACCCAGATACAGGACGCAGATTTTGAATATCTTTTATTGAATCTTGAATCTTAACATGGAACGGTTTTTTTCGCTGGGTCGAGCTTCAAAAAAGATGATAGGCAAAGATCAATTTTTTCTCGACCCCTCGATACAGGAATTCCTCATTCCCTCAATCGTGCGAGCGAAACTGGAAAACAAGAAATAGGGCGATTCAATAGAGCGTAAAAAGGATCGGAAACACAATTGCTTTAGGTTGTTTTCTGCTTATCGTACTTCGTTTCGTCATGGAACGGTCTGTATTTTATTAAATCAAAGCTGTTTTCGCTGTTCGCTGATAAGTAGAAAGTGCGGAATAGTAGACAAAAGAGAGAGAAAAACGTGTATTGAATCACTACAGTCTTCCGATGCCTCTTTGGTATTTTGTGATAGTAGGCATATTTGAACCAAAATGACAGTTTCGCGTCGTTTTGAATTTTTTTGTTAGGTCCCTCATCTGAAAAGTATTGTCAACTTGGTGCAATAGAACGGAAGGGACACAGGAAGTACGTGCCGGAACAGATGTCTTGAGGAAAGAAAACAACGAAATAGTAGAGTAAGGGTCATTGAATCAAGTCTGAACTATGGACAAAGTGTGTTTTCCACTTGTTTTCTGGACAGTTGTTGAGATTCAGAGACCGGACATCTCTGCCATATCTAATTACCATCACACTCACACTCGCAGATTCATGATCAAACATCTAATATAAATACAAAAAAAACAGGAAAATGTATATGTTTTCATTCAGATTCGTGAGGAGGAGCACATTGGAAAGGCGATCGAATCACAGAAGAGAGCTGATGAGGAGGCTTCCAGTGAGAGACTAGCTCTCGAATTGAGGAGACTTAGGGTAAGAAGTGGAAGATCAAAGATCAAAGAGTAAATAATGAATATTCAGGAGGCAACAGCCGTCGAGGTTGAACGAGAGGTCGGACTCAATCGATCCACTTGGGAGGCCGAGACTGAAGAGAAGTTGGTCAGAGCCACCCAGGCACATGTCGAACATCTCGAACAGGTCAGAAAACCACCGCTTTTAGTTTGTCACGAACACATTTTAAGGTAGTCAAAACCCAGCGTCAACTCTACGAGATCGAGCAGAACCAGAAGGTTGAAGAGGTGAGACTCCACTATTGTTCATGCAATGCTGCAATTGCTTTTCCGCATTTTGCAATGTTGAGCATCGTTTGTGTATAATCGCTGATCTTGTTAGAGTTTATTCCATTTCAGCTGTGTTTGCTCTTTCGCAACGGAAATGGATCACGCGCTTCAATATAAATATATTATAGCAGAAATAGATAAATCAAAAATAACAATACATAAAATAATCAATAAATGTATTCAGGCCGTCCGCAGCGAGCGTGATCTCCACTCTCGTCACGTCGGAGCCGCGCTCTCTCGTCTCGAGGGAATCGAGACTGCTCTTGGAAGCAGAGTCGCCCTGGTAAGAGTGATCGATCAGGATCAGTTGTTTATCACATGCACACACTATGGCACACACAACAAGAATACCTCAAACATAATATATATCTTTGTAAATAATTTATAAATCCCCAAGTGTCACAATTTCTATCCAGAATCCACAGAAAACAAGCCGACATATTCTGACACTGTCTGAAAATATGTGCACATCTCTCAGATTTCCTTGTTGTTGCACTGGTCCCTCTTTACTCATCGTGAGTACGCACAATCTATGAGAGAAGCTGTCGCTTGATAGCATTCACTTGTCAAGGAAGAGAGAGGAACGGTACATCACCGCACCTCATCTCTGATGCATATGAAGAGGCTGTGTTTATTCCCCCTCCTTCTTCTTTGCTTTTTGATGTCTTGTCATCTTTGGACAACTTTTCCGTCGATTGATCGACTGTTGTTCGTGCGCCGTTTTCTCATTGTTTCCCAGAGAGTCTTGAATGACCGAGAAATTCGAGTCGACCATTAGGCGGAAATGCGCACAGGCCTCAAAATACTGCCGAGGCTATTCGCGGATGAGTGGAGGGCGGTAATTCGAGGTCCGGCAGACCAAATTGCGGAATTCGATACATTGGAAGAGGGCGAATTGAGTACACAATTTTTCCGGAAATAAAAAAATACGAAATTATTTTTTTTAATTGCCTGTTTTCAGGATGCAGAAAACCGTCGGTCCAAGCAGTTCTGGATTGCTTGCCACAATCTGATTCAGTCGATTGTCCATGGACAGCGAGCTGGAAAGGATGTGGAGGCGAGAAGATTGCCTCTCGGAGAGCAACTCGACATCCTCAAGCAGGTATGGAGACAAGATAAAGCTAAATTTCAACATCATTTTTGAGGTGAACGGAGAGGATTCGTTCGTCGATTCGGTCATCTCCGTAATTCCTGCGCAGGCAAAGGAGACTGGATGCTACACTCATCAGGACCTCAAGAACCGATTCGACAAGGTATTTTCGTATTTTTTAAACTTTTTAATTAGAAATCTATTGCAGCTCTACTCGACGGGTCGTCGCACTGCGCAGATCGACTCTAACGGAGGCACGATCGGAAAGTACGCGTGGTCGTACGTTCGCTCCCTCTTCCTCGTCGACCTTCCTCGACGATTCTCGTACGACGACAAGATCGACCCCGTCTCCATCGACAATCTCGAGGTTGTCTATCACTCCTAATTTTCCATACTCCCTCGCTTCATCCAGCGGATTAGAGAGCATATAGATATTCGGGGAATATCACATTTCATCCATCGGGCGCCCTCTTCCCACTTAACAGATGCTGTTTGACCTTCACGGGCCTCCGGAAGGGCGATTACATCCACACCAGAGACCTTTTGATGACGCATTTGGCATCTGTTCGCTTTCGTTTGCCTAGGAGTGGATTGGGCTGTTGAAACAATCACAGCATGGTCACAAAATATTCTTTTGTATTTTTCAGGTGCTTGCCCGTGCGAAGTACTTCATTGAGAGGGACGATCTCGAGAACGCCGCCAAGATTCTGAACCTGTTGACAGGCGAGCCGTCGAATCTGGCCGCAGATTGGGTCAAAGATACTCGCGCCCATCTCGAGACCAAATTCATCGCTGAGATCCTCGTGGCCCATGCAGCAGTCCAGTCCATTAGGTCGACGTATTGAGAAGATAGAGATTCGGAGGGAGATAAGGATACGAGTCAACTAGTCATGCGGATGAACAAATATGTAGAAATGTTAGTGATTTGGGTGTAATAGTATTTGTTCATCCTTCTTGATTAGTATACTTGTATACTATCCCTTCTAAGTAACTTGTAGCCAGTTGTAGTACTCTTTTATTCAGCCTATCACGTGTATCCATCCCCCGACCCCGTACTCGTTCTGCTGTATTCTGTCTACCATTGTCCCTTTTCCTCAATCCTCAGTTGTTCAAGCAGTGGATTAATGAAGCTCTTTATCATCGAGAGATAAGACAACACGTGCACTGGCAATGGCACTTCGAATGAGTGGAGAAGGGGGAGAAGAGAATCGTGGGTGGTCAAGTAAACTCATCGGGGAGGATCAACCTGTGAAGAGGAAACGCTAAGATGACGGCGAGAGAATGAGGCACTAACTACTCGAAAAGAATTATTACGGGGGATTATTAGATGGGGCACTCGTAATGGGTTTCGTAGCACAGAGAAATGGGAGAGAAGGGGAGGTGATAGGTACATGAAGTGACCGAACGAGAGCACCAGCGAAGAGTCTCTCGAATCCACAAATTGTCTAGTAGGCATGGCGAAAGAATAGAGGGAATAGAAATAGGAAGTTGTCCACTTCACATTGTCATCTGCACTTCCCCATTTCCATTTCCATTTCCGTTTCCATTTCCGTTTCCGTTCGCAGTTGACTCCGTTCGTCTAGGACACCTGTAAATTATTATTCGTTTCCTGATCGCTAGCTCCCCTCGTTTCCATTTTTACCCACCGCCTGATGCCACTTCTGCCCCCACTGCTCAAATAAAAGGCGCCGGCTAGTACCCCCTCTAGACTTTCTTCCCTTCTCCACCAATTCATAGGATACTCTAGTCCGCTCTCAGGAATAAAAGGAGGCTGGAAGAAATCTCCAATTTCGCCCATTCGAAATGACTTACTTTATATCTCCGAATTTGTTATTGAATTCCTCATGTCTCATGACGTTTTGGAGGGTAGAGAAACGACAGCAGAGCATTTCTCGGAAGGGAACTCGGAATTCCTTGTTGTACTTGCAGTAGATCATAGGGTTGAGCATGCTGAGATTATCGATTGGAGTACAGTAGAATTCACATTAAGTTTAGTGAGGCTACAGTAATCCACTGCAGCATGATACAAGTACAATATCTCACCTGTTTGAGTATCCCAGCCACAGTACTACCAGGTCGAAGGTCGTGTCTGGAGGCACTTGTCTCAGTGCACAATACAGTGCTCGAATGAAGAAAGGAAGCCAGCAAACGATGTAGATTCCCATCATGACTCCGAGAGTTTTCTGTGCCTGAGAGAGTCGGAGTTTGTACCTTCCGCTATAATTCGGAGGATCATCTACCTTGTTTTCCGATCGTTGCGAATGCTCGGTTGAATTGCGCGCGTGGTGGAACTGGAAAGTGACGCATTCGTTCGGTAATTAGCCCATTTTCAACAAAAATAATATTATTTTCTCTCACAGAAAGCGTTATTTTGTGTAGAGAAAGAAGAGAAGACGAAGGCCGAGCAAATAGCTGTTAGCTATGAACTGGCGACACGCAAATTCAGAATACTCTACGAAGGAAAAATAAACGCAAACTGTAGTTAGAAAGTATAAGAAAATGAGTAGAAATTCGCGAATCACGAGGGTTAGAGAAAGTAGAAGAAGATATCGAGGAAGATGTACAATACCACTACCAGAGAATTTACCTTCTCGTACAGGTTAGCATAAGTCCCATAGTTCTGTGAGAAAAGGGAAGGTTAGCGAAGAAGAAGAAGGGGGGGAAGGAAGAGAAGATCAATCAAGAAGTGGAAATGAAGTACCTTGAGATTATGGAGGATGAATGATGGTCGATGCAGCAACTTCCTTTCTCCCTCACTTGTCTGACTCGATGAACTTACCCTCTTGTCAGGAATGGGAATGCGGTCCGGAATCGCCTGAATTATCATAATTTCAGCTGATTATGACTGATTTTTCTACCTTATTCACATATGATTCCACTCCAAGGATCTTATCCTGCAGGGCCAATCTCTTCGCTGCTCTCCATATCTTCACATACACGATCACCTGCACATTCCATTCTAGTATTTCTAGCTATTTTCTGCCCCTCGACTCGGTTAGACAGAGCATGAGAGCATGCATAATTGAGAGAGTTAGACATGCCTCTCGTTGGAATGCACTCACCATGATTAGAGTGGGTGCATAGAAGGCAATGATGGTCGCTCCAATTTGGTACGCCGGGTTCTGTGGTACCTGAACATTCCCATTCTCCCTAATGCATTACTCTTTCATCCTCCGAACTTCTTCAGCCTAATTCGCCCCTAATAGCTACGCAGCTGTTCAACGGTTTCCTCTCTCTCTTGTTCGGTCGATGACCATAAGTCTTCGTAAATCTTTCCCCACTTCCCTCTTCTTCTCAAAGCCCCGAACTCCTCTCGCTCCGCTCAGTTTCTGCCCCCTCTCTCCATATAAATAAATGGCCCATATGTGGATGTAGTGATTGGAGGGCGAGGAGTCGAGGGGAAGGAAGTGAAGCCATCAAGGGTCGAAAGAGGGGAGAAAAGCGGAAAGGCCAGTGTGTGCCGAAACAATGAAAGGAGAGGGCTATTTCGAGGTGGGAAGTAGGACACCTAAGACCAACCGGGGATGCTGACTCACATCACACGTTTCCGTGGTCTCGTTCCTCGGTTTCATGATGAGAAATGTGATTGAGGACAACGAGACTATTGCTGCTGCAATCCAGACGACTGCGATGTAGTACAGTATCCGCTTTGTCGTTCGCTGCGCCGAGTATCGAAGAGGTCGAGAAATGGCCAGATATCTGAACGAGAATAATGCGTACGTGATCCCTTCCCGTCGACCCGTTCATTCGTTACTCTGTGGTTTCCCCCTCGACGACACATGATATGTTGACGGTTGGTGGTTCGTCCGTGGGGGTCCAAAACATTCTCAAGAGGAGGAAAGATGAGCGATCAGTTATCGCTTGTGCTCGACTTGTTTTGAGGATCGGCTCTTACTCATAAACTTGTATCTTTGAGCCCCGTGTTTTTATCGACTATAATTACACGAGTCTGTTCACTAGAACTTCGGTGTAATGATCAGAGGGGTCGTCATCGTCATGGGTGAAGTTTCTCACCTATCTACTGAGATCATGCATAGATTAACGATGGAAGCGGTGCACAGAGCGAGGTCGAGGACCGTGTAGACCCCGCAGAGGAACGAGGGCAGAATCCACTTGTTGTTCTCTGTGAGCAGCTGCGTCTGCAGTGGAAGGGATTAGCAGCGACTTCCTCGTATACACGTCATTCAGGGCTAGCATGAAGGTCACTGACCAATCCCAGCGGCATCACAATGCAGCCGACGAAGAAATCAGCGACAGCCAAGGATACCTGCAATCAAGTCCATGACCTACCGAACTACCGCAACTCTATCTTACCAATAAGAAATTGGGCGGTTGCTTCAGCGTCCTGACGAGGAGGACAGCCAGACAAACCATGGCGTTGCCCGCCATCGTGCAGATGATCATGATGATCACGACGACGACGATGGCGATCTGAAGCATATCGATTACCGTACTCCCTCGACTACCGTACCCTCTACCGATCGACGACTAACTTAAATATATCGCTGACTAATTTTTTCGATTACCGTAGTCCCTCGTACTGTCAAAAAATACAGTCTGTCCCGAGACAGTGCCTACTCCAATCCATCTGCGTCCCCCATTCAAGATGGATGTTCGAAATAGCGCCCATTCACCTCGTCCAAACTTCCGCCCAGCAGCACAAGCGCCAATGACCAAACACTCCCTCACACTTTCTTTCCCCGTTCTAAGAATCTGGAATTTCAGGCCGGCAATCACGGCCTTTTTCTTTTGTTGACACTGTCGCACACACCTTAGGAAGTCAGCGCCTTGGTCTGCGCTGATTCAATCTGTTGTTTCCGCCCTCCCTTCGACGTCGTCGACGAGGTCTACAGGGGAAGAAGCAGTTCCGAATGCAGAGTGGGGGGATTAACGAGCCCCCCTCTAGACGATCGTTAGGAGGAGGCAAGAAGTGAATGAATTACCCCACCTCTGCTTCTATGATTAGTTTCTGCGTGCGCGTTGTTCTCTTTCTCAAGTTCTCGTGATTGATTGCGCATTCTGGTAACTTGAGGAGGGGGGAGGGGAATGCAGGCTGGTTCCCTCTGCGAGAACCTAGTTTAGGAGAGGAAGACCGTGTGTTTTCGGCTGACTTGACAGGACAGGAAAACAATTTGATGAAGCGAGGGCAGAGGATTCGAAGCGGATCCGAAGAGATAGAAAAAACACTGATGAAGGAGCTGGTCGAACGGGCGAAATTGGGCCATTTCCTCTTCTTCGGCCGATTTTGATGATTGGAGCCCCGCATTGTCGTAAGGCGCTTAGATTGAAATCCGAGAGCAACTCGAAAACACTTTTTTCTTCTTCTCAGGACGGCGAAAACACTGTGTTCACGGGGGCGATTGAAGGACTGACAGTGAGAAGGAATGCAATGAATAAGAGGACTGTACTAAGAGGAGCAAAACAGAAGCTAAGAGACAGACATCATGATGCCAACGGTGAAAGATCAGCGCGTCATGGGTACAGTACTAGAACAAGTATACTCATCCCATCAGAAGAGATCAATCCAAGACCAGAGATCAACACCGCAAAATCAGAAGGAATCAATAGAAACGCTTACCGTTTGCGCCGTTTCAGCCATCGCCTCGTCGTTCTTGTGGTCTTCTCACACTGACCACGAGTGACAGAAGGAATGAAGAATGCCGTTCCGCTCTATCTCTTCCCTCTCTTCCTTCTTCCTCTTCCGCTTATGTGCTGCCAAATTATTGGAGATTATGCGAACGATACGCGAAAAAGTGACAAAAAAAGACAAAAGGAGAGGCCGCCCTTCGAAAGGAATAAGAATAGGGGGAAAGGGGCGGGAGGAGGAGAGGCAGATATACTTGTAGGGTGAGGAGAGTATGGAGAAAGAAGGGCAATAATCATGAGATGGATGGAATGGACAACTATTGGGCTGGAAACGCAGAATGGAATGGGTTGATCATCCGAGGAAATGGGGGAGAGAGAGGGACAAGTCATTATGATAGAAGGAAGAATACAAGAACGATATACGGTAGGAGGAGAAAGTTGCTTGTGGATCTGGCTGACAGGTCACAATTATGAATGAATGAGCGAAAAGAAAGGAGGGTCTCCCCCTTTCTTTCTCTGTACTGGTAGTCATCCTCTCTACCTCTCACGAGAATGCGCTTTTCATTCCTCAAAGAGCCGTCTCCCTTAGAGATTTTGACCAAAAGTAAGGAGGACCTCCCCTCTTCTCCGGTAAGATCTGATCAAGAGGAGGGGAACGACGAGAGAGGAGGAGGACGAGGGGTAGAATGAAGTGGACCGCCCACTTTCCTTCTTCCCGTCCCCCTTTGCCCCATATTTTTTGCTGTCCTGCAATGATTTGCGTGCGAAAGATTCAGCGGCGGTGAATGTTGGGGCGGACAATTAGACTGGAGAGGCATCGAAAACTGAAACGTTGAAGGCAAACAAAAGAAGGGAAAGAGGGCCCTAATGCCTTTCTATCTGCGCAACTCCACACGCTTCTTCCCTTACCATACCCCCGAATTGCCATCTCAAGAGTGATGACGTATCGAAGGGAGGAGGAAAGGAGGGAAATGGAGGAAGAAATAGAAACAGGCTGATGATTCAGATCGATCGAGTTGGAATCAAGTAGGAAAGACGGCGAGTCATTGATAAAAAGGTTGATTGAGGAGCTCAAAAAGGGGCGCGATGGAAAAGACGAAAAGAGGAGAAATGAGAAGGGGAAGCGATGCGAAATTCTAGATGGATGGGCCGGCTATGAAGAGGCAATTCCTCACAATGGGAAGGAAGTGTCATCGAGCAATGAATCTCTGTTATTGTAGGGTCGTTGCTCGCCCCAACTTATTGTGATGAGGGGCAGGAGTTGATATGCTCCATCTGCCTCCCCTCTCTCTCTCAAACCTCACGCTCAGGCGGAGAAACAGCGAATAATAAAGAACGAAAAGAAAGAGGAAGAGCAAGCAAACTGATAAGATTGGGCAGTTATTCCGGCCAAAATGTGATGACCCGAGGGAGGAGGAGAAACACGGAGAAACTTGCATGTTTGACTTGCAATATTAGCTCAACGACAGCTATGAATGGCAATGGAAATGGAATAGATTGCGAGAGAAATACCAGGCTTCTGAGGCAAATATTAAAGAAGTTTCCAGTCGTGGGTGCAAAAACTAGGTCGCATCCGCCGTTCAATTGAGTTGATCCCAAACGCGTAACTCAATTGACCACTAGAGGGAGTGAACAATGAAGAGGAGGAAGTACAACATGCTAATCGGAAGTCAACAGAAGAAAAGTACATTTAAAGAACCTAAACTTGTTTTTCTCCAACTGACCTTCGGGTCTTGAAGAAAGGAACAACTAGTAAACACGAAAAGAGGCTGTGAATGTTGCGGGCGCACGACCAATCTCTAAATGGAGTGCAATTACCCAGAAGGTGCAAGATCCAATCGAGTTTTGAGAACAAAAAAAAGCGAACGCGGCAGACCAGAAATTGAGTAATGATGATTGAGTGAATACACTCGATTTCTTCCCTCTCCCCCTCTTCCCCTCAACATCTGGAGGATCGGAGGAAGAGAATCAGAGAAAAGTGCAATGAATGGATGACACGAAAATGATCCGAGATGAAACAGAGAATCGATCATGAGCGCAAGCAAAAACAAAAAAAAGCATGGGAACGTTATGATTGAGATGGGAAAGAAGGAAATTGCTGCACAAAGAAGAATAAAAGATGAAAACTATTGTAATGAAATATATCTCCTATGTAGTTCTCAGGTATCCACTGCGAATTTTTATCGCTTAAGTAGCCCAACGCTAGACTTTTCCCATCCGACATTGAAAGAGGACTATACGGATGCTCCCAACAAAGAAGTCTCGACGCCGCTTAATCCGCCATTCTGGAACGGGGGAGAACCAGGCAAAACAGTTCGGGGGCGATTCAGGCGTCAAGTGTGAACTCCGTCTGTAAGGGACTGTAAACAGCGATGAAAGCTCTTATTCTCTCCATTTCCCATATTCTCTCGCTCACTGGTTGGTGACGCAGTAAATATGTAGAAACTATGAATAGAGTACGATATAGACAGTTATAGACAGATGGGACCCGAATGATGAATAAAAGATGTGGAATCAAGAGATTCCGTCTACTGCTTCCCATACCAAACATCTCAGTTTCGCCGTAGCTTCAACCAATATTGTTGTGGGAAGAAGAAGGAAGGAAAGACCGTGTACATTGTGGGAGACTCAATATGGGTTGGTGGGGTCCTGTTTTCTTTTTGTCTTTCGTTTGAATAGGGAGAGAGGGCGGAAGAATCGTTCAAGGGACCGTGCTTTGGTCACGAAATATTTCATTTTATGCAAGCGCTACCGTCAGCAATGAGAGAAAGTACGAGGAATCCGCCTTAGAACTATTGGTAGTAGATCAACCATCGTCTGAAGTCTACGTCGTAGACGAATATTTCAAGCATTTTCCGTCACGAGACAGTGGAATCGTAATATCGTGATTTGTGAACTTCAAGAGTTATTTGAATACGAGAAAGGAAAAACAAGAGCCGCGATTCTTGATAGACTGGAAGAATGCACGACAACGGAAGGATGAAGAAGGCGAAGAAGCGACCACCCACGACGATATTAGAGGAATAGAGAGAGTGTTGTTGAATGTAGCCTGTATCTCGAGATTGCAATTGAATTGTGACTATATCTGTATGAGAGGCAGTCTCTCGGAAAAGGAAAAAAATGAATGCTTACAGCCCGCCTTTTTGTGCACAATCTTTGGTCAGCATCGGAATATTGGATAAACATGCTACTATCGCCACCATTTTCCTTTTGTATCTACAATATTTGACATGGGAGAAATCAGTTGTCGAAGGAAGAAAGAGAAGTCGCCTAACACGACGGGGGCTGCAAATTGTGAAGTGGCGTCGTAACAACAAAAAAAAACGAAGAAGACGAGCGAAAATAGAGAGCGGCATTGACGAACACAACACGAGTAGTAGGATGGATCGCAACCAGTAAGGAATTGTGATTGGTTCAGTTAGAAGAGAGAGGAGCGACGCGGCTGGGAATACAGAAGAGAGAAAAGAGGTGAAGAGTGATGATAACTGGGAGAGAATACAGGCGAATACGTGCACGATTCAGATGGTCGATCGTCATCAGATGAACTATTTATAGAAAGGTGTGACCTACCTTTGATCTATCGAGTACGAAGATGATTTGATTGAAAGGACATGAACGTAGGAGGATCATCGACTAATTAAATATCATTATGTTATCGACATTTGCTTTCATTTACCAGTTATTCGACTATTCCGTTTAGATTACAGCAATCACAAATACAGAAATGATTGCGTGTTTCTATTATAACAACAAACTGAATTTTTAATGGGATCATGTGTAATTACAGAACACCGTAATGACTTGTTCTCAATATAATAAAATCGTTGAGAAAAAAAGCAAAATGGTTTGACCGAAGAGGAAAGTTTCAAAGACAGTCTAAAATGTTCATGATGTAGTCCAAATTGCCTAGCATGTGAGCCAATGCCTATCGCTCTTCTAGCTAGTGGTATGAAATCACTGAACCACTGGAATGTTTGCATTTCCGAAATAATAACAACATTGCAAAGTAACGCCATTCCTAGTTTTTATTTTTATGTGGGCAATTAACCTGTCTTTGATCAACAATGTGGATAAACTATTCGATAACACGAAAACACAAGGGAGTGTGATCCAATTCAATAATCTTGTGAAAACAAAACTGGAAATGGACTGATCAGTGCACTCAAACCGGATCATGTGAAAGAACTAGTACGCTAATCTGAATAATCGTTGTAGCGTTCAACTGCACCAGAATGACTAATGGAATAATAGTCGGTGCATTTTTACTACTTATTCGACCTGGTTTTCGTTGTTCTCCTGATGTTCCTAACGTTAGTTTGAATATGGTTGTGAATAATCAAAAGATGGAAATGGGCCAGCATTGCATTCTTGGAGACAGTGTGGAATATCCGTGCATGATAATTATGGGTTCGACAAATGTCATTCGATGTGATTGGTCGGTCCCGGAAGTGAAAAAAACAAGGAATAATGTACATCTATAAACGTGAATATAAATAGGAACACCTGATAAAAATAACAAGATCACGGATACGGAAAAAATCCTGGGTTCTAATTGCATGGGCGTAGGATACTACAAATATTGGTGCAGAGAAAATAAAAAGGCTCGAGCTGATTCCGGAAGTGGTTTAGCCGTTGGATATGGATATCGTGTAGAAATGGGAGAGTGAATGGAAATGCGACTGCAGATGGGAAAGAGAAGGAGGGGCAACAATTCACTTCTGTTCGTGCATTCAAAGCGCACGCGATCGTCAAAAGGAATGAACGAGAACAGGAGGGGCTACGCCATAATTTAGAGCGCGTGGTGATTCCGAGAGGTCATGCTCCATTCGAGGAATTTGATCTTTGGTGCTTTCGCAAATCTTTGATCGTTGTTCGGTTGTTGATTTTTAAATTTGAGAAATCAATAAGCTAATGATCTTGAAGCTTTACTATATTACCTACCCGTAGGCGATGATTCACAATGGCAGATTTGCAATGAAATCATAATGGACCAGTGATCATCTTTTGCACACACTGCATGGAACTGTTTGCACATTATATGAACTGTTGCGAAGTTATTTATAGAAAAAGTGTAGCAGTGAATTAACTTGAGCTTTTTCAGTTGATTTTTTATCGGAAATCTTACAAGTCGATTTAAACCGCAGACAATAATAAGCTTCATATCTCAATAATAACTTTATAAAAAAATAAAATTATTTAAGTCATTCAATATTTATCCTAATACATCTCATCGTATAGTTTTCTGCCATAGTACGAAATTAGAACTAATGTAGAAGAGATCATAAAACATCATAAAAATGTTTAATAAAGTAAATAGTATTTGATCATATCAGATACTGGAGAAACACAGAACAATACAGTCATTATACGTGAGAATGAGGAAGAGGGCGGTCGTGGGAGGTGTAACTTCCTGCAGAGAACTCGGATGAAAATATTTGTGTGGTCGGTGGACATGCACTCATCTTCACTCTTCACGTCAAGAAGTGTGACAGAAGAGTACGAGCGGGGGAGACGAACAGTTCAGAAGTCGATGAGAAGTCATCCAATGATGGAAGATCCCGAGGGATCGAGGACAGCAAAGAACTGATTAGAATGGAGGTATAAAGACCGACCGGGTCGAGAACAGATCAAGCGACCCACTTCCCACTCTCTTTAGCTCTTATTATTTATCGCGTTCTAAATTTATGTAGGCTTCCTCTGAAACTGTCCTCTCTCTCACGCTACAGTCTAGTCGATCTCTGTTTCGATGAGACTACTTATCAAGTCGTATAGCTACTTTTTCGGGAAGTTTCTTGTCTCATCGTCCATTGTCTGATCACCTCCTTCCCACTCACATACATCAGTACAATAGCGTCGCACTCAGCCCGATTGGATGAGTGATTAATTAATAAGAGCGATGCACATCCCCACTCCTTCCTCATCTCTCACAGTGATTCTCCCTCTTCTCAGAGGTGGTCGTTGCTTCTAAACCGTGAGTGGGAGAAAGTGACATCCTCTTTTCCTTCCAATCTCTCCTCCACTCTCCTTTGCTTCTTCCTCCATCTGCATAATGACCACACCTGCCTCTTGATAGCAAACAAACAAGTCGCCACTGCGACAATTGGAGGCCAGAGTTTCACCTTTCATCATTGCTTCTCCTTCCGTTTTCCCACCCCTTCATTCTCTTACCTTCTCGCTCTAAGCAGTAGGTTGATGCCCTTCACGAGTCGACATTAAACCCGGTATCCATACCACTTATTTTCCGTCCGTTTGATATATGCATGAATATTCTTTCTTCCCAGCTCGTTGATGTCACACACAACTGTTCACGGGTTCTCACGAAAACATTTACTAGCCGCCGTTTCCATCCTTCCGACCGAAGGGATCGATGGACACTCGAGAGCGAATCCTTAGATGATAAGTATCTCTGCTGCATTCCTAATCTCTATGTGAATGCAGCAGTGATCAGTCTCTTTTTCTCGCTTCTCAGTTTCTTTTGGGTGTCGAATATCGTGGAGAGGACAAGTAGATCCAGCATGCTTGAACATACCCCGAGGGCCTCGCCCCCGGTTCTCATTCAGACGTTTTCTCATAGTCCACTGAACTTATGAGGGTTGAAAGGGGAATCTCGTTCTTCTCTTCTCTTCTTCCATTCTTCGTACTCATCCGTTCCCATACAACGGGGTCGCATCCATGTCTTCTCCTCCTCTTGAATACATAACTGGCGAGTAGTTTCTTCTTCCTCACCTTCCTTTTCTTCCCCTTCTTCTCATCCTCAAACAGCTCCGATAAATGTGCATCTCTCCTTCTCCCTTCCCTTCTCATTTCGGAACGCCACTCTCTCCCCGAATCGTCGAATCTCGGGTCCGAGTGATAATTTCTTCCTTTTTTGGTCTTTCCACTGCACCGATTAGACTCGAACTCGTTCTAGTAGACCTATCTAGTAATTTTAGCTTGCAAACATCTGAATTATTTGTTCAATATCGATAGGTTCATCGTTGTTTCTCGGAAGTAGTTACCATGGCGCCCTTCCTAATTTCCATATTTTCCTGCCCACTCTCCTTTCCCCTTCACAACTGATCCTCCCTCATCCGTTGCTTTAGCCGTATCCATTATGAAACAGTGCTACTTCCCTTTCCTTCTCTTCTCCTATTTCTCGTTAGACTGAGTGATTCCGTGTCCTCCTCAAGTCGTTCTCATATTCGCTGAAGCCACCCGTCGCATTTGCAGATAATGTGTTCTGTTCTCATCAAGGGCCAGCAGAGGTCTTCCTCTGTGATTCGAAAGGTTAGTTATCATCATCAGTCTCACTCTTCACACCTACAGTCATCCGCGCAGTGTTCTATCAATTCCTGATCAATCATCCATGCATATCGCCCACAATATTTGCATTGAATTTTTTGAAATTTTATCGGAAACGTATTTTTTTCTGTTTGAACTGTATACTAAAACTAAAAAAATAGCCGAAAGGTCAAAATGAACACTTCAGTCGTCATTTCGATACTTCCACTGACAGATTCTTAGACCAACTTTTGTTTCCAATGTTTGCTCTGAAAGGGGAATGAACTCTCTCGAATATCTACCGTAGACTTGCGCGGCCCTGAGAACCTTCATCGCAGCACTTTTTCCTTCGTCGGACGAAGGGAAAGGAAAAGCGAGGAAAGCACACGAATTAGCCATTCGAATCGAGTAATATGGGCGGGAGTTCGAAGTGGGGCGAGAACTGTCCGACACGATAGAAGCCCCCCGGCCTACTAGTTATTTTGCACACACACGGTGTGACTTCTTCTGCCTTTGCCTCTCTTTTCACTGTTCACTCTTTACTTTTTGTTCCATTTCAGCACTCGAGTCTGCCCACTCATTCGGAGAGCGCAGAAGAAGAAGAGGAGAAGAGGGAACAGGGCGAGATGGCGGAGGTTATTCATCCATTCGGGGACGAGATTGCGGGTGGCAACGAATGGGATGAACGACAGGGAGGGTGGAGGAGACTGATTATCCCGTCTGAGAGCGTCTCCCCATTACTCACAATGGGATGGCGAGGGACTACCGTAATCTCGTCTACTCATTATTTGAATGGGGCTCTCAAAACCCCTGACTGATTTCTCTAGCGGAACTCGCGTGATATTTATGAGTCTGGAGGGCTTTGGAGGGGTTTGGGACTGGGGAGGAGATATAGGAGAAGGGAGGGGAGATATAGTCGTATGCCTTCTCCCCATTTCAGAAAGCGGAGGCTGATCGCAGAGCTTTCTACGAGATTTATACTCGCTGTCAGCGTCCAATATCGTCCCGGAGAAGGGAGAGATCCATGAGTGAGAGGTACGTTGTAGAGGAGAACAGGAAGGATATCGGGGGGCTATGAAGGAAAAGGGACCTACTAGTCTCTAGCCTACCAAGAACAATGACGGTAGAGTTCAGATTCCAGTAAGTGTCTCTGATTCTCTTTCGTCTTTCATAATTCCTTTCACTTCTTACCCTTGGGATAAAGTTATGAATCCTTTTCATTTTTCTTCGTGGGCGGATGTTCCTCTCCTTCCTCTCCTTTCTCATTCTTCCACTCCATAATGACTGCTTCTGTGTCTCTTTCACCCTTGACTTCCCTTCTCTCCCCTTCAGAATGCTCCAATCGTCGTCGTCTCCGATGGAAGGCGCATCCTCATCGACGACGGCGTCTCCCTCCAGACCATCGTCCGCCATCTCCCTCAACGAGCGGATTCTGTCGCCTGCCAAGCGGCTTCTCTCCAGCAAGAGTGCCTTCCTCGACGTGAGTCTATCGAAACTTTGCAATTTTTGAGTATGCCTAAAGTGGGAAGTGGGCCAACGCAAAGGTCATTAAAAGCGCGCTTTCATGAACAAAAGATGCTCGAAATGCCGATCTACTTCTGAGAAAGAGAACGCCTATGTTCCCTCTTCCTTCTTCCGTCATCTTACTCAGAGATTCTGGAATCCAGTAGCATAACACCTACCTCTGATCTGGTCTCACACTCATGAGAAAGTGGGTGGGGAGAGAGAGACTGGACACCATGGGAAGGCTATCACTGAAATCGGATAGTGGATGCAGTGTGAATGGAGAATAGGAAGGAGTGCTATGGGGCAGTCAAAGATTCCTTCGTTAGTCGTCTCTTCTCTTTTTTTCAATTAGTACCCAAGAGTCGGCAGCTTATCTCAGCCTTTTCTCGTTGTGTCCGGACGAGTCCATCATTTGTCCTCCCTCTCTCTCTCTCTCACTTCCTCTGATCTTCCTTCCTCTTTTCAATCACCCTGTCCACCAGAATTCCACTTTGCGAGACCAACTTCACTCTTTCCTATCAAATCTCAATGATCACAACTGACACTCTCAATCGGCGGCTTGTGAGTCCTTTTTTTGCCCGTCTATTCGTTCTTTGCCCGACTTAATTTCCTCGAATCCGCCGGCCGTTTTCTGGTCGAGTTCCCATGCTTTTTGTGCACTTGTGAGCGTGAGATGGGAATGAAACGCTCGAGATCTCTTCATTTCAACACACCCTAACGCTTTCTGATCATCGAGATAGCACGTAAAAAGAAGAGAATTGAACCTTTGCTCAGACTCGCTGACGCATCCAGATCCAAGCATTCGGTCTTATGGTATCCATTGCCATCCGTGATTCCTTCCTTCTGTCCAGACTTCCAGATCATTAATATTCAGCACTTAGTGCCGTTTGAGAGAGACGAACGTTTCTCAACCAGAGAAAGGGGGATTAGGAGAGAGCTCGAGGGAGGTCTAGAGAGTTTCTGATTATGTTCTTGAGTTCATTGTTCTCAACTCGAACGTTTCTCTATTGAGTTGAACTCAGTGAATCGCATAGGAATGCGAGTGGAGAGACCCTTTTTGACGCATCGTTGATTTCTTGCCGTGAAACCATTGTATCGGAACTGAAGTGAGAGGAAGAAGGGCATGAAAAGTGAGACCCGCAAGTGCAAGAATTGGAGGGTTTCCTCATTAGGGAAGAGAGTTGAAGCGTTGGATGATGAAGCTTAAATGAGCGAATGATACTCACAAGCATCCCTTGTCGCACCTAACCCATCGTAAATCAAATATGAATTATTCGAAACTTTCGTCAAGATTTCACCACCAGTTGTTCTTCTTGACAGAAAATACAATTTCGAATAAATCTCGTAATCACCCCAGGCAGAATTATCATCATTTAGACGTCGAAGCTTCGTGCGATGGAGACTCGTACGGGATCCCTCGGGGACGTCCTCTCACACTTCAGAAACTCGAAGAGCGCTCAACTTCGACGACGGTGACCATTTTTCTTTAATCTTTTTCAATCTTTTCTTTTTTTGGATGACAAAAGCTCAAAACTTCGGAGAAACTCGGCTTCATAGGTTAGATGATGGAGTAAACCAGATGCTGGCTACTCAACGAGTGTCCAACCTCCCTCCCCTTCCCCTTCCTCCCTCTCTCCTTCTTAGGCGTCAAAGAGGGTGCAAAGCGCGGACGAGTCACTCCTGACTTGCGCCCGTTGGCCGATGCAAGCAATTGAAGACTATCTATGGGGGGCGGGCTTCATTTCATTCGTACCCCTCCTTCCATTATTCCTACCCTTCCTCTCCCTCTCCTCCTCCTTCTCACCATCTTCTCATTTCTCTTCTCAGAATAACCCCTTCTCGCCTTTTATCGCCGAGAGTAGGTATTTAATAATCTGTGCGTCTCCTGCAAGGGACAATCTGAGGGTGAATAGGGGAATCCTCTTCCCCTCCTCCTCCCCTCCATCCCTTCTCCTTCTCTTCCTCTTCTTCGTCTTCTGACGAACGACAACCATTGATAGGGTCTCTTCTTCTCTGGGGTTCTCAGAGTGTCTCAAGAGATCTACCGACCCTTTTTCCCACTTCCCTTTCTTCTCGTCCTCCTTTCAGTTCGAACCCTCTCATCCCTCTACCAGATTCATAAGAGAGAAGAAGGAGGGCCACAACGATACGCCCCCTATTCCCGTTGTTTGCTGAGAATTCCGGAGGAGATCTCAATATAGAGGTCGATCCGCCTTCTTTTTCTCTCACTCAGCTTTTATTCTTTCATTCCTCTCGCCTAGAGAGAGATTCATGTCATTCCATCTATCATTATTCCCTCAAATGGTCGATTCTGATCAAACAGCTTCAGTTCATTCTTCTTTCTATCTCTCTCCTCTTCTCTCTTTTATATTCCATCTCTTGATGCTCTTCAATCCCCTTTCCACCTCCTTCTTCCGTTCGTGTCTCCACTGTTCATTCTTTCCTTCTTCCTCTTCTCTCCTTCTGATAATCTGCGTCTACCGTCCAATTATCGTCTGCTCTCTTAGCACATGGCATCGAAGACGCGTCGTCTCTCCCTTCCCGTTCCTCAGAAAGGACCCTTCCTTCTCCCACCCAGATCACGATCTCCTCTATGGTATTCCTCCCTCAGAGATTCAAGGCAGAAAGAACCATCCAATGCCGCATTTTCAATGAAATGGCCCTGAATCTGGAATAAGCAAGAAAAGGCTGGGTTGCATTGGGGGAGACAGCATCCGAATAGTAAATCACCACTTATTTGCAGTTCGACTCGACGAAGGATCTCGAATGCACAGAGATTGGCTGATCTGGAGAACTTCATCAACAAAAGGCGAGTGATGGGCCTTATCTTCTCTTTATCATAATCGTATCCATTGTTGGGTTCTCTATCCTCTTTCTCTTTCTTCTATGGGGTAAACATCGAAGGTAGAAAACTCGCAAACCGTCTCTCTCACTCTTTCCCCTTCTCTCTCGCTTTCACTTATTTCCCAGAGGGAAAGAGGCAGAAAAATACAGTCCTTTCAGACTCGAATTGAACCTGGTTTCCCTCGCTCACTAGCGACGATAATAGAAAGATATGGGGATAGAGAAGGTGTCATAGAGCTGAATTGTACAGAAATGGTCGTTGACGGTGTGGGGGAGGCGGAATTATTATGTACCTCTCTCATGTTTACTTCTCCAGTCTCAACTGTTAATGTATATTGCCATGAATTGAGAAGGACTCAAAATAGAAGGCATAGCTGCGGAAGAAGGGGAAGAGAGGATCCGAGGCTGACAGAATCTATCCATTATTTGTCATTCTTTTCTTCTGTTCATTAGTCGTCGCCCCAATGTGGATCAGTAAATACTCTCCCGAGAAAGAGGCCGAAGACACAAAAGACGAAGAGAGGGGAAATAGGAGGGAAACAATTCGTTCCTTCTCCCATTTATTAGAAGGCTTCGACCGATTCGCGTGAGAAGAAGATCCTCACTTCAATTGTGTGAATTCGACTGGAGCGAAGAGAATAGAAGTGATATGGAGGTCTAAGACCAGCGTCGACATACGAATTGGAGACTAATTGGAGATCCACGACAGACGTCAAAGATATTCATTGTCTTACCCCATCTATTGAAGGAGGAAAATTTATTGTGATGACTAGAACGCACAAGACGAATAGCAGAAAAATAAGGGAATCATTTTTAATTGGCCAAATCACTGTGGTAGGTCCAAATAGCACCGCATTCAAGAAGTGCTGCAAACTACTAGCGCACTTCCGTTCCCTTCTCGTTTCACGCCACAGCAAATCCTTCTGAATCCCCAAACAAGGGGTGGATTACCAAATAATCTCACTGTGACGCAAATCCCATTGGCGCTGCTAAGATTTTCTCCCACGTAAGATTGGGCTCAAATATTTTGAATAGCTCGGGTCAAATTTCACTCCACGAGATCTGCAATGAATATCTGAGACGTACTCTCGTGCAGCTATGGCTTAGTCATCTGTAAGTAAGCCCCATGTTTTCACCCTCTCTTTTCCCATACTCTCTCTCTGCTCCTCCATCTCGATAGATCATTGGTAATTGAGAAAGACTCTCCTTCAGATGGAGCATTCTCGACGGGGAGAGCATAGACCAGGCTGCCATGTGTCTTTGCCACACTAACCAAACGGGACTTCTATCTACTATTCCTTCCTTCTCTTCTCTCACTTACTTTCCTTTTTCTCCTCCCTCTCCACTCTCCCTTCTGTCCTCTCATTTGCCACTCTCTTATCCTTCCTTCGATGTGTCGCGCGCCGTTTATTTTCCCTCGCCTCCTTTTTTGCTGTTGTGTCGGAGGAGTGGGAACGGCAGGCAACATAACCGACGCCCATAACGTCCTCGCTCTCCCCGTTTCACGCGCTCTCTCGCTGTGTCTGACAGAAGAGAGATGATGAGGAATAGAGAGGTCCATTGCCCTCGAATGGAGAATCTGCATATTCATGACGATCTCCATGAGAGAGAGACACCTCTCCGTTCCTTCTTCTCTTCTCTCGTTGCTGTTTGGTATCCACAGTCTCTCTCTTCTTTCACTCTGGAAGATCGGCTGATTCTTCTTCAAACTCGATAAGGCTTCAATCGTCTTCTTCCCTTTCCTCTTTCTTCTCATCTTCTCCTCCTTATCCTTGTTTCTTGTCCTCTTCATAGCTCTCTCATATTTCATGGACTTGTCAATGGGCACAATTCCTCTTCTACTCGTATCTCATTCCTCCCCGATCTAAGAGTCCACTCAACTACCTCGTAATCACCTCTTTTCTCCCGCTTTTTCCTATCAATTCCTTCTTGCTGTCCTCAGAATCGTCTCTGTTTTCTCAATCTCCACTTCTTCTCAGTTCTCCTCTTCGTCCCTAGGGTCATTTGCCTTTTCCTCGATTCCCAGAGACGAACAAAATAGGGAGAGAAAAGAATAGGTCTCGGCTTCCAGTTTGTCGCTTTTATTCTCCTGTTAGTCTCTTCTTCTTCTTCTTTTCGGGAGGAGACCTCAGAGTAGTCTTCTCTCTTCTCCTGTCTTCCTCTCTTTTGTGAGTATTGGGAATGGTCCACTCCGAGTCATCTTTCCTTCTTCTTTCGCTAATGAAGGTGGAAAGCTGTCTCAAAGAATGGCTTGTAAGGCAACCGAGAGACCTCCCTGCCTCTTTCCTAGTAACAATATATGCCGCGCTGTACCACTGGGAGGTCTCAAGGAGTCGAGATAGTGGGGTGAATCAAGAGTAACTCTCGTTGTTTCGCACACTCTCTCGTTCTGCCTTGCATTAGTGCCACTTCTTCAGTCACAGTAGCTGCTTCTCTCCTGTTTCTTCCTGTTTTGGCCCTCCATTCTCTCATTTCTCTTCTTCTTCTCTTCTTCTCTTGTATCTGTGCCTTACTTCACGCCCGAATTCCCTCTGTCACAGTCCTTCTTCTCCTCTACTTCCATTCTCCCGTTTCGTTCCTTCCTGGTACTCCTCTCCATTTTCATTCTTCTCTTCTCTTGTCCTTCATTCTTTCCTTCATTGCCCTCCTATGCACAAGATGAAGAAGTAACTCATTTTCTGACATTTCATCAAGTGGCCTTTGTCGAGTCTCATTCCTACCCTTACTTTGCAAGATACGAGGTATATTTCTTCGAACATTTAGTCTTTCCAAACTTTAGAGCAGACTTGGATAATCACGGTGTTCTTTATCTATAATTTAGGATCGTCTGTGTCTTTTGCTAGGTCTCACTTAGTGACTGATGCGAACTTCCCCATTTGAATTGCATGAAATTCGATGTGTTGTTTTTGCTTTTTCTAGAAAATCCATCTCTCTTCTAATAGGCTTTTCCATCGGTCAACCCATCAAAATAATAACAGATTTTATATTCTTTTGTAGAATCTTTAAAAAGATACTTTTTCACGCTTATGATCAATTTCACACTAACAATATTTTTCAAAATTATCATTGGGTTAATTGAATACATCATTCCTAGGTTCAGTCTCTGTTCTTCGGATTTTCACGATTGCTGAATCACCATCACATTGCCCTTGCATTGGATCACCCCATGTTTTTTTTCTTTCTCAACGCCCAATCTTTATCAAAGTACATATTCAGTTTTTTTTAGTTCATACCATTTAGTCCTCCATCATTTTGTTCAATTCCATCCCATTAATTGATGGGATGGAATTGGACAAAAAATATTGCTGCATCCATCTGCAAATTTCGTATCTTTGATCTTTTATCATTAATCCATATGCTTATCACGTTCATGTTTTCCTCATCTCTGATTACTTCCTCTTCTGCTACCGAAGATTGTTATTGCAGAACGTGATTCCTGGATTTGCATCCATAATGGTTTCTTGATGTACTTTGATCTCTACTATGTGCATTGTTCTCATTCTTTCATCTTTCTCACCATTTTAATGGAAAATTCTTTTAAATAATTGCAGATTTCTGGAATTTTGATATCTTTTTCTTAGATGGTACGAAATTTTTTTCTTTCTTCTCATCAACTTTATTGCCCTGCTCGCTCAAAGTACCGTGATCTTTGCTGCATGCCTAGTGTATTGAGATCTCTGATATCTTCCTTTTCTGGACTTCCTCAAATCTTCCCCATTGTATTCATTAGGTCCGTGTCACTCGCGTGATCTTTGATCTTTGATCTCCCTACCCTTCTCGCTGTAGAGATGGCCACAATGGAAGAGCGGTTGGGAGCCGCGCGAGGTCGAGTGATGCAGATGCAGAATGGATTCAATCTGGAGAAAGTGAAGTCGGCCCATGCTTGGGCAGGCAGACAAGTGGCCAAAGCGACTAAGATGATAAGGGAGATGAGCATAACGAGGAATGAGGAGAGGGATGAGGAGGAGAGGAACGTCCACAATGAGTGAGTAATGAGTAGCTGGGTGTAGATGATAAGACCTGATATCTTAATTATTTGGGCTGGCAGTTAATTGTACGTTCATCATTCGAACGCGCTGCACACTTGCGGGATGTAGCTATCCTTGATGAATTTTGTAAATAAGAGTGCATTTCCTCCGTGGACATTTGGGATTGTGACGGAATAGGTTCAGCGTCATCTTTGACGATGATGTCTTCTGATCTGTTGATCCTCGCTGCAAAATGCGTTCGCCTTGCGTTTGATCAGCTCCCCTTCACTGTATCTCGGCGTCATTTCCTGAGGGTCGTCATCATTGGTGCGTCTGCACCAAAACAAACTCCTGATCTGCCAAATATTGTTGTTGTCGAATCTATGACATTATCATTCCTTATCACGCGGCCTCCCCTGCCCCTCCTCCCGATTGTAGGAAGGGGAGGGGATTAGGAAAGAGGAGGAGGAGGCTACATCCATCGACGTAATCAGTCATAGTTGGCGATGGTTGGCCTGAGTCGTATCTTTCGTCGTTCCAATGATGAGCAACGCAACGTTTTTGTCTTTCACTATCAAATGTGGGCTTCATTGATGCGCGACCGGAGAGTTAATGATGATCCGATATTTGAGAAAGTTTACTTACCTAAAGAAATTGACACCGATAAGAGGTACGTTTTCCTTTATTCCATAATTTGCACTGCATCTGTCCCTTTCTTCGATCCGATTTTTTGTGTTTTTACGAAAGGAAATAGATACGGTGCGGTGAAAGTGTCGAGTGCATCAAAATCCGAGACGGATGCAACTCATATTTCCTGTCTAGTCTCTCCCTCGAGATCGGGTCTCATATTCATAAGATAACCTCTTCGGAGAAGTGTGGAATAACTGAAGAAGGGGAGAAGTTCTAGAGCGAAAGAGAGAGAGTTTGCATTCCAAATTACTGCCGAGGTTTTGAGGTTCTCCGGAAATTATGAGTAGAGGGAGGCTCTTTCCATTCAACAACTCTCTATTTTCCGGTGTCAAATACACACATTGAGGGAAGAATAGTAGAAGAACTGATCGATGTTTTGAAAGACTTTTGAACACCCTTCGAATGCCTATTCTTGGACCCTCATCTAATTCAGATCAAGCTATGAGTTGGCGTGAATGGCTACAATAGACGATCACAAATATTTGGGTAGTTATGGATGGAGGAAGGAGGGGAGAAGCTAGACGTTCACTTTCCCTCGATCTCCCCTGGATACTCCTTCCCCATGCGCGGATCTTCTCTGCTTCTGTCGGGGCGGAGCGTGGTGTGTATTGGATAGGCTTGCCTTCTCCTACTCAGTCTCTTTCCTCCCCCTTCTTCTCCTCCTTCTCCATCTCCTCATCTCTCACCTCCTTCATGCCTTCTTCCAGACGGGTTCAGCTTCGCAAACAGTCAGTCCATCCTCATTTCGATAATTATTGCACTGATCGCGTGCTGGAATTCAATCACGACGCAAAGTCTGCCCCCACTTTTCCCCCGCTCGCTTCCACTCTCAATTGCATTGCGCGAATTGACGTAGATGCCGGAGATTCTGGAGCAGTTTTTCTCCGTTGAGAGATAGGTAAACGTCCGCGACTCTTAGTGATGCTGTATGGAATTACTCCCATGAGGTATTGTTTCGCAATTGGTCATTCTGTGTAAACGCCAGTTACGAAACTACCAGAAATAGCTGTCACTTCACTAAAAACAGTCCTCGAGAGGCTTCTTTTCGCGAGGAGCGACAGATGATTTGGATGGATGATTTCTTTCGCCCGTTCATGTATCACTGTCATTGCTTTTTTCTGACGGGCCAACAATAGAATAGGAAGGGATATTTCATGCGGAAAGGGAGGGTGTGACTCGCCTGTAGAAGACGAGAGGGAGTCTGTTCCCCCTTCTATCATTCATGAATGTCATATGAGTAGCATCCCCAAATACGAGACTCTCCGCTTACTCATTCTCGGCTAACGGTGCCAATCCCGAAACACTTGAGAAGTACACATTACGTAAAGGGCTCGTTATATCGTGCTTGTTAGCGACTGCAAATTATCGGCGGTTCCTTTGCAAGTAATGAGCTCAATCTTACTCTGGGTCAATGTGAGCATAGAAGAGATGCAGACCATTGTTAACGAGGAGTGGACAGGACTCACTCAACTTTTACTGCATCCTCCTCCCTCACACATAGTAAATGACGAGGAATGACGAAGGCGAGCGTGGATAGATGGGAAGTAGTGGAGGACAGCTGATAGTGAAGGAGCGTTTCGAGTAGCCCATGCAGTCTGGGGTAGTCTTAGCTCTTCTTGATTGTCCCTGATTGTTCATTGATGGAGGCTACTGCAGTATGGGATAAGAAATAATATCATGGTCGGTCAGCGACAGAAGTATTCTGCCTTCTTCCCTATCCCTCTCGCTTGTCTGCTGTGAAAACAGGGCGGGAGTGCCACAATTACTCGTGTCCAATTATGGATGACGCCTAGGGAAAAGAGAAGAAATCAGAGAGGGAGTTCCATCTCCCTGAATACTATCGTTGAAGGTGATTGCGAAGTTTAGAGAAGTTTCCCTGAAGAAAGATTAGTATTTCAGAGTGCAGCAATCGGATAATCACTTCTTCGAGAGAATAACTGGAACGAATGAGAGAGATGTTGTGAAGGAGACGGAGAATGATGAATTGTATACCATCAAGAATCTATCGCTGAATGGAAGCAGAAAGGAGTTGGAGGTGAGATCTTCCTCTATTATTCCCGTCCCATTCGCTAGCTTTGGCCCCAGAATCTGGTGTATTCATGAAATCTGGAACCCTTCCATTCACAGGCTCTCTACGTCGAAGCACTGTACACAATCTCTCACAAAGTGGGCAAAGAAGACTGCGAGAGTCAAGAGACTCTCTTCAAGTGAGTGAAGAAGAAGAGACTTGAGCTGTGGTTACTCACTTCTTTGTGAATACTATCTAGATCTATGAGCATGAGGAAGGAAGATACTAAAACTCTTCAGATACGTCCGATCTGCCTTCAAAGGAGACCAGAATCTTCACAACAGCTTGTTGTCTAAGGCAAAGAATACCAAGGTTCGAAAAGATTCGAAGATTACGAGAAAAGAGAAACCATTTCAGCCTCCGGTTGTCCTCCTCAACGTTCTTCTTTTGGAGGGACGAGATCTGGTGGCAAAGGACGTGAATGGTTCGTAGAATCTCACGCTATACTAGAAACTTTATGGAGATGAGAGAGTGCATAGAATGGAGATAGTACTCAGACTAAATAAGTCTTGCTCCTCTTCAGGATTCAGTGACCCCTTCGCAATGATGGGCGTCGTTCCCGGCAAGAAGCTCGTAAGAATCCACTTTTCTTATTTTATTCTCCACTTTTTCCCTGACCATTTTACCATTCCAACTTCCTCTAGTAGAATGAGCCTTTTTTCTTCATAATAGCCTATCAAGAGTTCATTGCTTCCTACAGTAGAATGTAATGGGTCTCAATATTTTGTCTCGTGAAGAAGTTCCTCCGTCCTCTCCCTACTCATCAATGCATTCCAGCTCACGGTCGATTCTCCCGTCCAGACCAAGCCCGATTCTCCCTCGAACAAGGCCCCCGCTTCTCCTGAGATTCGAACTCCGGACGAGGATGGGAAAGCGAAGAAGGAGAAGGAGGGAGGAGTATTGCATCGTTTTGGCGGATCCTTCAGACGCAAGATTAATGCGAAGGACAAGAAGGGAAAGGTGAGAGAGGCGAGGAATTGGATATGCATGACACGCATTTGTCAATCCTTTGACCTCGCTGGACGACGATTGCTTTGGGATCCGGTGTAGAGAATAGAAAGGGAGTCCCATGCGAGGCTGCCATTCTACCTTCGCAAACATTGGTGTTTAGTGGAATTGGGGGGCTCACTAAACATCGTTGACACCAAAATATGTAATTATTGGTTGATTTCTATTCAGAATGCGACGGCGGCCGAGCAGATTCCAGCGAAGCTCATCAAGGCATCGGGCGTGCAGAAGAAGACGCTAAATCCTACTTGGAATGAGAAATTCCAGTTGCTAGTCGAAGACGTCTCCAGCGACAAATTCCATATTGATATCTGGTGAGAGGAGGAAGAAATGAAAGAGAGGGGACGAAGGGGAAGTAAACTATGAATTATTCAGGGATCATGATGATGAATCGCAATGCGTTGTCGATGCAGTCAGCAGCCTCAATCAGATTAAGGGAGGACTTAAGGTGGCATATTTATTCGTGAAAACCTCTAAAACTATCTATATCTGTCTGAATCTGCAAAGACCTTGCTAGACTTTCCTCTTCAGACACTCTAGGAATCCCTGTCACTTGCAGGGCATCGGAAGATACTTCAAAGAGGTTGCCCAGAGCGCGAGGGCGGATTCAGATGAGTCCACGGATGACTTTCTCGGATGTCTCGATATCCCTCTCAATGTAAGGGATCCGTCACGAGAGCTCTTGTTTACGTGTTATTAGAGTGCTACAATATTTCTCGGACTGAAATCTCATTATGACTTCAATGGCCACAGTATAGTCAAAACTTACTCTAAAAGCTCAAAAGGAAGTAAACTAGAACGGAAATGATGTCCATCCTTGCAGAACATTCCTACACAAGGTGTGGAGGAGTGGTTCGACCTTCGTCCTCGTTCCGAGAAGTCCAAAGTGAAGGGACAAGTGAAGCTGAAGGTAATCGAGAGGGGGTGGAATGGGAGGAGAAGCAGAATTGTGTTCAACAAGAGCGAAAAGATGTCTGCTGTGCACTAGAGCGAGCGAGATTTCATAGATTTCCCTGGAGACTCGATATTAAAAGCGAAAAAGTGAAATTGAAGTCATCCCGTTAATTAAGACGCGCTCGAGTCCGCAGGGAATACTGCCGCCAGGCAACCGCCTATTACGAGCCTTCCCCAGTACTGCGCAACCCAACTATCTTCGACCATCTCCTATCCCGTTTCTAGGGGAGACGATTACTATTTTGAGGGGAAAGTGATGCTGGGATGGTGACTGAAAGAACGGGGATCGAACGCAGTAACGAAAAGCATGAAAATGGATTATTGAATCGACAACTTAAATAATTATTCCAGTTGTGGCTGAGCACTCGCGAGGAGCGGTTCGGTGCCGATGCAGATGACGATCTTCTCGACGTCAAGGAACACATCGAATTGATGAGACAGTTCGCCCTCTACGAGATTCACGATTCTGGAGTAAGATTCATCATTCTTCGAACCCGCTTCAACTAAGTTTCAGCCGAAATCCAATCAATCCAATGCACAACGCCTCTCAATTCGTCGTCTCTCGATTTCTCCCGTAGGATCCTTTGAGAGTTCCACCGATTCTCGCACTTGCATTCTTTCCTGAACCTGTCCGCCGCTCATCTATTGCATACTGACTGGCCCACGAAACACTTGACACGTCTATCTCATCAGATAGTGTATTGGATGAAGTGGTAATATCTTTCAGCAAGCAGTGCGGATGTGGGACGGAATCTTCCCCGATGTAGCAATGACGATTCTTCGTCAGCATGCAGTACAAGGAGACATCACTGATGTCCAGTCAGCTATGTGGTAAGACACATCTGAGATTTGTTCGACGTCATTCAACGTCTTCAGCAAGTGGATGGCGCTCGCATCGATGGTCAACATCGACATTTCCTTCAATCTTCTCCATTCCACCCTTCAGAATCTCCTGTCCAAATGGGCACCAATGGCCCTCGACAAGGTACAATACAAAGCAACCACAAGCAAATCAATCCAATCCAACTCGAAATCGTATCAGGAAGAGGAGAATATGCTGTCGGAATCCATCTCCTCCTTCGATAACTACTGTAAAAGATGTATGATCGAACACCGAACGAGATTCGCTCCCTCGAAGAGAAACAGTGGAGAGGAATTCGAGTACCTGCTCAAGTGAGTGCTTCGAAATGGTCACAGTCTCACTATTTCTCTCAATCTCTCGATCAAAAAGAGAACTGGGAAAGGAAGACCATAACTCATTTCCGGAACAGAGAACGAAAACAAAACGTGTTTTCCAGGTGCATGAAGATCCTTCGAGAGAGCGAGTTCTACCAGAAGATTCTTCCTTTCAAGAGGCCATTCAATGCCCATGTCGAGGCATTCCTAACGGTATGTTGAGGAGAATTTGAGACCAGGGAGAGATGAGAAAGAAGTAATTTGCAGAAGAGTGCGGAGGAGTATTTCGTGCAAGTGGTCGAGCAGTATCAGGACGATGATCCATGCAAGGAGTTACTCAAGATTCTCGTCGTCATCAACGGAACTTGCTCGAGGTTCGGATGAAATGCCGATTGGCTTGATAATCAAATACGTGCAGATTCCTCCACTATTCCGTGCCTATCAAAAACATCATCCGAGCAGACTACGCTACGATTACCCTCGGAATCTTCGATCGAATGGTTTGCTCGATTCGATCTCCACATTAATAATATCCTTTCAGCTCTCCGAATATCTCACTTCTGAGATGATGAGTGAGAAGAAGGCCGATCTGAGGACGCAGGTGAAAAAATAATTAATCTTGTTGGCATAATTAATTTTAAAGTTTTAGATGCGTTTGGCAGCTGCTCAAGATCCAGCCGATGAGGATGGGCTCGTCGATCTAATCTGCATTCACATCGCTATCGTCGAATTCAGAAACTACAAGCTGGCCAATCGGGTGTAAGTAATGTGTTATTTTTTGCGAAATATAAAATATTGCGTGAATTTATAAAAAAATATCATTGCAGTGGCCGAGGAAAGTACGAAACCGAGTGGAACACCATCTTTGATCGCGGCATCAAGAAGCTGTTTGAAGTGGCGAAAGTGAAAGCCGATGCTAGAATGACCCTTTCTTGCCAGTTGGACGTACCGGTAAGTATTATTCAAACTACGGTAGGTCTGACGATACATCTACATCGCAAATGGTAGTCATAAGTCTTTGATCTTGTACGTGCGTCAAAGGCCTCCCTTGTGACAACGTCGTCACGCTACAAAAAATATTCCCGGGAATAATCAAGTGCGATGAAATTGCAGTTTACCATCTCCACAAGTCCGAGCAAAGTTAATCTAAATGGAGGTAAATACTCGAAATTGTACGTTAAGATCACTGCGAACGAGAAGGAAATGCGACATTCGAGCAGTCACATAGACGTCTGCCATATCGTCGAGCAAGTATGTGATATGCATGATTTATAGCGCAGTTATTTGTTTGAATTTTTGAGACAACGGATAATAAAAACAATCGCAGATGACTGTATGCTGGGAGCGAATGGACCCTAGTGAGACAATGCTCAAAGTGGAATACAGTGGAAAGCTGGTCGAATTGCTCTGCAACGTTGTGACCAACTACGCTGGAAAGGTGATTTCTCCTTTTTCGGTTATTTCCAAGTATCTCTAATCAGGTACTTGCTCAACTCGAGGCCGAGGGATTCGCTGGAGATCTACAACAGTTCATTCCATCAACGCTGCTCGGAATGGTGAGTTGAAGCGAGATGCATGAATTCGAAATAGCAATCGCGATCTGTCCTATCCAATCCATCTTTCCTTGCTTAATCAAGTAATTAATTGTCTATCGATTCATATCCCCAACCAGCTCTGCTCTGCCATCAACAATTGCGAGCAAGTTCGACGCAGTTTGATGATCAACGAGAAACTTCGTCTCGATGATCTCGCAGTGCAATTCGAGAGGGAAGGAAGAGTACGTTTATCTATCACTAGTTTTCGGATTGAAACACAAGTCAACAGTTTGATCAAATATTGATGCTCTTGAGTGATTTCTCTTATCAAGTGTAATCCGATCCTCAGGGTCGACCCGTGTGGAAGGAAGAACTCGAGAGAAAGTTGGAATCGTGCGACTCGGAGATCTGTGCACACATTGAGAAGGTGCGGTGATATCACCAGTGTAATTGGAAAGAATTCTTGTCTGGAGATCGACAATTGAAAGAGTGACTAGACTGTCAAAATTAGTTATTTTTACAAAAAAAAATCAAATGGACAAAGTTCAGGTGATCAACCAGCTGACAAAGCGACTGCACAATCAGATGAAGAAACACGTATTCCATCTCGCTTGGAGTCCATCTGCCTGTCCAGTGGAGGACGCGATCAAACCACTTATTGAGATGGTACGAAATGCTACTATTTGGACAATTTCTATGCAATTTGTAAATAAATTTAGATGGACGTTGAGCTTTCTGCCGTGCACAAAGTGTTGCTGCATAAGAACTTCCTGAGGATTATGTCGGCCCAAGTCGCGATCATTCTTCAGCTTCTCAAGGAGTGTGTCGATGAGAACCCCGGGGTATAATATTTTCGAAATGTAGTTCGATAACATTGTGATTCCAGCTCGATCCTTCCTTCTATCGTCGTCTTCTCGAGGCAGTTCAGGTTGTCACTGATTTCTTCCATGCGGGAGGCAAGGGAATCGCAATGGATGTACTCGAGACGAATCCGAATCATATGGTACCACATCTACTCGTCATTCCAAATAGTTACAAACCATTTACAGACTCTGGTCAAGATTCTGACGACCTTCCAAACCCCGACAGAACAGTTGATTGAGCAGTATTACAAAGGCCTACTGAGACAACAAGTAACCACCGTTCCTGTAGTCGTGTTCCAGTGTTCTTTCGCTTTTTTTGCGAATTTCGCAGTCACCCATTTCATGAATCTGCACTATTTCCATTTCACATCTTTTGTTGAAGAATTGAAGACTATCGTCCCTCCCTCCTTCTCTCCGCTTCTTATTTCTTTAGGTTGACTGTGCACACGAGGGAAGAGTGAGTTGACCCCATCTGGAAGCACGAGTCTCCTTTCTATCTGTAGTGATTAGACGAGCTTCTCCATTCCACTCACTAAGCTTAATCCGAGGACACTGATGTTCCTCCACTCTTGAACGTAGCATTCGAGTACTAGAGTTTGTGTGTGCAATGGAGAGATGCAATAAGATAGATCAGCATGGCTTCTATTCCCGCTTGCACTCTATTCCTTCTCTCACTGTACTAGAATGGGCTGATCGATGGAAGCGAGGAATGACCGTAGATATACTGCTACTGTGAATCGACGCCCGATAATGGAATGGCTTAGATAATACGGTACCCGCAAGGAATTCGGTACTTTCAGAACGACGCCCACGAATGCAAGTACGGTATACTCAACCTGCGTGCATACTACAATCCGAATACTCAGACACTCGTCGTAGATGGTATTTTTGGAAAGAAGAATTCCATAGAACATCGATTGCTTCCAGTAATCGGAGCTAAACAAGTGATTCCTCTGGACACGAATGGTCTCTCCGATCCCTTCGTTATCGTCGAATTGGTCCCGAAGTTCCGCTATTCCAATCAGCCGTTGTGCAAAACCAAAGTCGTCTCCAAGACTCTCAATCCTGTCTTTGAAGAATCATTCGAATTGTGAGTTACTTGATCAATAATCCGTCTCTGTTCGCGTAATCCGATCCGACTAGCGAGTCAATATGTAGAGTGAAAAGAACGATAATCCATGGTCATTTCGAGCAAACAACCTTGTTCTCTTCAGCCAAATTCCTCAAAACCTTCCTCCTGCTGCCATGCTTCACTTCACTGTGATGGACTACGACTACCTCCGATCGAATGACTTCGCTGGGGAGGCATTCCTAGAGTTGGCTGAGGTAAGTACAGTGCTTGAGCACATTTTTTCAAATTTGAGTACTTAAGTAGCGAATATTTCCTATTGATCTTTGATCTTCCAGGTGCCCGGTTTCGGTACTGCCGGAGTCCATCCAAATGCCCTCAGACAGTTCAATTTGCTGCTCATCCAGCCGGTCGAAGACAGTGAGTTACAGTAACCGTCGCCTGAATCAGGAATATGATACAGTAATCATTTCTTTATCGCAGGCAAGGATCTAATCGAGACTCTGCGCAGTCGAGGCGAAGACAAACAAGCCGCCGAATTCCTCAAGTGCATAAATACATCGAGATCTGCCTAGATCGTAGATCCCACCCAATCAATAATCAGCTGTCGAACCATGGGAGATTGTGGTAGATATCAATCACTACGACCTACCATTCGATAGCCGCACTCAATAATTCCCTGATCATACTCAAGTGTTCTTAGCACTCGCTATACGCTCTCTTCATCTGTAATACAAGTTTCCGTTCGGCCAAATCGCTAGTTCGTTCCCAGAGAGGTCCATACATAACTTATCGCTAATTTATACGAAGCTATAGTATTTATTCAGATCATTTCCCCCGCTTTCGTCCAGTGATCCCAGTGTACCCAGCGAGCCATTCCAGTATCTTGTGAGCTATTATGATATTCCCCCCGTCTGATCTCAGCATTCAATTTCACTGCTTTATAGTTTGAGAGGCAACCCGTGTGACGACCCTTCGTGGTACCATTCCCCTAATCACTCTAATCAATCCTTATCGATAAATCAAAACGTAGACAATAATACGTCCGTCCGCTTCATTATCTCTGTAATTTGTATAAATGTGGTTCATAATAATATATTGCTAATGAGAAACAGAAGAAGCTTGACATTGAAGGAAGTAGAGAATTTGCTTCATTACCCATTCCATTGAGCTAAACAGCCCAGATTGACAGAGCATACACATTGGAGAGAGCTGAACTATCGCTCGTAATCAAATAAATCGCCCGGACACACATTCCCCTCTCTTTCTTTTAAATTCCCGCCTTTTCTTCTCTCCGGTTAGAGGGAAGTAGTCATCGGAGAGAGAGGGGCGGACTAGAATATTCGCTTCTCGCGGTGTACACTCAACAGTGCACGAACGGTTTTCCACCCCATCTCTTCCTTTTTCTTCCCTTTCTCAGTTCAACATCGATTCAGCACGTTCCCTTCCTTCTCCCCCAACCTTTTCACCCCTTTCCTTGCCGTTCAATCACCGGAAATGCCGAAAAATGACAAATCAAATAGGATTGTTTCATTTTTTCCTCAATTTAAGGTTCTTCAATTGTTCGAACACTCATTTTATTGATTATTTCACTTGATGTACGTCTGTTGTTGACCATTGACTTCAGTTTAACACTAATGGCACCTGAATTGCAATAGATATTGCCCACTTCGAAGGTGATTTCGTCATTTTATCACCTGTGTTCAGTCTCAACCCTCCTGTTTTCCCGCTTCATCCTTCAATTTGACGATCCCACTAGTCTTCCAATCGTTCACAACTCGTTCGAATCAACGCGAGAGCGAGGGGATCTCTTGACAGACTTCACAAACTTTACAATGAGCACACAACGTGATCTCTCCCCTACTCCGTTCCTTCATTCGACCGGTCATACGTTGAATCACTCGGTCATCCCCTCTCTCTTTCCATCCCCAGACTTCACTTCCCATTCTCTCCCCGGGGGGTTCAGCCATCCTTCATCTTTCCCTTCTGCCCAATCCCCTCTTTGCTCTCTCCTCTTCCCAATTCTCGGATCGTGCAATTTAATGGCCATGTAATGTTTGCAATTAGCGAGTTCTCTCTATCTATCTAGTTGATCTCTTCCTCGATGGCATGCAAATTGTGCCCACTACCATCCTTCTCTCTCTCTCTTTCCTATCCCGGTGTGCCCACTCGACTCCCTTCTCTCTCTCTCCTCATCAATCTCGATCGATGACCTTATCTGCCCTCTCCCCTCTGACCCTCCACCCCCTGTTCCCCCCTTGGTCTTCTCCCTCCCGGTCTTCTTCTCTCACCTGTCACTCATTTCTACCCTTTCTTGAGGCCATTTCAGCCCTCATGCATACCCAATCGAGGCCCTCCCCTCTCCTTTACGATTCCAAACACTCTACCGGATTGGTTCCCAACCACTTAGTCTCTGACTTCTGTCCCGGATAACAACAATAAATAGAACATGGGAGAGCTTCGCCTTCTATTTAGGAGCAGGGCGGAGCTTGGGTCTCTCAGAAGTGATTGAGGGGTCTCTTTGGTCGTATCCGGATGATCAATCACACCTTCCCTTCCTTTCTTCCCCTTCTCCATATCTGTTATTGTGGCCACGTCACTCAATCTGCCCCTTCTCCTCTCCCTTTGGCATCCCTTTTCCATCCCATTAGCCATATTAATATCCGCTCGTTCACTCGGATGATCTTGCCCCATCCGCCGCTCAATTCGGCCAGCTCTATTAATCCCTCCACCCTTATTTATGGCATCTCATTAATCATGAATTGAGCGGAGAGATACTGAAGATGGGGTAGTTAGCGTGATTGCGGGAGGGGGAAGAGAGGAGAATGGGATGGTAAGAAGAGAAGGGAGGCAAGTTCCAGTAGGGGAGAAGAAGCACTAAGAGCATCAACTGGGAATTATTTCCACTTTGCTTTTCTTCCCACTTCCACTTCCACTCTTCTCACTTCGCTTCTCCCCTCTCTTCCCTCATAATTCGAATCCTTTTGTGTTCGAATGCCGATTATCGCCTGAATCTCTTCCCTCGTGCAGATTTCGACCATATTTGATCAGATTCGCCCCTCTCTCGCTCTTTTTCCTCATTCGATTGATCTCCTTCTCTTCTTTCAGGGAATGGTTGTGGATTGGTGATCTTCATCACTCATCCTCTGTCGTTCTTCTCCTCCTTTACTCGATTCGATTCACTCTTCTTCCCGTATGAGACCGGACAGTCTTGATGAGGAAAACGCCCATGTACAGCAACTCAAAAAGGTACAATTTCAGTATATTATAGGTCTACGATAACTTCTGTGTCAATAGTATTCTGGAGTGATTTGATGTAAATTATTGAAGGGATTTCGCAAAAAATCGTTCAATTTTGGTCGAGCGAAGGAAGTATTTGGTGCTCACTCACTTCCCCTTTGACTGTACTTTTTATGCCCGGTCGTAACTCTTTCCGGTACTGTCGAATAACGAGCGAAAGAGTTGATCAAGTTGCGCGTGAAGGCACGTTGACTCCATCGAAATTTTCGAAAACAACTCTTGATCAGAAACCATTAGGCAATGCAAATAGAAATTGAAACTGAAACCGACCAAAACAAAGTATGGTTCATAAATAACTTGATGCGATTGTGTTACAGCTCTTCCTCGAATGCGATCTACACAACAATGGTCGATTGACGAGAGAGGGCCTCTTCCTCCTCTGCGAGAAATTAAATCTCGCCGACTTCTCAGAGGAGATCACTCTTCGATCACTCGCGGGAAGCGATGACGTCGATTTTAATGTGAGTAATAAATCCTACTCCAGATAAAATGGAGGTTACTTCTGGTAATGTATTTTATTAAGTACGCATAGTGTGAAAGTCAAACCTTGCTCACACTGAAGTAAAGCGTATACTCATGCATGAAGTGTGGCCATTACACGACTCTTGCCCGATCGAGTATGCATATACGAGGGTGTTTACTACTACTGCTACCAAATCTTCCAGTAGATTCGACTCAGAAAGTCGTAAAGTGGGGTTGGGATGTCATCATCAAAACAGATTTCTTTCCAGAACTTCAAAGATCGTTTCGTCGCTCTTCTGCCCGAGATCATCGATGTGTCCTCTGGTTCAGTCGATCCTCTCCTCTCTCGGGCAATTCAAACTTCGCGTCGATTGGGATATGGAGATGGTCAACGGTAAGTCTCTCTCACTGAACCCATTGTCTTCTCTTCTCTCCCGTTCAGCTCTGTTTAGGGGAGGGTTCCCCACTTCGCCTCCTTTTATTCTCCCGAGTGTCAGCTTACCTTTCTCCTCCTTTTTCTTCTCCTGCGCATCTCTTCTCGACTGTTTCTCTTCTGGCTTCTTCTTTTGTTTATTCTCTCCCTCATCTCATTTCCCACCGCCAATCATCCGATCAGAGAGGATTATGCTCGCCTCCCAGTTAGAGCCGCTCCCCACACTCTTCCCCCTGGGACCAGCGAATCAGATCGAGAACGAAAATGGGATATTGAATGTTGTGTTTTTATTGAACATTTTCAGCCTTTCTCGATACGAGGCTCGCGTCATATGCGAGAAAACCTCGGAATTGGCGGAGTTGAGTGTGTACGAGATCAATTCGCTCTATGAGAGGGCGGATGGCAATCGTACGGGCCGCGTCTCCATCCAACAATTCCTCAATCAGTACAGGTAATCGATCCCTTCCCTATCACAGACACCGCGAAAAATATGGATTGTTGATTGGATTATGCGGCGTGGAATCAGGAAAACGTCCATGCGGAAAAATAGTTGTTATTTGGTTGTGACGGAAAGGGAATTGGAAAGTCGACTCGAGAGTCGAGTCGTTGCTCTGTTCGGCGTGGTCAAAAGCTCCCTCTCTTACTCAGCTGATAACGCCTTGAGTAATCGCTTTTCCTGTCGGAATACCGGCTGACAGGTCATCCCCAACCAATATTCGATGTGTTTCAGACATCAGAAAAGGCTGTCGGCCGAGGTCCATTATATCGAAGATTCCTACGAGAGCACGCTGAATCTATTCGAAGCACTGGATCCCGCACACTCAGGGTCAGTAAAACATTTTTTATTCATTTTTACATGTCGTTTTTTACAAATTCTCGTTTAAATTGTTTCAGCCAGATCAACAGTCAAGATCTTCTGGAATACTGGAGCAAGGCTCACTTGCGGATAGATGAAGGCATCGCTGTCCTGCAGGTGAGAATATTTTATTCGGGCAAAAAAAATGGGAAAAAATCGATAATCTAACGCACAAATACGAAAATGATTCAAATACAATTCTTATCTACTATGTAATGCATACAATGGAATTTTTTTTGATGCAAATGAAATTTTCGGTCAATTCAAAATTTATATTTTCGCCTCTAATGAAATTTATTATTCAAACTGACTCGTCGAGAAGTCTCTCGAATGTCTGAAATTCTGCAAGCAACACTAGATCTTATACGTAAACTGCTGCACGCATAACTCTACCCTCATCAGTGTCACCTCCCATGCGAAAAAGAGTCTAAACCAGAGTAGTCGGGTCCCTTTGATCTTTCCAGCTCCATTTACATCTCCCATTATACTGACTCGCTTCTTCCCGGTCTAAGTGAGCGAATCGAGACAGTTGGTCTCATTTCGAGGGAGAGGAAGTCGATTCATAAGAGTTTACTGCCCTCTTCCAACTCGAATCACGGGAGAAGTGGAGGTAGTAAAGAGTGAACTGAAAGCAATGGTGAATTATCCGATTGAAGAGAAGAAAGAACGAGATTTCGACGACCCCAATCACAATAATACATTGCTACTCACTTCCTCTACTCATTCATCGTCCCTCATTCATTTTCTCACTCGGAGATTGCGGGATTCGATGGCAGAAGAAGAGATGAAAAGCGAGAGAGATTGCGAGAGAAGCGCCACTCACTTTTTGTCCTCAAATGAATGATTGGCGCTCGCACCTCACACTTCATCAGAGAGATGAGTAAGAGATTGAGTGAATCGAAGAGAGGGGAGAGAGGGGAGAGGAGAAGGTTGATGGGAGGACCAATCTCGAGAGAGACAGAAGGCACTTCTCATTCCTCCTCACCTTCCAGCTACTCTTTCCCCTATGGAACACGGCCTCTCATTATGCGAAGTGGGTTGTGTGTCCTCCATTCCCAGTGAATCAACCATCGTATTGGGCTGTAAATCTATAGCTGTAAATGCGTAGCTGGTCCCCACACTTGTTCCTAGTCCGAAATGCAAGGGAGGGGTCGGTTCAAAAGTTGTTCTTCAAATTTCTTTGCCCATGTCAAGTTAGATGTCATGTGTTCTTGCAGTTCATCAAAAGAATTGGATATGCATGCGCTATTTTTGCACGCATCTTTCACTTTTTTGAATGGGGGATGTCGAAGGCCGAACAGAGTAGACTCATCCATCAAATTTAGGCAACTAATGATGAATAATTCAGCAATGCGGGCAGCCGGTCTCTGGGATGGTCAATGCGATCTACCTGTCGGCGTTTCTCGAGAGCGAATTGAATGTGACCAAGACGGAAGCGCCCGTTGCTGTCAAGACCGCGGTTATAGCCCTCCAGTGCTGCGTGAACACTCTGAGGTAAGCAGAGGATATGATAGTGAAGTAAGGAACTCGAAAACGTCATGTATACAGTGATCTATGAAAATACAACGATTTCCGTCTAGGAAAAATTGGAACTTCCGGAATCAGCCAATCATACAATCTAAGATTGAGAGGGAAATGGTTTTTATTTCTAAGTCCTAGTCCAAGTATTTTGTTCGGTTGACAATAATTCTAAACCATTTAGTCAATAATTGGTCCTGATCCCTGAATATTCGCGAATCGTGCTATTGGCAACATTGCCTGCCCAAATAACTTCCAAGGTCTTCCCATATCGCTGAGTGCCTCGTGAGAACTGCAGGGTTTCTAATCTGCAGACGTTTCCCGCCAATCTCTGGCCCCACAGAGCTATCAGTGTTGCCATTTTTACTATCTCAGTCATATCATTTTCCATCCCTTTTCCAGACACATTTTTTACAATAAAATTGCAGATTGAACCTGAAGGAGTTGGAGGAGCGGGCGGAACACTCGCATAAGCAACTTCAACTGGCGAATCAGAGGAGGACGATGCTCATTGAGGAGTTGGAACACAATCAAATGGCCATCGAGCAGAGTTACGACCAGAGAATGAGGTGAGGAATTATTCACTAACAAAACTACTACAGTGCCTTAGATAAATTCATGAAAAGTGCGCACTTTAGCCATCTAGATAAAGATGATTTTTTTTGTGTTTCTAATGCGATGATTTATCTCAGAATAGATGAGATATGTAGGTGCAATGATGTGGTTTGCGTTTTATTAGACCCGAAAATATTTCCCGCGTCAAGTATATCTCATCATCTCCTTTCCTCCTCCAACATCTTACCTCAGACTTCTTAGATCTGAGTAGATAAGCTATGTAAAGCAGCGAGCAAAAGTCCGTCTCTCTTCAATGCTCGTGCTCATTCACCCTACATAAATAGTGAGAGACAATGGGGAATAGAGAGATCCGCAGAAGCACATCATCGCATTACAAGCACATTCCTTCATTGGTATTCAGCAGCCACCCGCACTAAATCATTCTCGCGTGAGACTTGTAATTGACATGTAGGAGAGGAAGCTCATCTCCCCTTTCAAGTCGAATCCCCACGGAAGCCAGTACCTGTATTAAAATTTTGTTTTTTTCGGACTTCAAACTCAGAGAAATGCAGTAAAATTCGCTCCTTTTCGATTCAAACTAGCGTTAGAGTCCTCCCTCACGAGGCAGGATCCGTGACTAAAGGGCGTTTACTAATCGGGCTTCTTCCATCCTTATTTTGCAGGGAGATGGACGAGAAATTTCGGTCGAAGATGTCCCAACTCGAGGAGAAATTGCAGAGCGAGAAGAGAGACCTCCAGAATGATCTTGAGCAGGTACGGTAGCAAATCTAGCCCATATTTTTCAATTTTATTAATATTCATTGCAGGTAGAGGACGAGTTGACGCGAGTCCGCCAGAGCGAGACGTCAGCCAGGAACAAAGTGACCCTTCTGGAGAGACAGTGCGCGAGACTGAATGAAGAAGCAAGAGAGGCGACGGATAACATCGCGCAACTCGAGCAGCTCAATAGGTTCGAAACCATTTATTTGAAAAAGTTCAAATTTGCATTTATCAAACCCAGAATAGCTGAGAAGTTCCTAGCACTTGATGCGCATCCAAGAAAAAATATAGGAGAGACGTGGGTCTCTATTTTTACGTGCTCTCTTGTAGAGCAGAGCAAGTGAGAGAGTACGCGAAAAGAAGAGAGCGAGACCACTGAAAGACTGCTTGTCAGTCAACGGGGAGTTTCAATTAGATGAGAGGAGGAGCGAAGTATTCAGTAGTCCAATGGAGTCCTTCTTCAGGCAACTCCGCACTGAGCTCAACAAGGCCGTGCAATCTCGCCCTCCCGTCAGCATGGAATCCGATCCCTCCAATGCGCTCTTGTGGAAACAGAAGGTCGAACTACTCGTCAATCATAACAAGGTTAGTGTCAACTTGCAGTCACGTATCACTCTCCTTTGCACGGATTCTTTTCTCTTCTCATCTTTACTTATCTTCCATGTTTCCAGCGTCTGCGCGAGAAGATTCAGGAGCTGTCGTCGTCGGAGTCGAAGCGACGACGTCGCGACGTGGAATCGAACGCGATTGGATCTGCCTGGTCACCTGCTTTCAAGAGCCAAGTAAGGACTTTTCTGATTGTTTACCGCTTTTGACGATACAATTTGCTACAACTGTAATTTCACACAATTCTATTGAGACATACTAGAAAAATGCAGCAAAAAAATCGTGTTTTCTAGTCATAAAGTAGAGAAGCGACATTTCACTGACTATCTTCCCTCTGAACAAACATTCCTCTTCTGACCCTCTCTTCTCCCTTCGCTCATGCGTGTTCTCCTCATTGATTATGCGCCTGCGGCTCCTCTTCCAGTGTCGATCGATCATTTGCGAGGCAGTTGGGTCTATGAGAATCTAAAAGTCCATTAGCTCTACCATTCACCTCGTTCTATTTCTCGTTCTATGCCTTATTCCATTGACAGTTCGTTCTTGACAGCGCACAGTGTTGGTAGCAATGGTAGCGAGCGGCTTAGCACCAAATTTTTCGAGAGATTGTGTAACAGTTCTTCCACTGTATAATTTTGTTCCTTTGCAGGTGTCTATCATCCAAAAACGTCGATCAAACAAGGGCGAAACACTGAGTGAAATGGATTCGGAGCCCGAGGGAATCTTCTTCCGTGTAAGAAGAAGAAGACTGCAGAAGAAGAGAGATAGGAAGAGGAGATACGATCAACTCCAGCAGAGAATCGCCATTCACACTGGACCGAATGCAGGACCGATCTCCAGTGAGTTTATTACGTGCAGTTCTTTTTTTCTTTTTTTTTATTCAACGTCGGAGCAAATGATCTCGCGAGATAAAATATGTCGGAGTAAAGCATAATCGAAGATGAAGTTAGAAGAAATCGCAGTCCTCACGAGAAGAAAAGTGATGAATATATTTCAGGCGACTCCGAATCGACTTCGTCCTCTCAGAAATATCGCCTCTCCTCCTCCTCGATTCTCTCCAAGGGCAGCAATCTATTGCGACCGAGGAGCACCCACTCTCCCTCTCCCATGCAGGTGAGATTAGTGCTACTTATTCGTGTAGTATCGAGAGAGAGACTTGGTACCAAAATCCCTTCCTTTTCAAGATTGTTACCAAATGCCCACTGATACGGTCTTGAGAATTGTAATATTATTACAGGCTCCGACGGGTTTCACTGTCTTCATCACCCATGCTGTTGAAGAAGAGAGGAAAAGATGGCAGGAGGAAATGAGAAAAGAAACGGCGAGATTGAAGAATGAGAACGTCCAGAATGTGGAAGGAGCACTGAAAGAACAAGAGAGGAAGATGAAGAATGAGTGAGCATAATTTTTGTATTAAAAAAACTAATTATTTATTACATTCCAGATTCGAAAAGGAACGCCGACTGTTCGACTCGCGAGTAATCGAAGAGAGAAACAATATGGAGAGAGCATTCGCTGAAGAGAAGATGAAGATGATGAATCGGCTGCAGGTATGCAACATCACGCATTATCAAAAAAAAGGTATAATGGATTACATTTTCAAGGAAGACTTCGATCAAGAACTGAAGCGACTTGCGACGACTCAGAAGACTTCTGCCACTGTTGAGCATTACAAACGACAGATCAAAGTGGGTAAAAATTATTCAAAAATGGTTAATCAAAAAAATATTATGAATAATAAACAACAATAATAAAATATTTAGATGCTCGAGTCCTCGATCGAAGGTCAACGGAATGGCTACGAGAAGAAGTTGGCTGACATGAAAGACAGACACAATAATGCAGTGAAGCAGATCAGAGAATCGAGTAGAAATCCACTCGATCGGTCTAATACTGGCAGCTTCATGTCTCTTATTGAGAAGTATAGGTAAGTAATTAGTTTTAAAATTTTTTTAAAATATTTATTTTATAAAAATACGTTTCAGACGGAACGAGACCTCCGCCGGTTACTCCTCTTCTCCCTCCTCCTCTCTCGCAGTCGAAAAGCAACGACCACAAGCCCTCTCCAATAGTTACCATAACCACGCACCTTTCCAGAGGGTAAGTGGATAGATCATCGCTGCTACTGTAGTTCGTTGATAGTATTGATGAGTCTTGGCACTAAGCCTGAGTTACTAGATAGATACCACCGAGTGTGCTTCAATCGTGTTTCTTTCTCTCCTCTGTATCGCAGCACTCGTCCATTTCACTCGATCTATCGATAGTCGACGAGAGATCACATGGAATGGAGAGAGTCCTTCCATCGCTTAAGTGGTTTCCTCTATTGCAGTCCGTCTCCTCACTCGCTTCTCGTTGTGATCGATGTGAGCAGATCGATTCCAGACTCCGAGAACTGTATAATATCCTCTGCGGAGATCAGACGAGTGCCGAGAGTGGAATTGAGGACCTGGGAAGCAGCACGGGAAGCCATATCGATGTGAGTAGAGAATACGGTTGACGAGTATAGTAATGGATTTTCGATATCGGTTGACGAGTATAGTAATGGATCTGCCGATATTTTGAATAACCGACATGGATCTAGGATATTATCAACTGTACAATTAAAGAATTATTGTTTTCACCCTAGTCACTCGATTGTTCTTGGAAATGTATTCCTACGGAATAAATAGGAATACAAATAGTGATGATGTTACAGGACAAACTGGTACTGAAGAAGGAGCTTCGGAAGTGGAAGGGACGATTCGAAGCAGCGAAGGAACGGGTGACCGAATTGCGAATACTGGTGAACTCGTCGAGTGTTCCTGCTCGATACAAGAACAGTCTGGGAGGAAGTGAAGGATCGAGTGAATGGAAGAAGCCGCCTTTGAAGTGGAGTGAGATGGCCAGGACTGTGGACAGACTCGAAAGCGAGAAGGTGAGCAAATAAAAATAGGAGTTCAGGATCAAAACTATCTGATGGCAGGTAATTCTCGAGAGTCGTCTCGCCGAGTCTCAGATGACGATCAAGAAGGTTCTTGAAGAGTTCAAGAAGCAACACGAGTACTTCACTTCCCTCCGTTCGAGTTCCTCCCAATCCCTTCCCCCTCCTCCCCTCACCCTCGACGAATCTAGTCTACACAAAGAGCTGCACTCAGCTCGATAGTCGATATACTTTATCCATAGCTTTGACTGCCCACAGGTTCGTGTACATTGTTTGCAGTAGTTTCTTCCTAGCCTATCATATTCCCCCCCTCTGTCCAATGCCTTTCCTCCTTCCTGGTACATTCGATCTTTTTCGGTTTTTCTAGTCAATCCTTACCATTTTCTTACTCCAGTTCCGGCCAGTTGATGTGATTGTTGTCGATCAAATAGTCTCTTCTTTCCTCTTTCATCACGCAAATTGTATTCGAGATCACTATTTTCCTCTATGCGGTATAATCTTGGTCCTTCTAAAGGGTAGATATGTACTACTAGTGATTATCTGTTCTGTTGCAGTTCCGCTAGTCTGCCATTCCTTCCCCCCGAATCGAAAAATAATCCGTCATGCTCAAATTGCTTTATTTTATTTGTTACCCTCAGTTTCGACTCTTCCGCGTGGATATTTTGAATGCTTTCGTCATTCAAATTGAATGATAAACATTATACATTGTTTTAATCAATCACACAATAAGATTGGATACGAATTCCATTGAATACGAAAAAAGATATCTTTGAAAATTTAATTTTTATTTGAAACTGATTATTTGTGTGCTCAGGCTAAAATGCTCAGGCTTTTCGAAAGTTTAATATGTGATAAGTCGTTATAGCACTCGAAGAGTCGATCCATCCAATTGTTCGCCCAGCCGTTGCCGACAGATGACTTCAAATGATGGACGGAAACGGAAAGTCTACGTCCCTGATCGGTTTAGCATCGCAGATATATCACTCGATTCGTCTCGATAACAACTTAAAGAATTTAGAGAAGACAAATCTCATGTATATGCGCCTCGCTTGATATAGCGATCGATATTAAAACACGACTTTTTGATGATTTTTGATGATTCTAAGCTTTTCGTTAGACACGGGATCACTGAAAACTATCAAATGGAGGTTTTGCAATCTAAAGCCATTTCTGTCACATGCTTCCCGGAGCGTAATTGTCGGCTATGCTTTGCAGAGTTGTTTTTATTTGTTGTATTTTATGATTCAGATCTTGATATTAATTAAATCGTGAAATTCCTCAGGAAATTTGGTCACGAATGAGTGAAAAGGGAGATTGAACTAATTATTGTTCGACTATAAGTAGAAGAAGCTTACATTATTTTTGTTTTATAAGCGGTGTATTCAAACCATTTTATTTGATTTTTCGCATATGCCTCCATGGACTCTTTTTGTAACTCTAATTAGTTAGAGAAATTAAAATTTCGATAGTTTATAATTTGGATACTTTAGAAAAGCACACTGATTTATTGATTGAATACCAGAAATAATGTGATGAAGTACAGAAATACCGTTGCCTATTTTTCTGCTACGAGGCTAATGCATGACCAATTGTCTGTATGGTGTGCGGCACCGAGCGTCACGGGCCCAAAATCTCCCGCCTTAATTCTTCCATGTTCGCTGTTTGAATTGCCGCTATTTTCCATTATCGATCCATTCCATAACATATTTTGTCCATTCCAGTCCTCACTTCACTATGGGAGACGCTCCTGCTGCTGACAACGCCGAGTACATCAAGCTGAAAGTCGTCGGACAGGTACGCGTTGCATTGTCATCATTTGACGTTCTGGAAAACCGTTTCCCTAAAATACTGTATTTTTTTTAATTACTGAAGTGGTGTTATCATCTGAGAGATGAAAACGGAATAGGATTGTAAAGATCGAACTGATTGCTCGAAACGGAAAATGAGAAATTCTTTGAATTTGAAATTGGTGAATTTTCGATGTTGACTCATTTTGTGGATCATTTTGGGCAAAAATATTTATTTTGAGGAGTTATCATTTGCATAATTCACTCAAACGTTACTGCTCAACTCCAATCGATAGCTCCTCTACTAGTACTGTTTCCATGGTTTCCATCTCCATTTCAAGTTGAGCATCATTTTGTACTTCCATCCCTCACTCGTATCTTGGGACTATTCTTTATATTGGAGGGTTGAAAAAAAAAGTAAAATCGCTGGCTAATAATTATTGATCGCCCCCCTCCTTCTCTTTGAATCCAATCAATTTCGCCTGTCCGGTGCTTTTGTATAAACATGCGACTACTAGGACGAGGGAGAGGGGTAAAATGATCTATCGAAATTACTCATCGTTTTGGCCGATCAATATTGTCAGCTGCATTTCTACCGCGACAGAATTGGGGAAACTTTTAAAATATTGAACTGCAAACTCGAAATTTGGGAAGTTGCTGAAAGAAATCGTTAGTCTCATACCGAATCGCGATCATCTCAAAGGCAGACAGAGACATCTCAAATTTCGAAAAAAATTTGCAGTTCGATTACTGCATGGCGTAAAATTCAAAATGTAATCCCCTTGTTCACTCTAATCTGGAGAGAACAGTGGGGGAGAACGCTCTAGCTGTATTCACAGTTACTGATAACACAAATATTTCCTTTATCTCATTTACACACTCAATATCCTTCTTTCAGGACGCTAACGAGGTTCACTTCCGTGTCAAAACCGGCACGAATATGGGCAAGCTGAAGAAGTCGTACGCCGACCGCACTGGAGTCAGCGTCACTGCTCTCCGCTTCCTCTTCGATGGAAAGAGAATCAACGACACTGACACTCCGAAGAGTCTGGAGATGGAGGAAGACGACGTAATTGAAGTGTACCAAGAGCAGCTTGGAGGAACTGCCCATTAACTTCCCCTAGCAAAGTGACGTATCTATACTCGATTGACTATACTCCCCCCGCAATTTCGGAGGAACTGTACTAATTTAATTATTCTCTTCTCCACTACGTGAAACGATAATCTATTGCTTACGACCACTTGCAATTCCCCAATGATTACTTCCGATCTCGCAACTCATTCTAACCACTTAGCCCACATGAATCCATTCTGAATTTTACCATTCTACTCGATATCGATCCTCTTAACTCCAAACTGTTCGTTGAATTAGTTTCGTTTCGTTTTCTCGAATCTTCGTTGTGTTTCTGCACTACTATTTTGAGATAATAAATCAGAATGTGTATCTTTTAGAAGAGAACCTGAGGTAGGTCAAAGGGAGTTAATTGGAGGGAGAATTGACAGAGAGATGAGCAGATGATAGTAAAGAAGAATTGAAAGATTAGGATGGATAAAGACCAGAGGGAAAAGAGAGAGAGGCAGGTGCTAATGAAGGAGGAGAAGAGGAGAGGTCGGGACTGACGGAAGATTAATGGGGGGAGGAAGGGGGGATGGATACGGAGGAGTCGATTAGGGAGCAGAGCACTCACACAATAAGAGGATTTGGTAATCACGCCGCGGATTACTGTATTTGTCATCACCTGATACTTTACAAGGGAACCGAATAGAAAGGCGATCAACCGAACACTCACGGAAGATCATGTTTGAACAGACATAGTCGATGGGAGAAACGGACTTAGCAATCGGATTATGCATTGACAACAATTGATAGATGAATTGATAAACTAAAAAAAATCTGAAACAAATTGATAAAAATATCAATGTTTTTTCTCGGATGCGGTAATCCGAACCGTCAACAGTCTGAACCGCTTTCTAAGTCCTTTAAGTAAAGTAATTTCATCTTCTCTTTCGACTAAGTTTCTGATCTACTCTTCCTCCAACTCATCTCTTTCCCACTCTTCGACTGATCCCGAGGAACCAGAAGAACTCTTGACTAATTACCTCTCCTCTCTCTCTATTCCATTATCTATGATCAGAACAGAGTCCCGAGGGAATGTGGCTGATTGATCTCCGGATTGTAATATCCTCCTTCCAACTCCGACCTTTTTCACCATTTACTCTCCACGACCAATTATCCATATCCAATCCGCCCCCGGATCGAGAGACTCCGCATGATCCTCAGACATGACCCGAATTATCTCAAATAATTTGGTCTTGTGTGGTCGTCGTGCACGCCCAGCCAAAATATTTGGACTTCTTTTTTCCACTCCCTGTTGTCTCCCAATTCCAAATTCACAATTTTATTCACCGGCCTCTCCTTTCGTTCATCTCCCTATCATTCCGATTGGAACATCTAACTTTAAGTACATTAGTCCATCTGCAAGACATCGATATGCAGCATAATGTCCTTGTCATAGTGTCTTCACAGCTTTGCTTGTCTCATCCTGTCTCACTATGCGGCTCGTGACTGTACCCGATAACATGCCTTATTCACAGGATGAGGGTCACCATCATACTGGTGGCTCTTCTCGGCCTTGGTTCCTGTCGTATCTATCTTCCATCCATCTGGAGAAACGACCCGATCCCCACGAGTCCTCCGATTACCACGCCTTTTCCTGGAGAGGATAACTCAATCATCGAGAAGAAAAGTTAGTCGAAGGAAAACTACTACTGAGACCTCATACTAGACGATCGACTGACAGCTCTTGGTGAATATTTAAAAAAAAGGTTAACTTTCAGTCACCTACAAGTGGACTCCCAACGAGCGGAATAATCAAGTGGAGGAGGAAGAAGAAGACGATACAGGGGAGAAGAAGCCCTTCGATTCATGTCAGTATATTATTACTACTTTGAGACCTATCTAGTGGTCGACACAGCATTTTGGATCTAATAGGGCTGTTGATAAAGAGGAAAAGAAGGTGATTGAAAAATAAAAATTGCAGATGCTGTCCTCGTCAATGCTGTGAAGATCATGGAGCAGAAAGACGCGACGACTCTTCCTCCGACTAAGATGTCAATGAGAGAAGCGTCCTGGAAGGAAGATAACGAATTGTTCCTGTGGAGAGGTCAGTGTTCTTGCACATCGACCATTTTCTTTCTGACAGTATTATTTTTAATTAAATTATTTTTTCAGTCCGTCAAGAGCGTCGCATGAAGTTGCTGTACCGAGGCAATCCCCATTTTGACAAGAGAATGGAGCTGGTTGGTTCCAGAACTTCTTCGACTCTGTTTTAGTAAAGTTGACATGTGGTAGTAATCTCAAAATCGTCTCCTGCTTATGTTGCTATCAAGTAGGGATGACTGATGGTTTCTATACAGGTCGAGGCGCGCAGAAAGGCTCGCGCTGAGAAGGGCGTCATGGAACCCGGATATGTGGACAGGACCGACCCCATCACCAGAAGACACGAACAAGCGATGAGCTATGGAGGCACTCCCATTCAGTGGGTCTTCATCCAGTGGGAGGGAATACAGAGAAGAAAGGGTGAGTATCGCCTTTAGATAGTACGACATATTCAAAAATGACGAGAATTAATAAAATACCACTAATTGAGATGATATTTGCAGCCGAACTCGCCCAGGCCCTCAAGGAAATCGAAGAGGAGAAGGAGATTGAGAAGGACTTCCAGGAGTGGAACCGGGAACATGAAGGTAGGTGATTACATAGTATCGGGATCGGTAATTGTGTACCGAATTCAATTGGATTCGCTACCCAAATACAATCAATAACTCATTCATTTCAAGTAACCATGCTTACTCAATCATGTAATCAATCAATCAATCAAGTAATCGCGTATAAATTGCATTTGAGATCTTCATTATCGATTGGTTGTCCATTAGACAATGATTGACAGCTGTAGTAAAAATTATGTCTATTTCAGCCAGAGCAATGCGCTACTACTACTTCGACGCAATCGAGAGAGAAAAGGCGTTGAAGAAGGGAACTTACCCGATGATTGAGATCAAGATTGATGAAGAGTTCGACGACAACGGTCGGTGATGCTACGCATAGAATCACTTGTTGTCTCTAGATGAAGCAAAATCTCCATTTTTGCAAGACCAGCAGGAAATTCGAATGTGTATCATTAGTTATTTCAGATGGCCAGATGATCCTCGAAGAGATGCACCTCCCTCCTCCTCCTCCCAATGTCATCTACTCGAAGACTTACACTTTCCCGACTACCTCATACGACGCCACCAAGAAAGATCCCTCTTGAGGCAACTGAATACCATCATTCATTCCATTCGACCAGTAATCACCAGTAACCAGCGACCATTCACTCGACCAGTAACATCTCTCACATCACTCTTACTTCCAGATTCGACACATTGTAACTCATGATACTCAATAATAAAACTTCGCAAGCAATCTGATTTGATATCTCTTTTCTCTATCTTCTGGGTCAATGGGGGATTATCAGCCATCATCTGCGGGAAAGACTTAGTAATTGAGTAGTACCCCCGTCCACCCTCCTCTTCCTCGTACTCTCTCTCTCTCTCCCTCAGTGAACCCACTCAACGAAGATAGTAGCGTGTTCCTCCTCTTCCCCATCTGTCAGCAGCGTGGCGCAGTGGAAGCGTGCTGGGCCCATAACCCAGAGGTCGGTGGATCGAAACCACTCGCTGCTATCTTCTTTTGCCAAGTTTCTTTGTGATATTCCGCTAATTTCTCTTCGAATTTTATTGGAATCATCGGAAATGGAGCTTTTTCGTCTGTATACTCGTCTCTTTCATTTTTTAAAGGTTATTTATCCTTAGAGAAGATTTTGTGCATGAAATACAGACAGTAACATTCCATTTTTTAATGTCTTGAACTTCATCTCTTGCCCATTCTCAACTGGCTGAGACAACTAAGGAGACCTGAAAAGACAGAATTTTTTATTGACGGACCATTTCTATGGAAAGCAAAAAAGACGATGACAGACTAACCATCATAGCAAGTGTTTCCGTCCTTATAAAAGTAGTGATTGTAGCCGTAGATTGAGCGACCTAAAATATTATTTTCTAATTTATTTATTTTTAAACAATATTAATTTTCATTCTTACCGTATCCGACATTGGATTGATAGAGACCGTTGTTGTATCTAAAAGTGTCGTTGATTTAATATTGTCGTTGATTTAATAGCCGACTAAAGATGAATAGGAAAATAAATTAAATGCTTACTGCTGTCCATAACCACTATAGATAGGCCTCGGGTAGAATATTCCTGAATAACTAAAACATATCTGTGCCCTGAGTAAATCTCACCATTCACAAGAACGCCAGTCTGGGCCGAAGTAAGGGCGAGAATCGAAAAGAGAAGAACGAATAGTTGATGCATTACGAGAAAAATAGACAACACAAAGCTACTTTGTCCCGAGGAAGTGTAAGACGAGGATATCGTTTCTTCTCAGCTTTTATATTCGCGTGTGGACTACATTCTTCCCTCTCAACTTCTCTCCGCCTAACAAGCTATGTGTTCTCCTTGTTAACAGTTCCTTATCGGTTGAATAACAGCGATAGATCAGCAGCAAGATCAGTGTGTCTAGTGTTGTTGAGTGATTAGGGAAACAGTTGAGGGTTTCACCCACTCAATCATTGCTCTTGCGAGACACGAGACAATTCGAGTTCGACCGGCATGGTTGAGATCAGCAGCAAGAGTGTGTCAAGTGAAATGCAACACCGATAAGAGAGCAAAGAATGGATTTGATTACTGTGCAGAGAACTGTAATCGTCAACGGTAGGACCGATCAATCAAACGCGCCCATGTGTGCCCCTGAAGTGTGGCATGTTCAGTCACTCAAGCCTGGTCTGAGACTGGAAACGAGAGAAATTAAACAAAGAATAAAGTTGTAATTTTATTAGAAACAGTTACATAACATTCAAACAATTACATAACAGAAAACGTAATAGAGAAATACTATGAATATACACTAAATTAGAAACAATTACATAGTGAACACATAAAAATAATCCGTATATCAAATTGAGCAATTAAAAAACAAGAGTAATTATGACTATTGTGGTGGATAAGGTGTGCCTTTTGAGTAGTGTTGATTTGATTGCGACGTTTTGCGAAGAAAGGACGATCAACGATTGCAGGCACTGAAAAAATGTGAATTATTATCTATATTTGATCTTCACTCTTCTTGGTGTAACACTCATCATTTGTCTCTAGTTTTTTCCAGCGTCCAGCGTTTCCAGCGTAAACAGAGTGAACGAGAGAAAATAATCAGGCTTACCTATACTGATGGACGACTTCGAACAGAAGGCGCTCTTCTTGGAGGTATGCTCGAACTGCCCGTTTGATCCGTCGAACTAAACAAAGGACATTCCTTCTGCTGTAGACTATCAATGACTAATGCAAAGAGGGGACGAATTTCAACCCACTTCTTGTTCTTCTCATCCTTCTTCGCTTTCTTCTCTGTAGGTTGTTTGATGTCCTCGGACTTCCTGCAATAATATTTATAAATGTAATTAAATAAAAATTTATTAAGAGACCGGCTAGGTAAGATTCGAGGGTTTGGCCGTTGTGGCCGGACATCGACCTCTCAGATCCCCACCAAAACCACTCTGGGGATAGCCCCATGGGTCGTCATCATCAAATGGACCATTATATGGCCATATCTAATTTAGCCAAAAAGGGGCGGAGCTTCAAACTTTAAAAATGAAAAATTCATAATAAAAAAATGGTGCGACCTAGGTCCAAAGTTAGTGTGGATATATTATATACTGACCTAGGCCCTCAAAACCCACTTTTAGTCGGTCCGAAAATTCGATCGCAAAGTGATTTTTCAATTTTGAAAAACCAGTTTTTAATTAATATAAATTTTTAAAACAATTTAGTACATAAGGAAATTATTGTATATTGTAGAGCTCAAAATTCCACATCTAAGCAGCAAAAAAAAGTCAA